>VYXH01001759.1:1070893-1137896 GCA_013397275.1 Burhinus bistriatus
GGAAAATGGCGGCTGCCACGTGGCGAGGGTGGGGAGGGGTGATCCATGACTCCATGGGAGCTGCCGCCCGTGGCTGTCTCCCTTCCTAGGCATGGAAGAGCAGTTCCTTGCTAATTGGCAAAACTTTTACCCTCTTGTGGGTATTAGTCGTTGACTGTAGCAAGTAACAGGCCGAGTCGGCCGAGGTGTGCGGCGCCTTCCCCCTGTTTTGTTTTTTGTCTGTTTTTCTCCCCTTTTTTTTCTAAAAGAAACGGTTAGAGTCTGGTTTTTAAACATTTTTTCCCCGCCTCTCCCTTCAGAGCGCAGAAGCTGAAAGTCCGGCGGCGCATCTGCTGCCGTTGAGGATCCTCCACTCCAAAAGGTATGTGACTGGGTACGTGTTACGTAACAACCTCTTAGACGTCAGGTTTTTGGCGGGATTAATACCCATTTGATCATTTACGTTTAGCGATGAAACTACTGATACTTGTCTGTTGAACTCAAAGTATAGGCCTGGTGTTGCGGTTTTGTGCGTGTGTTTTACTGACAGAAAAATATAACCGAGTGCAGAAGTTAGCGTGACTACGAAGAATTGGACTTGGGTGTAGATGTATTAGATATGCTAAGAATACTGGATTATGATAAAATGTATGTTGCCAGTAGTTTTTGCCTGTCAAACTGGAGATGTCTGAATCCACAGATTTCTCAGGGATGTCTGTGCAAGAGGAATGTCTTTTGTAATAAATATGTTTCTGATTTAACAAAGTGAGTACTAAGAGTAATCTGCAACTGCAGGAGCAGAGGGAAATGTCAAGTTGATACTAATAGCTTTGTTTCAGAGCAGTTTCCAACTCCTAGGAGGGCATCGTACTGTTCAGTGATGTTTGCTGGTTTGTGTGTGTTTCTGGTAGCAATATTAAACTGCTTCAAACTTGTTTTTACAGGGGAAAAACACTCTTGAGTTGTGATGACAGAAGAAGATGGGGCTAAATTCCACATGTGAATTCTATGAGTAGCTATGACTAGAACTTCTAATTTTTACTTAGGGTAGGGTGGATCTGTCAGATCTTCTGGAATTGATGCCTTTTGTGAGCAATAATATTTCTGGTTATCAAGCAGAGTAGCAAAAGCTAATTTTAGGCTAGATCTTAATCTTACTTTAGTTAACACAGATGAGCTTTTTTCATAAAGTTTAGGCTTGGAGCCTAGATGAGATGTTATGCAGTCCGTCTCTTCTCTTTACAAAGAGGGGCTGAAATGTAGCTTACTGTGCTTACAGTTGGCCTTGACTGCTTCTATACCAATACAGTTAGGATGACTAGCTCATTTTGTGCTGCTTTCCCAGATCTGCTGCTGCTCCTATCTTTGGGATGTCACCAAGTCTTAAGCAATTACAATAATGCTCTCAGTAGTTTAGTGGCTGTGCTGCACTCTGTCATGTGGCTGACCATAGTGCAGTATTATTAAATCCAACGACGTGCACCTTCCATGGTGGCTCTTCTGCTGTTAAAGTGTGTTAGAAAGGTTGTTGCCAGGATTATACGTGTACTGCATAAACTGAAGGTAAGTTTGTGAAGTCTAAAAAACTGATGTGACATACACAGTCGCAATTTAAGTATATATGCCAATGTAAAGCATTCAAATGTATGAATAAGTTAATAAAGAGACATTGATTTTCACTGCGAGTGTCGCTTCTTCCTTACAAGACTACTGATACCCAAGACTAGACCTGCACATGTTCTTTGGAATTACTGATACATGCCAAATCTGCCTGTTGCAGGGATACAGCTTTTGGTAGCTGGGCCTTGTAATTGTGACTCGGTATGGTTTCAGGGCAAAGCAGTGACTGGCTGATACATTGTCTGGGAGCTGTTCCAGAAGTCACATGATTTTAGTCAGAGGTTACTGCTGTAGGGGAGAACTGGAGACTTTGAATGTAGTTGCTTTTTCAGTTTTGGTTGCCGAGGGATCTTTTATTTAATCCATATTCAAGAAAAGAGTATGTGGAGCTCCAGTAGATAGTGAATCATTGCAACATCAGACAAGATACATCTTTTACTTAAAAGCAGATTTACTATCTTAGCTAGTACCAACCGTGCTGGCACAATCATTTGTGGAATACCTTCCAGTTAATAAGGAAATCCTTTGCAAATCTTCGCAAACTGAAAAGTTAGGGGGGAAGGGTGTTGTTGAAAGGGCTGGGAAATGTTTGAAGCTAGAACCGAGATCAGTAGGCAGTGCAATTACTGCTAAGCACTTGGCAACTGAATGGGGGGATTCCTGTTTGAAGTGGATGGGGGTGGAATTGTGGACTTTAATTACAACATGGATTAGATCTGAGGAAATTGCTTCCGATGGTCATGTTAGTCACACTTTGGAATAGAGTGGTAGGGAGATTAGGGAGCTGTCACAGGAAACTTTTTTTTTTAAAGCATGTACTTTTCCTGCCATTGCCGAAGTATAGCTGAATTCTGTGTGGAGCTATAATAAGTGGTACTACACCTGTTAAATTGGTGGTGTGTGATTACTCTCTCCTTTTAAACAGCTCTACATACAACCCTATCATATGACATCTTTACTGCTTAGGATTCCAAGTTATGGCTGCCAGGCTTGGTAGCCAGCAGTCATGAGTGTGTAATTGTGAATTTCCTTTTCTCCAAGGGTGGACTTCTGTAGTAACCTTAGTGGTTTTAGAAAATAAGTTAACAAGTCTATTCTACAAGGGCAGCTTTTCATTTACCTTACATGAGGAAAATGCTAGGCAGACTGTGGCCAGGAGAGAGCTGCTGCTATCCCAGGGACAAGGCGTGGGTGGGAGACTGCTACCACTGGATGCAAGTGTGGTTGCTGTTCTGGTAGGCAACCTGGTGCAAAGTGGCTTCTGTAGTTTTAGATTAGGGTTTTTTTATGACTCGCTTTGATCCCATGAAGAAAATCGGGTGTAGGCACATGAATAGGAACAAGCAGGAGTAGGGTTGGGGATCTGTTTCTCCAGGGGTCTGGAGTGCATTAAAGCAGTATTAACACAGAGTACAAAAATCAAGAGTATGATATGAAGGTCTGGAGAGAAGCATTTTTCTTTTGTGGTCACTGAAATGATACTGAAAATTTTAGGCTTTCTGGTGTTGGCTTTCGGCTACTGTCTGGTATTGCACTGATGTGGTTGTCTGATGTGTTACCCCAATTCCCTTGTATTTTAACCTTTGCTTTTATCAGACGGCAGCTACCTTTTTAATCTATTTTAACAACTTCAGTGCATAACAACTGAATTGTCTTTTTTTTTTTTCTTTTTTTTTTTTTTTACAAGTTGCTCTTTGGAAACTGTCCTGTCTCTGCCTGTTGGAACGGAGGATCCTTTTGTACGCAACTGTCAGTAACTTAGAGGAAGACCATGTAGCTGTCCTGCTAGTCCATTGTGTGAGCCAAGTGATGAGGTCACTGGTATTTCCACCTGAGTGGTCATGAGTCCCATGATTCATGAGGGAGTAGCTTTAAGGTTCTTGGGAACAGATGGTGGCAAGCAGGTCACAGCCTGAATGAATTGGCTTGGTGGCTTGATGTGGCCTGCAGGTTAGATTTGTGAACATTCAATTTTGAGCTTTTCATCAGATATTTAGAACTTGCAAAGATAAAACTGGGCTTGAGTCAAGAGAAGGAAAAGTTAATCTTTGAGATTATGGTCAAATACAAAAACATGAACTATAATGTTTACTGTGGGTATCTCGTACTAGTTTTGAGTGCTTAGTGAGGTTCTGTTCCCTTTCCTACGACAGAAGCTTTCCATGAGCATCTAGTCACATGCACAGAGGGTAGTGAAATCTGCTTTCCCTCATTACTTGAGTGCAATAGAGGTAGTCTTGCAAGATGTCTTCTTCATTTACATGTGGCTTAGGATGGCTTATTTTTCATGATTTATCTTAAATTTTAATTCCCAAATTGCAAACAGCTGTTTTCCTATCTTTCCAATCTATTCCTGTTGCATCCTAGCCCTTACCTTTATAGATGCTCTTTATTTTTCTGCACCCTGTTCCATCTGCAGTTACATTCAGTCTCACACCTCGCCAACTTTCACTCAACTCAGTCTTTTTTTTTTTTTTTCCTTTACATTGCTACAAAGGTATATACTTCTTTCTGAACTCTTAAGTCATCTTTTCGCTGTTTGTGGTTGCTTGGTGTTGCATTTGCAGGAAGTTACATGGTCAGTTTCTGTGTTCCATGCTAAATAAATGGCATAGGAACTACTGTATGTGAGCAGGTAGCTAACGTGTATGAGGTAGGTCTGGTCTCTACTACCTCAGTTAACTGCATTTGCTGTTACCTAGCAACTTGGAGCACAAACAAAACTTATTTTTCTTTGCTGATCCCACAACTTGTTTTCTGGGTGGTTTCTTCTACTGGGATCTGCTACTTAAGCCTAATTGTTTTAGCCTTCTTGTATGTTGTTCTGTAATTGCCACTCTGAAATCATAAAAGCATTAAAATTTCTTGAGTATAAATATTCTAGCACTTGAAATCGTGAAATAGTTGCAGTAACATTGAAAATGATGGAGAACATTGATTCAGGACTGACTTAATATAAGTTATAGTGCTGTGAATTTTTCTGGAAATAAGGCAGCTGAGGTTACAGATATTCTGCATATAATGATCATAAAATGGATCTTGGTTTATCTGTGGTTTACAGATATGCGCCCCTTTGGGAAGTTTTTCAGGGTTGAGATAAATGCATGTTAAATAGGCTTTGTTTGTCAGTTGCAGTGGTGTTTCTGCACTTAGTATCTTATTTGTCTGTGTATTCTCTGGAAAATGGACAAGAACTTGGGAAGTTCAAGGGAACTGCATCTGATTATAAATCTTCACAATGTTGGGGAACCTGAATAGATTAGACATCAGTGTTTAAGATGGTAATCGAATCTGGAAATTGAAGTGTTGAGTGTTGTCTTAGTTTATGCCACTTTTAACACTCTAACTAACCTGAATACAAAAAACCCTTAGCGTAGGCTGAAGAGCGGGTTTTTCTACAACCTTGTATGTATTAAAAATGTTGAACAAAGGAGAGAGCAGCAAGGGTCAAAAAAAAATCTTAAGCAATTTTAAGACTGTAGGATAAACTTATTTATGACAACCTAACTGGTCTAAGTTAAAGCACACAAAGCACTAGGAATTCCATCATACAGAACAAACTTGCATCTCTGAGAAAATAGTCTCAAAGCTTATATGCTTTGAAGAAAGTATTTTCAAGAGCACCCTTTTTCACTTAAGAAAGTTCACATGACCTTTACCCAGCTGATGTTCCTGCAGCATCTGCTTGTACATTATCAACAGGATTAATGTGTAAAAGTTGTAGTCAGTGTGGCAGTTTTTATTGTATACATTTACATCATCAGGCTCATTGAACAAAAATCAGAATGACATAACATAGACAATTTCTTTTTATGTTAGAAACTGAAAAGGCATGCTCTCTGCATGAAAATGGTAGTGCAACATTTTAAAATCTAGTGAAGCATCCTATTAAAAGAGCAAAACTACTATCTAAATGTTTACTACGTTTAGTATGCAGGCTTGACTTTTTTTTCCCCGTAAGTACTGTATTTCTGTGGTGCAACTTCTATAAGAAAATTATTTCCCCCGTACACAATGCATGTATTGCACTATATAGCCTATTTCACCACATGTCTCAAAATAATGCGTCTTGTAGAGCAAAGCTTTGATGGTACAAATAGATACATTTTGACAGATTCACTTCCCCTTTAATTAAAAGGGCTATGTATAATAAGTAAAAAATGCAAATGGTTTTAAAGTTCACTAGCAGAGTGTTTCACATAGGTCTAACAGTAGGTGGTCACAGTACTATGATTTTTGACATGTTTTTAAATAAAATATTTCACACTATTTCAAATAGTGTGGAATTGGAGAAAGCTAAAATATATTAAAGCACCTCATGTACTAGTTTAGCACCAGTTCCTACAAGATATTTAAACTAGTCATGATCCGTGAAAACTAAGTTTGAAGTCGGGGAGAAATTAAGGGCCAAGTCTTCAATCACATGGGCTTCTGCAATATCATTGCCACTTCTGTATGCAAATTGAGTTGTCTTGGATATTTGTTACAACATCAGAGACATAGAACTATGCAAAAATGAATGATTGCCCACTTACAACATGAATACGAGCATCCCTGTTCCCAAAAGGCCATACAACACTGTTGTAGCCAGAGTGTTTGGGGATAGGAACCACACGACAACAGTCACTGGTAGTCACGGTTTGTACAGTCACTATGTGGTGACACACATCTGCCACACTTGCCACACTGGAGTGTTTCATGGCCCACAGAGCTTTTGTTTCTTCTTTTTAAGAAGCATGTTTGTTAATGTAATACATAGAGCGCGCTTGCGGATAGTCAGAATGGCCTTCGACAGGGGTCGTAGAGGTTGCACTGAACTTTCCTGTCTCCCTCTTGACTGTAATTAGTCTCAGATGTTTTTAAGCCCGATACCCATTAGTGTTGTCCTAAGATGGTGATTAATTCCTATGGTCTGGGTGGTAAGTTCAGTGGAGTACCCCCTTCTAAAAGGACAGTAAGTTGGTTTGTATTTGTCTTTTACATCAAGAGTAACTTTTTATCAGAGCATTTTTATAACAAACCATTAAGGTTTTCATAGTGTGGGGAACAGTATCTGTAAAAGGAATTAAATGGAATCAAAATATGTCAATACTTCAGAAGTCACTGAAAACTATCTCTCTCTTGTAACATAAATCTGAACCAGTGTTGCAACTAAGCAGGAGAGAGTTTTCTAAATACTATCTTGTAGAAAATAGTAGTTTTAAGACTTCATAGATCTTTTCAGACAGGTTTTGGCTCACCATCTCCAGTATTTGCATTGCACGTACTTGTAACTTTCTCTTATAAGACTGACAGAAGTTCTTAGTGTTACTTGAGCAAAGCGCCTCCAAAACCAGCAATGACAGAATTGGGATGTTTGCCTGAGACTGTACTGACAGCTAGTGGCAAATAGGAAAAGTAAATTCTCTCTGAAATGCCATGTGTACTAAAAATTATGAGTTTCAGAAAGATGACAAATTATATTTATGTAGAGGAAAGAAAATAAGAGGTTATTTGTTTTTGATCGAGCTCTTGCAGCTGTACAGGATGTTTGTGGGGAAACTAACTTCCAGTGTACTGCCTATTTTTTGGGAATGTACTTTATGTATACTAAGCTGTGAGAACATTTGTCAGAATAGCTGGGGATCTGATTATTGACAATTATTTTCCTTCTGATGTTTAATACGTACTTGGAATTACTTACCAAGACTCAACCTGCTAATGGTCTCATTAGCTAATGAACCATGAGTCAAAATTAGAGGCCTGAGTGTAAGATTATAAGAATAATAGGAAAACAGTCAAGAACTGAGTAAATAAACTAGAGTGAGATCTGTAATTAATTCTAGAGAAGCTTGGAGCATAAATAGTTTGGAGCTACTGCAGTCTTCCTGTGGGCAGTGAATCTTATGGTGAACTCTCCAGCTGTCCTGCTCCAATGTTACTCTAAGCTAGCTATCACTTTTCTCCTTGTCTTAAATACATGGTAACTTGTTCGGGCAATATATAAACTTCCTTAACACAGAGGGATTTTGTTTGAATAGTAATCCCTAACTGGAAAGGTTGTGTGTATACAGCTTGGATGTTAGAAAAACACATGAATCGGGAAAATGTGCCTATTTCCACCCACTGTGGGCCCCAGCTGTACACTGTCTGTGCTGTTCAAGTTGTCTTGCCTCAAACTTTGTTAATAAAGTTTGGTTTTCTTTATGGACATTCATAGTTTGGTCACACTTTTTATCCAGGGTACAAAAGATGATACTTTTGTGTAGACACCTGGAGAATCTTTCACTCCACAACCGTAGCCCCAGGAGGTCACACCATACACAACCCAGCTTTCCCCTGGACGTTCACACATCAGTGGTCCACCACTGTCTCCTTGACAACTATCAACACGTTTCTGTTCCTGGACGTTTCCAGCACAAAGCATTCTTCCTGTGAATCTTCTTTTGTAACGCTCTTCACATACCCTCTTGGGAAGTAAGGGGATCGCAGCCTGTTGCAATGTTCTTGAATAAGCCCTTCCTGAAAAGAGGACCTAAATTATTGTCTTGTTATGATGCTTGGTCTTAGAAACATAAATAAGATTTAAGCCAATTTTTGCTGTGAGTCCTTCACACTCTTTGTCATTAAATAAAATGACTGAAAACAAGACTAAATACTGAAAAATCTACTGTCCATTAAACATAATAATAAAATACTATGTAGATACTGTAAATATGGAATATAGATGCTTTTTTTAAAAAAAAAAAGTTTAAAATTTAAGATGTAACTTTATTCCTTGTGTGCACTGGACCTTTCCAAGGCTGGGATTTGTTTTGTTCCAAACACACTTTCTGTGTCTTCTACAAGAATATATGCCTTAATACTTAAATGAGGAAGCTATTTTTAGGAGCCTCGAGCAGTGGAGACTAAAGCTGTAGAAATGCTTCATTTCTAGGTCACCAGTTCAAATCTAGTCTAGCTCAGCCTGACAGGTTCTCTGTCAGCTCACAAGCAGAGCATCCAGCCAACCATCACACTTATGTCCTGGAAGTACAGGCAAGCTTGCTTGTCACTCACCTGAGGCACTAACATCACTGAGCTCAGGTGTACTCTGGTAGACATCGGCAGTAGCATTTGAGTCTTTTACAGTCCTGGTAACTTCTATGTACTAAACTACTAATGGGACTCCTGACCAAAAGGAATCTTCATCTTGGGGGCGGGGGGGGGGCTGGGGACCAGAACCTGTCCTTTGGTTTTCTTTATCTGTAGTGAATCCTGCATTGCATAAGCAGTGCTCTGCTTATAGAAATGTCAAGATTTAAATTATTTGGCTTTTTCTATAGCTTGCACCTCTTTTTCAGTTGGAAACCTGGGAAATGAGAGCCAGTCTTGGTTTGGTGTTTTTTTAAGTAAAATCTTAATACTTGTAAAGTAATTGTGATTCATATAGTAAGTGTGAAATTTCAACTGAAGTACTGTGATGTAGCTTTTTTACTGTAATTAAATTGCAGTGGTTAATGTTTCCTTAAATAGATGTCCTAAGTTAACAGTATTGCAGAACTTTCAGTGAATTGTGTAAAAAGCTAGACAGAGCTAGCCAGTGAATTAGCAATTGCTTTTAGCAAAAAACCCCGCCCTACAAATCTATCTCCTTAATTGTAGTACAGTGACCCAGACATCTGTGCACACAGATTAATGCACGTGAAGAGGAACAACTGATATTTGGCCTTGCCGCCTTGTCTCCTTGCCAGTTTGAATGAGTCAGTGGTACAAAGGCGCAAGTGTGGTTGCTGTCTTGCACTGTATTCAGCACTGTAAAAACATGAAAGTAAAACATGGTTCTTAATTTGTAAAATGTTTAAAGGACAAAGATCTTTGAAGAGGAAGAATCTTATACTGACTGATTGCATTGTGGCGCTTGTAAATTTTGGCAAGATGTTCTCTTATTTAAATTTAACTTCTGATTGAAAATGTCAGTGGTAACAAGGGAGGCTAAAAATGTTATTTGAAATTCTATTATTTTCTACCCATTTTCCTATTGAAGTAGTGTAATTTAAATAACCTTTCTAAAATATTAATTGTACTTACCTTAAAAACCTTAAATATATGAGAGCTGTTAGTTATGTTCTGAGGCAGGGGTGATAAGCTGCTGCGCAGGGTGTGCCTGGCAACAAATAAGCTTTTTGTTCATGCTTGTCAATCTTAATGAGGCTGTTTTACTGACTCCTTCTGTGATTTAGAGTGACATGGTTGATTGCCACTTTTCAAACACAAACTAAATGTGGTAAACAAAGTGGTGTCATTCCTGTTTAAGGATCAGGTGAGAAAATATTCCCCTATATAAAATATTTTTTTTTTTAAATAAGCAGCCTCAGGTAACAAGATCAGTGGGGGGAAATCATTAAAACATTTTTACCTGTGTCACCCCATCCAGTGATGTAACAGTTGGGAGCAGTTTTCTGTGGTCTCTCTCTTCTTAATGGCAAACAAGCAGGTAAGACGTGGGTACTGAATCTGGCACACTGTTCCTCTGGCCCCTGTAGCCTCACCAATGCAATGTCGTAGTCGCTGCTGTCAGGCCTGTACTCTTTATGCATCACAATCTGTTTGACTCCAATTTCTTCCTCGTACTCTTCTGGTACCAGTGTGTGATAGTCTCCAACTCGCACAGCATAGTTCCGAGTGTTGTTGCCATACCTAAGATGGAGGTGAAAACAAATAGGGCTGGTTCATGCAAAGTCAGATTCTAAGCATGCCAACAAATTTGATCAGGGTCTTTATTGCTCATACAAATAACGATACTGAAAGGTTTTTTTTAAAAGAGCAAAAATGCTTTCTCAGATGTTTCGATTGACATTCAAGTGTATCCTAAAGAACATCAAAAAACTTTTCCTAAAGTTTCAGGTTGAGCGATGTTTCTTTTTGTATATTTTCACAGGCAAGGTTTCTTATGGCCATCTGCCATGACTGGCACTTATTTCAAAGGTGCAAGGCGTGCATTATAAATGTATTTAGTAAGGGTAACACAAACTGCCAGTAATTACAATGAAAACCTGAGTACTAACATTGTGATGCTCCAAGTAATTACTGAAATGAAAATGGTGTTCAAGCTTGCTTTGTAGTTTGGTTGAGAAATTCTAGAGGCTGAGGTAACTTGATAAAAACCTCTTACGTTAACTGAAGTTATAATAAGGAAAACAAAGCGTGCATCACAAGCACCTATTGTCAAAGTGACAGAAGGCCTGTACTGTACGTCTTAGACTTGTTTTGCATCTAATATGACCCAGTTTCTTTCACATCATAGACTAAATGGTAAATACCTTAGAGATGATTACTGTGGCTGAAATAACAATTTTCTGTACATGCCTTTGGAGATTTTTGGATTACAGGACACACAGCCCTTCTCAGTAAAATGCAAACAAGGGAGTACTGTTGGGTACACTTGTTTATTTTAAAATCTGGCTAAGCTAACCCAAATATTTTTCCTTTGACTTCTCCCTTTCCCTCATAACCTTCAACAGGAAATTTGTAATACGTGCAGAAAATACCCTACAGTGTTCCGTCACCTTCTAACCTATAGTTATTCTTTTTATATCCTCCAGCAATGTGCTGATCTCCATAGCTTACTAAAGCTTGCTTGAGGAGCAGCAGACAAAGCAGGAACATTACAGGTTTATTCTGAACAATATATAGTTGTACCACTGAATCTTCTAATTGTGGATTGCATTCCTGGTTGCCTGGTAAGCTTGCTTTGTCAAATTCTGCACATCTCCTTCAGGTCTTCTATGAGCAAAATTTCACTTCTACGCTTGTAAGGAGAGAGAGTTGCAGGCTATGACCAAACATCTGTTCATCTGAAGATGACCTTCTATATAGGACCTTTTCCCAGGTCCTCCTCTGTAGTCGTCTGTGTGAAATACTCTCCAAATACTGTATTTTCCTTGTGGTTGGAAATCAAAATTCTATAGCAGCTGCAAGTGAAGAGATGTAACTGATGCCAACTTTTTAAAGTTTACGGAGGTGTTTAAAAAAGTAGATTTTAGTCTCAGAGGGAGAACTGAGAAAAATTTAATTTGTGTATTCTACCAAATGCATTACTTATTTCCTCCCTGAAGAAGTAGTTCAAGAGCTTTTTTAATTTGTGGATCAGTATGTTTATCTCAAAGATATTTTAAAAAAAACCTCTATTTTTATGTGTCACATTACTAATCTTTCTGATTTGACCACAAAAGTGCTAGTATTTTATAACTTATCACTGAATCAATTTTCATTAGGAATTTTCTATTAAGAAATGAGAGCATGAATAGGAAAAGAACATCAGAAAAGGCAGAAGCATGAATCCTGGCTCTCCAGGTGTTTTGACTCCAATCCCTTGAAGTTTCTAGAATAAAGGTGTTTCTTGTAAGCTTTTTAAAAAACAAATACTTGAATCTTTCTGTTGCACTAGATCTCACATTCTCATTTCTAGATCATCTTGTGTGTTCTTGCCAGTTCTAAAAGCTCACGAAGACTTCATAGTTGATTGTTTTCCTGATGAAATAAATTCCGTGGAAGTAGGATTGGCACCTGATGTATTGCTTTTATTTTTGTTGCCTTTAAGGAGATTCTTCTGATTAAGAAAGGCTGTTAGGTCTTAACTAGTTTCTGGATCTGCATCTGTGTTTCGCCATCTAAAATATGACATCAGTGAAATCCTAAATTCTGCATCCTTATAGATTGTCTGTCAAATCCTTGCTGTCTGCTGCCTGCCAAGAATTTCTGCTCTGACACTGAGGAATCTCCTCCTGGGTCACTGTTGCCACACATGTTGCATCAGAAAAGGCTATAATCTTACCATACTTTGCTGAGACACTTAGTATACCATTATCAGTCTAAATTTCTATTATTGTTACTCTGAGTTGTGGTGTAGGAGCCAGTAAAAGTATAATCTGGCATTGGCTAGAAAACAGTGGGGTTTTTTTACAGCAGTGCTGTGATCTGATCTGTGACCTTGGGTGAAGGGTTTTTTTTGTTTTTTCTTCTGCCATCTATTTGGCTTTCCTTAATACAGCAAGGTGTAAGGCTACATGCGTCTTCAATACATTAAGATACTATATAGTACAGGCATTACTTAACACAGCTTTCTTGAGTACTAGTTCTGTGAAAGTGACTTTTTTATGAAGAAGTTGTGCATCTTTACAATAAAACACTTGGTATATTTCAGTACCAGTTTATACTGAATAGGTTTTATATATTTGTTCACTATTGTTTCTGGGAATTTTTAGAAACTGTAATTCAAAGTTTAGTTTAGCATGTTTACATATAGATAGACTTGAAAGCAAATTTTCCTAGCCCATGTGCAAAAATTTCCAGTAATGCTTTGGCAAAACCATAGCATTCAAAATTAGAAACATATTTTTATATAAATATACAAATTGGAGGGGAAAGTATTTTTTATTCCTCCAGTTATGAAAAATATTGGTAGGGAAATTAATCTGATTCCGTAGTTTAATCTTGTGTTCTGCAGAAAGTTGTATCTGCAGTTCACTATTTATATATATTAAATGGTCATTTGTCTCTTCACATGGAAGCTCTATAACCTTGTAGGCAGTGTATTTCCTAGAACTACAACTTAAAGATTTCTGAATTGGTTGCAGCAAGAGAAACTACTAAATCAAGGGCAAGTGTATTGATATTTTTCATGGAAGAACCCGTAATGTTGATTGTTTGACAGAAAGTATGCTACTGTGGTATATGAAGCAGTTTGAATTCACTATGAAAACCAAACTGACAAACCCCGGTAGCTCATTTTATTGTGTAAACTAATCAGTGCATTGGTCCTCTGTGAAAGTCGTAAAACAAGAATAAAGCACTCAACTATAGAATGTTTTCCACGCTGACAGCACAACTCCTGTGCCCCTCTCCAAAGCGGACAAGGTCAGTGTAGAAGCAGGTAGCTGAATGGTCAGGGTGTGCAGTATCAGACACTTTCACTTTTACAAAATCTATTAACAGAACAGATGTCATGCTGAGAACATAAAGAGTGTAGTAACACTGGGATGAGTTATACAGCCAACTAAGTACTTCTCCGATGTCTTGCCCAGGCTGAGATTACAGTCTTGGCTGATGCACTAGCCAACTTCATAGGATCTGTTTTCCTCAGAGTAAATTAGAAAAGGAAGCTGATACAGAAAGTACTTTAGTTACTATTGCAGTAAAATGGCTTTATTATTTTAATTTGAATTACTCTAACTTACACGCAAAACCCCCACTAAAGTAAATGGAAGAGTGGTGGTTGTTACTGACACCTCAGATATATTTTTCTGCTGAAATTTCATAACTGCATGATGGTGTTCCACTTAAGAATCTAAATGATACAGCAGCTGACCCCAGTAAGTTAAGTAATATTATGACATTTCCTTTGCCAGTTAAGCAATATTAAATAGTTTAATAATTTTTGCTACAGCAGTTGTTTATAACTGTTGATCTCATTGCCTTTAAAAGCTATCTTTAAAAGGATTTTGTGTCCTAGGACGTATTACTAGATATGATCTTTGAATGTTTGAAAGTAATATTTTAACAATTTTTGGTACACATCTGAGTGTCATATTGGAATACAAATGTGCAAGGTCATTAGCACTAAATATATATTTGCCTGACATAATCTGCTAAAAATATTTCCAAAAGGTCACTGAAAATACTCTCTCATAATTTATAGATACAATTTTGGCTCTGTGCAGCAAACCACATATTAGTGCTATGTGGATAGTTTCTGGGTTATCAGTAAACATTTGCCCATCTAAGTTAACCATTGTGTACGCTGACATACAGGTTTCATATATATAAGCAAACACAATCACAGTACTTTGCAGATGTGGATTGTCAGTGGTGCAATGGAAATCTTGCTCTCAAGTAGAGAAAGGTAATTTTACATGGTGTAAATCTTTCTTCTTTATTTTATTTTTAAATGTAATGGGTGCCTCTGCATTTTAGTTTATAGGCCTTGTCCACAACATCAATTACAAGATTTCCTGTATCCTCTATCCATTATCTTTAATACAATTTGAAAGGAGGGAGGAGTTGTGTGGTGAGGGGTTTTTTTGTTTTGTTTTTTTAAAACCCTCATGGAAGTCAGAGTACTACAGAGTCACAAATGTATTAGGTGTTTGTAATTTAGATGAGAAATGAACACTCTTCCTAAACTGATTTAATAATGAAAGGATCTTGATTTTTAATTATTTATTTGATTCATAAGCCTAAACATGAAGGAAAGTTGTTTATGACTAGTGATAACGAGTGCTTTCCTGTCAGCCATATATCAGATAGTATAGCAGAAAACTTGCAGCTTCTATTTAATGTTACAGCCTTGAATTTTGACAAAAGGAATAGTGTTCCCTTTAATAGGTTCCTGCTGGTTTTCTGTTTTATGGATGATGGTCATTTATAGCAGAATAATGAAGAAAGGAGATCCAGGAAAGCTTATCTTAATTAAAACTACTGATTTTAAACATTTAATAGTATGAGAAGTTCTGCTTCTCATGCAAATGTATGAAAGTTTAATAGCTACAAGGCTTCTCGTGAGAAGCTTAATGAGCAGTCTTTGCACAGATTTGCCGTATTTCTGTGCACATTCACACACATAAGGCTTTCATAAACTGATTTTTTCATCTGTAGGCAATTATATTTCTTCCCCTGTAGTAGGTGGTATTTGCCAAATGTAGAAATATTGTAATAGAGCATCAGTACATAAAAAAGGCAAAGTAGTCTAGCTCAGGGATGTCCAGTCTTCCTCACCTAAAAGTCACCTATGAAATGGCAGAGAACCACCACACACATCTCTCATTTGAAGAGTGGAGGCAGAGGAGGAGTTTGGGAGTGCTTCATGGGTGGAAAATGATGTTGCTTTCAGGGTGTTACCCCTCTGTTGGATGGCTGGGCATGCCTTTAAGCTCTAGGGCAGCCTGGCAATGTTGAGCTCAGCAGCCACTTGAAAATTTCCCAGCCAGCTGGAGGATGGACTAGTAGTCAGCCACCATGCTAATATCATCCTGCTGCCAGTCAAGCAATGTACTGACATTGAAGGCATGCCTGAATTCATCTCACCATTCATGCTATATTTGAGAAAACTGAAGTTTAATTCTGGTGTCTACTTTGGTTTCCAGTGTCTTGCTAGGTATTTGGTTCCACTGTGCCTCAGGGTCCCTAGTTCTCAAAAGAAATTTACCAGAACCATGTTGAGGTACACATGGGCATTCAGGAATGCCTAAAGAAGCACTTAAATAAGAGTTATATTATTAGAACAATACAGTGTTCAGGTAACACAGTATTTCCTAAAATGACATCATGGTCATTATAATTTCCTTTTTTTCTGTGTCTCATATTTCTAATTATCCAAAGTTAGTATTTTTTTATGTATAGACCTGCAAATTCCCAATAGCTGTCAGAACCACTCAGAACAAAACTTGCTAATAAGATGGATGGGTTTTAAAAGGAAAAATAGCTTCAATTTTTGATTTGTCTATGAAATTACCAGTAATGCTGCTATACTACTGGCGGATAATTCTAATCATCATGTGTAAAATTGTATTTAATTTTTATTCATAGTACAGATGAGCCCACTTTTGTTACTTAAGCAGTGTTCCGATTTCCGGGATATGAGAAATGGTATACTGCCCTTTCTCTTGTCTGTCTGTGGAAAATATGTGAAGAAGGCGCTTGATCTATAGATAGCTCTTGGAAACCTAGCCCCTTAAAATCACTCTGAGATCATTAGGAAGTTCAGACCAGTCTGTCCAGTGTCAACTTAGAGCTAAAGGTGCCTTCTCTCTTACACAGTAAACAGTAGTGCATCCACAGGCTGCTGGAGTTGTATCCTTAGATCAAGGTTGCACAGTTTTAAATGCAATATCTGGGGCAAAACAATACTTTGGTCTGTGAGACCACATGTAACAGTTTTGGGACAGCCTGTAACAGACCCTGGAGTGGCTGCACCAATCTGGAAGTAACTTTGTGAAAGCATTGTAATAAGGCAGAGTTGGGTAACCAAGACCTTGATTTACAGAGAAAACATAACTGGCTTTCTGTGACCTCCCTTTTTCTTTCCTTGAGGAGGATCTTTGAGGTAAAATAACAGAAAGGACTGCCTTGTTTTCAGTCCCTTTCAAAGGCTTTCTTAAGAGCTTAAGTCACGTCTTGAGCAATCACTACAGAGATGATGAACAGAGGAATAGGAAGCCATTGTCTATAAATGTTGATGATGGCAACTGAAGTGCTTTCATAGTTCCACAGAAGCAACTGGGACATCAGTTGAAGTAAGCAGAAATTTTATTGGGTTTGACTGTTTCAGCTTGAAATATTACCATGTTTTTCATGAAACATGAAAATGAAAAGATTTATGTCTGGCACTAAGCAAAGGTAACACTTCCCATTTGAGTAAAAGTATATCTGACTCTTCTTTTTAGTTCTTAGTGTGCAAAAGGAAAGGCTCAAAGTCCAAAGTTAAAACATTTGCAGCCCACTTCGGCAAATTCTAGCAAATATCCTCAAAACTGCAATGCCATTCTTCTATGCTTTTATTCCAGCCCATACTGCAACCTATTGTAAGGACTCCAATGAGATAATTGCTGTTGCAAGCTTAAAATACTAGACCAGCTTCCTTGCTGTGCAAGTTGATGCTTTTATACTACAGTAACTTCATCAGCAGTGAATTCCTGATGTCAAAATTACTGAAGAGTGGATATCTTAAAACCTGAATAGGAGAATTATCTGTTTCTGCAGGAATGGAAAAGACATTTTAAAAAGCCATGTAATAGCTCAATACTGAGAACGGCAGAAGTTAGACCAAGTAGATCAAATGTGACTTTACAAGGGAGCGTAAGTCGCAAACCAGTTGCTAAACAGATGGAAAGGAGCTGAATTTGGCATAGTTTTATTAGATGCCAGAGTCAGAGCATTATACCAGTAAAACTGCTTAGACAATTATTTCTTTGTTAAAGGCTATGGGACCTTTGTTTAGATGGCTGCAAAAGACAATGCTTTATGTACTGTGAGATAACAGAGCAAGGCAGTTGCTCCAGCCAATTTGTGAAGAATAAGCAAAACAGCTTGGTCTTGCTAGCATCCAGTGTACAGATTTACTTTCCTATTAGACTCAGCAAAATACATAATAGTGCTTTACTCTAAAATGAGTTTGCGAGGACTAGTTCATCTAGTCACTCCAGTGTTACAGTAAAAATGTCTATCACTGCCAATATCTATCATTACCAAAAATAATCCAAAGTATTACAGTCCCTGTGTTTGATGTTTGCTCAGTTGTCTTCACTGTAACCTGAAAGCCGTAAGCTGCAGTTTTGTTGGAAGAGAAAGCTTGAGTTAAAATGTCAGAAGTATTGTCTATATTTATTCATGGAAATGCTGAAGTTGTGAATGATGACACCCAGAATAATTTCAATGTATTAGGGGTTTTTGTTTGCTTTTATTTGGAGGAAAAGGAGGTTGGTTGGTAGGGTTTTTTTAAACCAAAGGCCAACTCTTTGGAAGAGTTTTCAGTGGGCTTGAACTGGAATGGTTTTGCCTGTACCCAGAACAACAAAATAGTTTGAAAATGCTCTTCACTGTTGAAGAGAGACCCACCTTTTAAAGCAGTGTGCAGCAGTGAGGACCCAGCAGCTGCTGATGAGAGTAGCACCACACAAGAGTCTTCCATCACCATGAGAAGATTTCAGTCGGAGTGCAACCTGCCATGGCCAGCCACCCCTACAGAAGCCATAAGACATTGCGTTCAGGGCACAACAATGGAAAAGTAAGGTAGCTTGTCAGTTACCTTGAATGTAAATCCTGTTTAGTTTCTATGACTGACATAGCTTGTAAACCTTGTTATTTATTAACAGTTGAGAACACCTTTATATTCTTGCAGGATTCAGAATTCTATTTAACAATGGTCAGGATTACTTTACAGATTTTTTTGGGCATCCAGCACTCTTGAGTGCTTCCTCTCACTGTCAATTATTTTAATTTTCCCTTCTCAGATTGCATCCATTGTGCCAAAAATACATTCTATGGGTTCCTTGCCAAATACCATCGAAGTCAACAAACAGTTGAAATTTCATGTCAACTGGAGAGGAGAAAGAAGGGAATTTCTTGAAAAGCTTAACCCAGCATTCTTTCCTGTCTGTGCTAATATCTTTGTTGGTTCTGAGCTGTTTGAAAAGGGAAGTTGGCAAACCAAGAGGTCTAAAGCAACTCTAGAAACCACAAGTAATAGATTAGCACCTTTTTTCAGCCTGTGATCATCTGTTTCATATAGTAGATCTGGGATACGTATTTGCAGGCCTATGAAGACAGGATGAATTATTTTTCGCCAGTTTAATAGATTAGCAAAATATGGCATCAGAGAGAAGGGAGAGGGACAGAGATACACCTGTAAGCAACAGCAACATCCAAGAATAAGCAACTGGTAGGCTTAGGTGTTGACTACTGTCAAGTTGAATAGGTATGCTGGAGTACAAGAGCTGCCTGAGATCATCTAGTCCAGCATCCTGTCTCAGAGTTGCCAGTGCCAAATGTTTTAAAATAAGGTGGAGGAATTTACTTCCCGTAAAGCATAAAACAATTTAAACATTTTTTAGTTTTGGAAGATGGGATTTAATGCATCTCTCCAAAATGCAGTAATTTGGAAAGCTTTGGATTTCCTGGTATGTATGTAAGTATCCAGTTCCTTTTCGAACTTTGTCAAGTTCTTTGTCTTAATGACTTCTTGTGATAATGAGTCCTTTTCTGATATTAATATTTTCCTTTTCTTGATTTTGAAGCATTTGGATTTCTCTCACCTTTTTGCTTCATCTAATGTCCCCTGCTTATTCATTATGAGATCAAGTTTTTTGCTTTGACTTAATTGTGCAGTCCATTACTTGTCACCGTTTCATTTAATCCAGTGTCCTTTGTATTCTGAGACAATAATGCTCTATCTTCTTTATCTGTACAATGTATTATTTATTATTCTCATTTGTCTCTTTACTAAGGTAAATAATCCTGTTTTGCTTTGACTACATTTAAATGTCTTTCTGGGCTCCCTCTTGTTACTATTCTTTGAAGGTCTTCCATTTATGCAGCGTCTTTTTTGAAATTGATTGATTGATGCTGTGCACGTACTTTGAAATAGGTTGCACAATGACGTGTAATGATACTATAAGTGTATTTTTAACAATCCCTTTTGTAAGATTCCGGGAATATATATTTTTTGTGGTTACAACTGTTAAGAAAAAAAGCCTATACTTCCTATCGTAGCATTTAGTAGTAGTATTCAGTTTATCTGTTTATATTAACTAAATGTAAACATGTCATTAACAGCTAAGAACAAAGTGTTAACAAAAAGCCTGGTTTTATAGCTGTGTCATCATCAAGGCATATTTTGTGAAGGAAAATCAAGTCTTAGGCAGTGAATCATACCCAGGCCTTTTTTTCAGTGTAGGTAGCATTTAAAACCTTAAACTATATTCATAACTCTCTTCATATAGGTCACATACTGATATCAAGATACCCTTTGACAAAAAGTAAAATGGCTATTTTGAAAGTAAGAAATTTAACCCATTCAAAGACTAAACCTATAAGGATCTACAAATTTTCAGCTAATGCTGCAAGCATTTATCAATGAATATTTTTTAATTTCCTACCAAATTTGCTTTGAGTATACTTCTGCTTCTACTTCATGACAAGTCAAAAGAAAAACAACAAACCTACAATAAAACCATAAATTAGGCAAACTGCTTATGGCAAATACTTGTCTTAGAAGCTTTATATTCAAAATTACTTGTCTTTACCAAATATTTACCGTAAAGAATTTTTCCCACCAATTATTCGCTTTTGTCGACGATGTAGTAACCTCAATCCACAAACAGAAGCAAGAGAATCTAAACCAGAAAGGGAGATGTAGACAGCATTAAGCTCAAAATGAAAACTAGCCAGTCTTCAATGAGAGTTAACGAAAACCCACAAAACCCCCAAAAAAACAAAAACCCCAAAACATGAAGGCTGAAGTTACTCTGTGTTTCATGGTAGTTTTTAACAACCAAATTCTGCTGGGGGAAAATACACTGAATTTTGTCAGACTTAGAAATTCTTTTTAGTTGAGATCTTTTGACTGTGATCACTGAGCAATTTACACATTTGTGCTCTGCTTCTCAAGTGTAGGGTTTTTTTATAGGGTTCTTTCTTATTTCATGTAAGTTGAAGGAGAGCTTGGCATACCACATAGGTCTCAGTCCTCAGCTGAAGATAACTTATACCTTGAAAAGTTCAAAGTATCTGTCTAGGTTTTTTCATTTTCATGTCCCTCGTACAACTTGAGAAACATGGCTGCTGTAAACTATGGTAGACAAATATCCTGTATCATTTGAATAGTCTTTATGATTCCTTTGCGCAGCTGGCACAGTAATGAGATCACACAGTATATAAGCAGAGAGGACTTCCCACCACTTTTGTTTCTATAGTTCTTTTGATACAACCGTTTCCCCTGTGAGGTGGGATTGTTTACATCCGTCTCTTCCTATCATGACAGTTCCCCATCCCAACCTGTTGGTTTGCCACTCACAACAGGGCTTCACCTTTATTGCTGTTCCCGGGGGCCTTCTTGCTTAGGTGGTCGCAGATCACCCCCGCGTCCTCGCTGTGACGGCAGTTGTGCATCCCAATGTCCTGCTTAATGCAGTCTGCCAAGGATCTCTCGTTTCCTGTACATTTCACGTTATCCACATGGATTGGGCCTTTGCCCTCCCCAAAATATGCCATTGTTCTTGCTCTAGCCGGACCTCTGGAAACAGAGCATATGTTTCTTTATTAAACATTTTGAGGCATTATTCTACATTTTACTCAACTGAAATATTTCAGCGTGATTAGTGAAGGTCATTGAGGTTTTATTGCAAGTCTTGTCACTCTTTCGCTTGATGACAGCTTTTCTTCTAATGGTTTCTGTTACTCTGGTAAGTAGAAAAGAAAAAGTGTAACAAATTGCTACACATCATTACTGTTTAAAAAGTGCTTTTATGTATCTAGTTAGAAGGAACTATACAAAGTATTTTACAGTGTAACAGCATTACAAATATCTATAAAGCAAAATATGTGAAAGCTGCTTTTTCATAATCTCTTTAATCCTTGTATAAAATCAGCATCTGTGAATGCTAAAAATAGTTTGTTCTGGTCTGATTCCCTCAGAAAGATGGGCCAGTTAAATACAGTATAGTTTCAGTGTAGTTGGAGCTATGATTTACAGATTTATTAGTTGTTAATGGTTATTAACATATTTTGTTATCATGCCATTTTTAAAGCGCACCCCACAGTTGAGTTCTAAAACTATAATGTAATTGGAGAAAGACTGAACCCAGTTCAGTTCGTGCTTGTTGGCATTGTCGTATGTAGGCCTCAAGGCACTTTACAAAGGCGGCCAGTGTGATAATCCTATGCTTGTATAAGTATCAAACCTAAGTATTTCAGTGTTGGACTTAGGACATTTTATTAGGGTTTGAAGTCCTGGTCCTTATAGCTTGTATGTAGTGCCATGCAGCTTCAGCAATGACCACAGTTGTTCGTTGTGTGAAGGACCTCTTTTGAATGGCGAACTTTTTTCCCAAATGAGGGAGTGAATGAACAAACGCAATAAAAAAAACAACATGCGTTGTGCATGTCAGCGTCTCATTTGGTAACTTAGTGATAGACTTAGTTACTTAGGATAATGCTTCTTAATATATAAATAGATGGGGTTTTGTGCGTGGTTTAAAAGTCAGAAAGAATCATGAGTGGGAGACCACCAAACTGGCTATACAGAGAAATGGGGCAGAAAGCCACGGCTGCTTCTAGGTGTGTCTGAACTACAAGTTTACGTATCAGTTGAGCAATTTACTGATATTCTATTGTGATAAGAATGTACTGAATTCTAGATAACTAAAATGTTGGGCTATATCATAGGTTTCCATTTTAAAGGATATGTTATAATTGCATATTGTAAAGGACAGTACTATGTATACAAAAGTGTAACTGCATGTACAATGAAATGTTGGAGTAGAGAAAGAGAATTTAACAATGAAAATGTATTAGGCAAGAAAGAATTTCCCTCCCTTTACACCTCTTTTTATACCTCTCTTAATATTTGCAATGCTGGGGAAGATAGGTGAGAATGGCATAAAGAGTTTATGTCCCTTCATCAGCTAGGGATTGTCTCTTGGGGTTAATTTTGATCTGTCATACCATTTTCAAAGCTTCATCATACTAGAAGTGTGGCAAAGAATCCAGCCCTCAATTGCCCATATCCATATAATTGAAACATGAAAGTAATA
This sequence comes from Burhinus bistriatus, assembly GCA_013397275.1. NCBI lineage: Eukaryota > Metazoa > Chordata > Aves > Charadriiformes > Burhinidae > Burhinus > Burhinus bistriatus. Next base: position 1,093,759 of record VYXH01001759.1, read on the forward strand.
CATACAAGCTTTCTCCTTTTTCAAACTTGCACACAGAAAGCCTGGCCTGTTTGGATTTTTTTTACCATGTACTGAAGGGTAGGCAGGCAGGTTTTCTAAGTGGGGAATGTTGGTTAGGCTGCATGAATTGTAAAAAGCCAGGAAAGAGAAGCATGTAAAACATGTGACAGAGATGGTACCACAAGGCCAACTGTCCTTACACATTTTTAATTTCTATGGCTAGTATGTATTTACCACATAATCCGAAGCCTTAAATGACTTTGGAACCAGTATAGGACAATCTTTGCCTAACGAGTTTAGTATGATTTAACTTGTCAGTCACAAGCAATGTGTCTCTTCTTGCTCCAGATATTTTTCTTTTGTGAATGATACTCTGATAGCAGACAACTACAAAAAATTTCCAACTCTCTGAAACCTGTGGGCAGCTGATGTGTCCATGTATGCTATTACAAAATAGTGAGACAGTACAGGCACTTGTTGCAAAATCTTACCTCATTTTGGTATCTCTGTGTCAAAAACCAAAGTTTCTGCTTTATGGCTTTGCTGTAAAGTTCCTCAGGATATTGAAAACTACTTTGTGGTGAATTACCACAGCACTCTTAACCTTTCTCAGAGAACTATTTATTGCAGTTTAGTATAGAATTGTCTCTGCAGACTCTTACCAGCTATTTAATAAGGGCATTGCCTCCGTTGACTTACCAGATAAATCTCAAAGAATACTCTGACATCTGTGAGGTTGCATATGTAAATATTTTAGGTGAAAAGAGATGTAAAGAGACAAAGACGAAGGAGGGAGCTTAGTGCGTACGGATTGCAATCATGCACTGACATGAACTGAATCATGGGACTTGGACTGGAGAGACTCTTCATACCTTTATATGAAAGCTATCTATCCCTTACTGTGCATCATTAATCTCTCAGTTTGCTGGTAATTGCTGTGAAAGGTGTATCCATACCCACTCTTAATAAAAAACCCCTGCTATTTAAATAGAACAACTACCAGGAAACAAATGTAAAAATCGTGATGTTCTAGAGCGAGGAGTGCAGCTTAATAGAGAAAATTCTTTCATGTAATTGGGAGATGTCTAAATGTAGAAGTGTAAAGTCTTAAGTGTTTGTTACATGCTGGAATGTGCTCTTACAACAGGTTTTAGTTCACCCTTAACAAAGCTGTATGTGTCCCTTAATTGCTGCTTTCCAGGCCAGCTATTTATGCACAGATGACCATCAGAGAAACAACCTTTTTGCTTGGTCAGATCTGTCTCTAGAGAGAAGGGCGGCTTCAGGTCTTATCCCCTAGCTTTTCTCAGACACAAGGCCATACACAATAACATGCTGAGCTCTTCAGATGCAGTATTACCATTATTCATAACACTGTTAATCAGGAAATCCAGCTGATTAGTATAGATGGCCAACTACCCTAGAACTTTTTCCTGTAGTAGATAATTTTTGGAGCACTAATGGCAGGATGTTTGTTCATTTGGCCGGGGGGGCTTATTCTCCTAAGCCTGTCCTAAATGAAAGGGGTCCAGTTTTACTGGGCCACTTAATTTGCTAAAATGCAAGAGATTCTAAAACTGTCTTTTGCTTTTTACTCTTTCTATCAAAATAGTTTTGTATGTTAAATCCAATCACAGTAGATAGTACTTCAGAAAAGGTGTGTGTTCTCTTAGTGTTTATCTTGCTACAAATATACTTTGATTAGGGTGCTGTTATTTTTATGTTTTTGTGACTGGTTTTAGCCAATTAGTAGGGCTGTTTTCTAATGTTCTCTATATTGTGTTTTTCTAACATTAATCATGGATTTGACAAACTAGTATTGCTTTGAACCTAGTGATTTTGCCAGCTCAGAGATTTTCTTATTTCAGTCTCAGAATGAACCCTAGTAAATGGCTGAGAATGTTCCAAAGCAGGATTTCATAAAATAAATGTACAGATAAGCATTGACAATATGAATAATACATGCAGGAAAAACTCAGTCCATTTTCTGTGTTTATCCTTTGCTTCCACAAGTCTTCCTTTTTAAGGCTGTCATTTCTCCCATTTGTAATAATAAATGTGTGCATTTTTTTCCCAAGGAATGTAATTCCCCAGTAGGAAAGACTTGAGAATTAAACATAGCATTGTAAAGGCAGTTGAATGATACTGTTTAGTTCTGTCATCGGTCTTAATGAAAACTGATGTCAACTTCAGTATTAGGTGCTTTTTGAATTCCTCCCAGGAAAAGGTCATAATGTGTTTATTGCTAAAGAAACAACAGTCGTCAACCCTCAAGCTCAGGTGCATGAATCCAGGAAGCCCCAGCCTTGCTTTGAAACAGTCAAGTCACCACTGAATATAATTTGAACTTCAGCAAAAAGATCTGTGCATGAACTGCTAGGCCCAGAAGCAATTCCAGCTCATCAGTGCACGTAATGTCATAGTCAGGTTTGTGGAATGCAACTGTCTAGACACAGGGTCACCAAGATCCAGCATTTCCGACAAGCTCTCCCAATTTCTGGAACCTAATTTTAGATTTCTAAAATGTCTCTGTCCCTAATCCTTCAGGAAACGTGCTCTGTAGTATCCTATAATCTTAACCCCCCATTCAGACATGACACAAATTGAGAATCCAAACAACTGTCTGTACTTGCAGAGATTTAAAAACAGAAGGTGGGGATAAGTGGTTGAGTTTGATCATCTGAGGGAGATACACAAAAGGCCAGAGAGGCTGAGGATGAAGCAGACTAAATGAATGATTCAGTGGGAGATAATACAAGTCAAGTTTTGTAGTTTTGAAGCCATAGTCTGCTGGTACTTAGGCTTTACTAAACAAATACCAGACAGTTTTTAAAAGGCATAGATTATGTGTTCAGACGTAATTTGATGATACTTGGTTGCACAAACTTTACATTGTTAGATACAGCAAACGGATAACATGATTTGTATTTCTTAAGCTCAGATTTCTTTACAGATACACTCAGAGAAGACATTTCACTAGTTTCCTGTTGTATTTCACTAGCATTCTGGATATTTTTCAGCTTATATTAGTTCTGCTATTTATATGTCTGCCCTGTAGTTGTTATATCTTTACTGCTCTTACATATCCAGAAAAAAAACTTGCTTATGAATCATGTAAACCTGATTAAGCAACTTAGTTCAAAAGTGACACATATACATTGTGGTGGTTTTTTAATGAGAGGGTATTTTTTTTCCTGTCAGGTCTACTTCTATATTAAATGAAGCTTATCCAAACTACTGTCGTGCAGGCCGAAGCCAAAATCCTTTGTATAACAGTTTTGTCAAATCACCAAGCTACCTCAAGTCAAGCAGATCAGTAAATGAAGGAAAAAAACCCATCAGACTAGGAATTCAGTAGCTGGTGTGCCTACATCTGAATCTGCAGATACCTTATCCACACCTTATGACAGTGGACACTGACCTGTTGCTACATTTCATTAAAAAATTTAAGTTATGTTAGGAATTCAAAGTCATCACTCAGGTTCACAAAAGATAAGTATTGACAATATGCAAAATTATACCTTTCAATGAAAACAAATCAATAGCTTTTTGAAACAATACAACCATTACCCCTGAAATTTTAGTCAAATTCCAGACAATTTCAGTAAACTGTAGTAAACCAAGTCTAAGTTCTGAATATTTGTATTTTCTTTGTTAATGTAATGAAAAAGGCATTTTAAATTCCCCAAGGTTTTTCTATGTATACTGTTACATCAGATCATTAAAGCACTAGAATGGAGGTTCCTTAAGTTCTTCTGTGTTAACGAAAGATGACTCAATATAAAAATTGTGATATGAATGAAAATTGTAACTTTAAGTGTGGTGAAACACAGAGCTCTCACACAAAATCAAACACAAAACAGAGAATTTACATAGTTCACAGAATATGTAAACATCTGAGCTGTTCTAGATGTTAATATTAGTTTCCCTATTTTTTTTCCAAATCAGGAGTTTCCCTCTAACTTTTTAAAAACATTTAGAAATCTGAAAACCAAAGATGAAAGAAATAAATTAAGAACAGTTTGAGTGGCAAAGAGAACAGAAGTAGGTACACTAGATCAAATTCTCTTCTCAGTTACATTAATTAGTGCAACTAAGTGTAAAAAAAAAATAAAATTTAAAAAAAAAAAGGTGTAATATGTTTATATCATATAGACATGTAGCACCAGAAATGACAAATAAAATACAGTATTTAGTCAATAGCTTAGTAATTTGGAATGTAACTTCTAAAAAACATTTAAGAATTAGCATTAACTTGCATTTCAGTTGCCAGTCAGACTGTGATATGCCTTTGAATATTAAAATTCTTTTTCCCAATTATGCTAGTTAATGAATATTCCTTTTGAAGACGTAGCCTTACTATTTCTTATACAAATAGTGTAAATACTCTTTTCTAAAAGATTGCCAAACAGACTAGTTTTAAAAGGCATATATTATGTTATCAGACATAAGTTGGTGATACTCAGTTGCAGAAACTTAACATTTTTAGATGCAGCAAACAGATAACTTGAGAAGCAGCTTAATGAGTTTTCTTACTTGTAGCCAAGCTGTCGACAGACTACAGCTGCATCCTTATCAGACCATCCATCATCACAAATTGTGCCCCACTGGCCATTGATAAAAATCTCTACACGTCCTTCCTTCTTATTCTCACCATCCATCAGCCTGATGGGAGGACCTGGGAATAAATTACTGCTGTCAACTCACAACAACAGAAGCAAGAACTAGTACTTTAAGTCATTTTCATCACATTCAGTATATAGGGTCAACTGATGGTTATGTTTAACATGCCTAATATCGGTTGTTAAAGTACTCATATTTTTCCTAACTGGCAAAAGGAAACAGTTTGTACAGATTACAAGACAAATATGAAATACTACTGTATTTTGAGTTCATCTGGTTCCTTCATTTTACACGAATATGTGACATAGCTCAGAATTTGACCACAATGGGCCCAGAACAATTCTCCCTCTAAAGGCGGAAGACACCTGAGATATCTTTGATATGATACCCATACAAGCTGGACACGTTTCCTTGCAGAAACTTTATGGGTGAATTTAACTATATCTCAATTCATAAATCCATTCTCAAACTGATTACTACCACTCCTCTTAACTACTATCTCAGCAAAAAAGTGCAGCATTGTGTTGAACTTCAGTTATTACTTATAGTTATGCATGCTACTCTGTATTTTGTATGACAGCATAATGTACTACAGCATGTTATTCTAGACTGTGTGATTATTTTTCTAGCAATTTAAATTGATTGCTTATTCAGATATGTTCATAATACAAAATCTCACTTATGTGGATTAGTCAGACATAATTAATCATGGTTTGTTTAGTGCTTGGCCTGTGATTAAATTTTGAATCATTAGGCAAAGTACATATTTGATTCTCACTTACATTAAAACTTCTTTATGGCATGCAAGCAATGCAAGTAGCCTTAAAAGTTATGAATTCCTCTGAGGCCTCTTTATAACGTTTGAATGAGAATCACCTTGTAAATCTTATAGTGTGTCATACTTTATAATCCGTAATAGACTAATGAGAGTTTCTTTTTAGAATAATTGGAAAGACTGTTCCTCATTCTTCTAACCTGTTCCTAATCTTTTCCACATCTGTAAGGATGAGAAATTACTTAATTATGCTCTTAAATAAAGCTGTATTTTGAGACATTCGAATTTGATATTTAATGCAGATTAATTTAGGGTATGAATAACTTCTGCATACCAAACCTTACTCTGGATCAGAGCTAGTTAAATCTGGCCTAATTCATTAATTAAAAGAGGAAAGATTTGAAAACAAAATTAAAGTCTGTTTGCTTCAAATGTCATTTAAAGCCTATTGTTTATACTGGAGTTCATACTGTTACATGAATTAACTTCAACTTTCTGTTTAGCTACATTGTCATGGTCTTACATACTTAACAAATGTTGTTGTAGTTATTGTAGTGTATTCTATCTCATTTTTAGTGTTCCTTAATGTCTGTATTTCCTCAAGTCATAGCCTGTACTAATTTATCATATTTTTCCACTGAATTCATCCTTAGAGGGAGAAGAAAGCCTTTTTCAAATGCTGGGAAGTAAATGGTAACAATAGAGTCTTTGTCCACTTTGCAATCAGAAATCTTGTAGGAAATGTTAGATGAACTGTCTTCATTTTCTTGTTGAAATGATGTGTTATTCTGCAAGAATATGATTTAGGTGAAAAATATACTTAAATTACCCAGATAGAGGCATGGGATATTAATAATACAGTATAGCTATTTTATTGTTATCTCATTTTCTTGTGTTTTAGGGGGGAAAAAATATATTTAGGAGCACAAAATTAATATAACTTTCTGGTAATGGGGGATATGAGAATGTTGCCATATGGATGCATTTAACTGAACCAGACCTCCTTCAGCTAAGATTATATTTTATAGGAATTTGAGCAAAGCAGCACAGATGGTTTGCATCTGTAAAGACAGCAGTCATGATTTGAATTCCTGTTATTTTTGGTCTGAGAAAATTCTTTCTAGCAAATATGATTTGACATCATCCACACATAGTGGAACTGTACCGCAACATAAAACATTCATTGGATTGTGAGAGATCAAAAGGCTATAAAGACTAGAAAGAGAGAGAGACTAGAAAAGTACGTATGGAAGAGCTGATTGTTGCTATAACAGGTAGCAATGTCATGCAGTAAATCCATGTATTAGTTTGCAGGATAGACCTTCAGTCTGTAATTTCCAGAGAACTTCAGGCTCCCAGGCATACAAATCCATTACGTTTCAGTAGAAGCTGTGAATCTAACTCCATTAGATTTTTTTTTTAAATTCTAATTTCAAAATTGACTAAAATATACTAAAATGGGTAAACTAAAGAATATCAGCAACAATTTTGTAAAAGGCTACCTACTGATAAGCTACAAACTTTGTATAACAAATTTTTAAAATTAAACTGTTTTTCAGAATTGCTGAGCAACCCATTGTTCCCTTGTAATTTTTGTTGTGCATATCTGATAGCCAGAATTCTTGTTTAATTATCTACATGTGGATTTAGGAATCTTTGGAATTCATTTGTATATGTTTTGGTCTACAATGCCACTATGTAGTTAGTATTTTTCTCTCATGTCTTTGCTTATCTGTCTTTTTATTCTTTTTTTCATGTAAGTTTGCAGGCTTTTTGACATTGGAACTGGCTCTGTGGTCTGTGTTTGTAGTATCATTCTGTCCTGGTCAGCAAGTGGTGATCATTCACCTTGGCACAATCTAAATGATAGGCAATAGTAATACAGAAATAATTCCATGTTTCTCACCCTTCCTTCTTGCTGTCTCTGAACTTCTCCTCTTCCTCCATATCTCTTTTTTTCGGATTGCCTCTGTGTAAGGCCATAGGAGGATATACTATTGATTTATACTCCTCAGTGCTCTGGTATGTCTCCAACTTTTCATAGCACAAGACAGTTACTTAGAACTTGGAGAGTGCTGGTTGAAATGCACTGTAGGAAGTGCTGAATAGGTCTAAAATCTGGTGAAGACTGAGGGAATGGGATCTCTGGAATCTGACTTTGTTACCTTACAAATTTGTGTTGATCTTTAATGTTCTGGCTGTTTATGTTCCTTTAAACAAAACTTGATTACTTACTATGATCTCCAGGAGAAAAGTGAGCTTTTTTCCCTTCCTGTTCCTTCTTTGCACACATTTGCCAAATATTAAGATTTTGAGCATCCTTGAGATCTGCTTGGATCTGCACCCACCGCAATACTCATACTGTGGCTTTACCAAAGAGATACCTTACCGAGTGAGAGTTTATGGCTGTCGTTATCTGGATGGCAAATGAGTCTGACATCCTCCTGATGGTTGCAGTCATGCTTTCCCCACTCTCTCCTTGAGCACTGCAGAAGGTTTGTCTCTTTCCCAGAGCAGCTGACATCATCCAACCAGATGGGCCCAGACCTTCCTTCTGAGTAGCTCTCTGGTGCACTTTTTCCATACCTGCATAACACATGCGTATACATAATGTTTTGGTCCACAGTGATCAGAGGGCATGGGATACTTAAGCACTAGAAAGGAAATAAATTCTTTCTGAAGGAGTTTCTCTAGTAGTAACAGTAAACAGTGTTAACCATGACAGAGCAGGTTCAGTTAGCATTATATTCAATGAGAGCACCGTATGCTGCTTCTTTGGTAACGTTTTTTTAAGGAATTGCTGTTACATTAATACAAGCTTGAGAATGTAATACCTTTGATTAAGGCCTCCCTTCAACCAAGCATATGACTGTCTCACTGACTTTGAGACTTAAAGCATGTTCTTAGTATTATGTATACATTTAAATGTCACAGTCTGGGGAAAAAGGAGAAAAAATTATTCTTTGAATGTGAGCTGTTACAATCTGAAGGCAAGACAACAATCACCTAGTAAGAGTTTATCTTTGTAGCCACAGTCAGTAGGAAAAGTAGTGAAGAGTGAATGCGTGAAACTGTAATGGGATTTTTTTCTAAAATGCGCTTTTCAATACATAACAGTGTTCCAGGGCCAGACTGTGGGTTTTTCTGAGCTAGATCCAGAAGGACTTACACCTCAAAAATGCCTGTGACTTTAATTACTGTTCGACAAGCAAAAATTTTGAAGAATCAAACTTTTGTAGGCAAAATAGAATACAACAAATCAGTTTTTCTCTATGGCGTATGCATTGATCTCAGTTAGCCAAAAAGATGATTGGAAGGAACTCGGTGAATAAAGGCTGCTGAATCACAACCTCAGTGGAAACTTTTTCCTCTACCTAAAGTGAGGCCATAAATATCTCTCAGAGACTGAGGGAAGCAGGCTTTAATGGATTTTAACTCAGTAGTTTCTATGAAGCACTCAGCTAATACTAAGAAAACAGTGACTCTTGAATAATGTAGGGTTCATGTAAATGTTTGTCATCATTGTCAAGTCAGAGTCAGATATCTAATATCAAGTAATCTTACTTAAATCCCAGCTGCCGGCAAACCACCTGTGTATTCAGCTCTGTCCACCCATCGTCGCAGATTGTGCCCCACTGCCCAGTATAATAGACCTCCAGGCGTCCCTCATGACTGCCTTTCCCACTTGTTAGTCTTAACGCACCATCTGTGTCATTAACAAGTAAGGAAAAACAAAACCAAGAATCAGTTTTTCTTAGGTCCAATTATTGTTCTAAAACAAAATTAGTAACATTGCGTTTACTGCATCTGATCAGAATATTAGACTACTAAACCTAGTGCTGAGCACTAGGTGTCATTTAATAAGAAGATGAAAGAAATGCCATAATGCACCCAGTCAGCTGTGAAGTGCTGCATAATGAAATTGCTTAAGTGCAAGAGAAGTGGCACAAGATATTGATCCCCCAAGCCCTTATTAGATGCCAATTCTGCAGATTCTGTGGACTCTGATTACATGATTTCACTGTATATACAGCTTATCTTTTTCTTCATATTTTCTGTTATTTCCCATTGCTTTTAGGCTGAAGTGCTTACTGCTATTGATAGATGTTAAATTAAGGCATGCCCTGCATAGTAAGTGGCAGTTAGCAGATTACTGAGGAACCAAGGCTTTGTGTTGAATAATGAGATTTTTTTGTACCTGTAAAATTTCCATAGCCAACAGCTAGTTTGTTTTGATACTGCCAGAACACTTCTAGTGTGGGGTTTTGTGCATCTGCAAACTTTGAAAACTCTCTTTGCAGAGCTGTGAACTCTGCGTTTGTCACTGTTTTCCTGTGTGATTATAGGTAATTGAAGTACCTGTGAGAGGTGTGCAGGAAACGCCAGCATCTTCTTTGTGGCCGCAGTTGTGTTCTCGCCAGGAGCTTTTTGGACACTGTTCTATCGATAGTTCATTTCCTGTGCACTGCACTTCATCCAGCAGCACGGGGCCTGAGCCTTCCCCAAAGTAAGCCTGGCTCCACGCCTTGGCAACACCCCTGTGGAAATGTAACCAACAACCAGTCAGGAGCAAGCAAGCTGAAGAGTCTGGGACTCACTGGGAAGAGCTAAAATATTGCATATCCAGCTTCTAAAATGGTAGATGGCACTGCCTACGTAGCCGCTGCACTGCTAACTGACAGTGCAGCCCACGTTAGGTCATGTAGTGGAATGTGGTTCCACAGTCAGCTTCAGTCTCAGCTGAGGCTATGGAGCAACTTAAATGTACTCTTTCCACACTTCCACGGTTTGAACGTATTTAGAACATCAGTTTCTATTGTTTTGTATCTATGAAATTTTCTGTCCCTTTTGATTTTTAAGCATAACTTTCCTAGAAGAGATTATACAGCTTGGGTATGAGGATTCTAATTTTAATTTTCATTTAATGTTTATATGTAGTAAAAATAATCCGATATATATTTCTACAATGACTTTCATCTGTTGTCCTCAAAGCACATGAATCAAATCTCAAATATCCAGATGAGGTAGATAAAAGCGATTGTTCCCCCTTTAGTCATGTAAAAACCACAGCAAAGAGTCCTTAAGTGACTTGACAATGTCATACCACCAATCAGTGGTAGACATAAGAACAGGAAGCAGACCAATGACTAGCCTTGTGTGCGTTATACTCTATGTCAGCACAGAGGATTTTGAGCACAAAAACCTAAGTAAATTGAAAACACTCCATTGTTCCAGCATTACAGAAATTATGCAGCATGTAACACTTGATGATCTATCAGGATTTTTCCAGTTCTATTTAAGATACTGTGTCTTTCGTATGTAAATGTTTTTCATGGTTTGGCTTCTTTCCGCTCAATAGTTTCTTTGTTCATATATCCAGTCTAGTTTTTACAGGAGTATTAGTATTCTCAGTATCTGTTGTCTTTCTCAACTTGTAAGATTGAAATGTCTTATCTAAATTTTTTACTATAATGAATTAGCTATCCAAAGGATTAGTTTAAATTAATTAACATACATCTTGGATGCAGGGCTCTATACTAATTATTAATTTGCTTTAAAGAGAGCTTTCCACTACCAGCCATATATTGTCACGTAACACCTAACAGGAATGGCATGTTCAGCTTATACTTAAAACATGACAGGTCTTGACTATTTCGTTTCGGGATGTAATCATTCAAACTCTTAACTGGCTTTTGCGACTGTGTGTCAGAATAGTACATTGCTGTGATTTTTTTTTTTTTTTAATGTAAGTTGCAGTAATTCATGTTTTTAAGGCACTGACTCATTAATCCAGGTATGGATTTAGATAGATGTGGATTTAATGTCTAGTGCTTTTTATAAATACATAACAATCTCTCTTCTCTCCTTTTTTAAAAGGAAAACAATACTAAATTTACAATTAGCAATCATACAAATTCTTGATAAACAGTGAAGGGGTATAGGAAAAATAACAACAGTAAGAGGCTTATAAAAATTAAATTAGGATCAGGAAAAAGTTCTATAAAAAGGAAGGATGTGGAAATTCATGGTAGACACTGTGTAGATGGTAGTGTTCAGTAAATAAAAGTACACACAAGAAAGGTAAATTAAATAATGTGTGTTTGCATTTTCATTTTGTTTAAAAACAATTTGGTTTTCATATTTTCAAACTAATGTGCTTCATTAATCTTGAAAATGCACTGTTAATTTTCAGGCTCTTTCTTTGATGACCAGATGCCTTCTCCAAGTGGTAGAGAACATGGAAAACACCAAAACCCAGGTCTTACTTACTCAGTAGGGAGAAGTTATAATCTCCGATTGCTTCAAAGAAGCAGGTAAGCAAACCAAAAATATCCTCAAACACTCAGCAGGCAACATTTTAGCAAAACACGTAGCTTCAGTCTGAAATTAGTGCCTTATTTTTGAGAGAGATTTTTTAATTAGACATTACTTTTTCTTCCGAATGAACTTCCTAATTCCAAATAAAATATTAACAGATATCTTGCTCTAATTTTTTTCCTTCAGCAATGCCAAGAAGAATTTTAATAGATTGGAAATTATATTTTTCCCTGAGATTTGCAAACATTTCTTGATTGCCCTTACTAGTCTTTCATTTAGTTTGTTAAGTAACCATACATTTTTATATATAGCATTAATTTAGTGAACACTTGTATTTTGCAATGCTGGTATTGGGAAAAAGAGCCAATACCTCCATCTCTTATATTTCATAAAGAGCTGCTTTTCAGACTGGTTGAAATTGTGAATGACTATATAGTACTAAGAAAATATAATCCATAGGATACACTAAGGGTAATACTTACTTCACATCTAGGTATCCCATTTATATTTAATAAAGAAAGAAAAATGTCTTGGTTTTCCAGTGTCTCTTTCTGATGTACCAAGATAGGCTCTGTGAGTTTTCAGCACTTCATGCTATTTTTGTAGAACTGAATAAATACGGACTGAAAAGCCTACTTTCAGAATACCTATTTTTTATTAATATTACCCTAAAAATATTATAGGCTTATTACAGAAATCCTGGTTTACTGGTAGTTTTTAAGATTATTGTCCTTTGGAACATTTATATGTATAAGATAAATTATCTTCATTTACATTTATTGAGTGGTGTTTGCATATATACAAACTTTACACAAAAAGAAAATTCTCATACATAGCTTCCATTTCTTGTATTTTTTTTTAATTCTGATGCTGGTACAAATGTATAGAAAGTGTTAGGAAAAAAATCCTTATTCATTAAAAAGCTGGCTGAAATCAAAGAGATAATGCTTGACTACTGTGAATGCTGAAAACAAAGACAGCACATCCCATTGATATAACAAGGGCAATTTATATCAAGCAAAAAGTATTTATGAAACCAAATAATAAAATAAATTATCATTATTTTTCACCTGTTAATGGTAGATTAATATTCTGAAGTTTTATAGGAGTGCTACAGAAGAGTTGAAAGGGTGTGGGAAGCTACTTACTGAGATGCTTTATTTTACAATTTGTGGCAGGTTTCCAGATGGATTAACAGTATGCAAATTTAGATTATTACTTCATAACTGGTCTGCTGCCACTGTTGGTAAAATTTCGCTTCATAGTAATGAGCATATTTGTCAAGACATCTTGATTACTTGAGAAATTCTGTAAATCTCTAGACATATTTCAAAAAGATTTAGCACCCTATTAATACAATTTGTTTACTCAGAAAAACGAATCAAATTAGAAGCATCTCAGAACTGCAGTTTCTGAACATTAAATATAAGTAATCAAATGTTTTAGGGTAACCAGTAAAGAGGCAGGTTAAGAGCATGACATTTGTCATTAGTATACAGAAATGTAAAGCATAGCTTAGTAACTCCCCAAACTTATTAATAGTGGCCCAATTCAAAAGCAGAAAAAGCCTGTAAGAAGACAGACTTTCTATTAGGTATTCCTAATTGAAAATGTACAGGAATATAGAAATACAGCATAAAATATCCTGGGGAAAAATGAAAATCTGATGTCAGAGGAGCACGTGGATTCCCACATGGCTCACCAGGAGATCTAGGAGCTTTTTAAGTACTGCACAGTTCTCATCCTTTTGAGCTAATTTGTGTGGCACCAGCAGTCCAAGGCCTCAGTTTCACGTTACAAAACAAGTACAGTCCAGGGGCCACCCATTAATGCCACAAAGCATGCTACCTTGAATGCCACTTCTTTTAATTCATCATAATCCCAGCAGGGAGGAACAGGCGAGCTCGGTTCCAGTCTCCTCTGCACTGACCTGCTTAGTTCTCATCCAGTCTGTCTCAGATATAATCCCCATCTCCTCCTTGAGTTTACATCTTCGTATCTTCTCTGCATCTTGCTCCTAGTTCTTTCCCTCTTCAACCCATCCGGCCTTTCATCCCAATTGTCCCTATATCCTCCCTCTCTGATCCAGCAGTTCTCTTTGCCTCCCACTTCTGCTGCATCTTTCCTCAGATACTGAATACTTATCTTTGGCTGTTCAGAAGAGGAGCAAGAAAATCCTGTTCTGCTGCTGTGACTACATCATGGACCATGCTTAGTTCAGACAAAATTGCCAGCAAGCTTAACTGTCAAAACTTCAAACAGATCTCTACTCAGTATATGCAAACTGACAATCTGCAGAGACTTGTGACTTAAACAAATCTTGAGAGATTCTCACAAGCATGCCAAAAACCATATCCTTTCTGACAAAGCAGTGCTCTTACTCCAAAGCAAGGAGGCTGTTAGACTCTTCAGTAAAATGCATGTAAGGATTTTAACAGTCAAAGCAACTTCCTTTTCTTTACCTACAGTTTTTGACTGAAACTTTACTGAAATTGTAGTGAGTTTTCACTAAAAGGTCAGCATTTATTCTGAGACACATCCGTTGTCTGTCTTACAGACAAAATTGCCCCTATCACATGACACTGAAAACTGGATCCTACAAATCAAAGTTCAGGGAATTGAAAGTAATAGTGCTGTACCTGAACCTTCTATGAATAAACTTAGTTATTGCTTCAAAGTATTAGTGCGATTTTAAAGGACTATCTTTTGACAACTCCAAGCTATGTATCTGATTAACTGTCCTGCTTTGCTGCTGTAGTAGAAAATATGTAGAAAAACAAACCCAAGGCCAAGCTGCCGACAGACAACTTCAGCATCTGCATCATCCCACTGATCATCACAGACAGTCCCCCACTGACCAGCGTGGTAGACTTCTACTCTTCCTTCATGAGCGTTGTTCCCACCAGCCAGCCGGATTGGAGTAAAGACAGGGGCTGTGATCAAACACAGAATATAGGAAAAGGTCATTTCTTTCCCAAAATGTTATCCTGATAGTAAAGAAAAAAGAAGGCAGCTTAATGGTTTCTCTGACGTCACTCAAGAACCACACTTTGTTTTTTCTAGTTAGATGGAAAACCTGAAATAAAACTTCTTAGAAATGAGTTCTCCTAAGCTCCACCACCAGTAGCTGAAGAATATTATACAGACAAGCAACTACAGACAAGCAACCATACTGATCTTGAGTTACTTAAGTGTCAAAGCATTCACAGATACTTAGGGCTGTAAGGCCAAATACTACAATCGGTCAGTACAGCTGCATTTCTAACAGTAAGAGCAAAATTGGCTCTGTATAGGCTTGGTCCTAGAGGGTAAAATCTGAAGTAAGAGGCAAAAACTCTTTCATTGCCACAGAAGTAGAAATTCATCCTCATGTTTCCTCATCACACTGCTCCAGTCAGAGCCGTGAAATCACATTGTCTGTGGAGTCTCACTTTAACTGTGTAAGTATTGTTCCCTTCCTGTTTCTGAGAATACAGTTTGATTCTTGGTCTTTTCAAATCATTAGCCCTTTTCTGGTCCAGTAAGAAATTCTCTTGAAAGCATCACTTCTGCATAAAGCTATAATAATGGAAACAGCTTAATATCATATAAAAAAAAATAATCACCGTAGTATTTAAAAAGTTATTTCAAAATTTCATCATACCTAATATCTGAATGATTTAAAATGGGATTAATTTTTGTGTAGGCCTTCCAACCAATTAATGATACTATTTCATCTATTTCTTGGCTTAAAAAAAGAAAATGGAGGGCATTTCTCCAATTTCATCTTAGTATTCCACAGGTATGAAATCTGTTTTTTTGTAATTATTTAAAAAGGCTAGTTGTAGTAGAACCTGCAAAATGTGAAAGCTTCATCTAGTCTGCTGAAACTCAGGATCAATTTAATTAATTTCAGATATCCTGGACTCTAAATTACTGATAAACTTCCTTTCAGCATTGTTGAAAAAGACAACAGTCCTTTAATAAATTTATCTAAGCAAAACAAAGTTTTCTGGTGAAAATGTCCATAAACAGAAGGACAACCTAATGATCTAAAAGTATCATTTGCAAATTTATAGTTTTCAGTTTCTTTAGGCAAAACTATTTCTCTTTCTTTGGTCCTTCAACTTGTCTCCTAGCTTAAAAAGATTCTCTACGCTGTAGTTTTCTAAATTAAGACCAAAATGATTTTTTTAAACGTCATTTATCAAAATATTCCTGATGAATAGTGGAGCTTTAGGACAAAAATACATCTGCCTTTGGACAGGAATGTAAGTAGGAGAGGAAAGGCAGCACAGAGCTGGCTGTAGCCATACATGTTTTGGTTGGTTACAACTGAAGAGATTGCCATTGCCAGCTCCTCAGCACTGCTAGCCTAGCCTTCTTCAAGGTCAGCAATATCTTACGTCTGATGGCATAATTGCCATTTGTCATGTTCATTAAAATAATCAGAAATATCTTTAAAATATTAATAATTGTTTTTTCCCTAACAACATCATTTTGAGTTGTGTGAGTGGTATGCAAGGTAGCACATCTTCAGCTAGGAAGACTTGGACCTGTTTTAAATGTGTGCAGAATAGGGCAGAAACTTTGCAGTTCCTTGTGCAATGTCATCCATGTTCACAGTGAGGAAGTCATCCCAACACTTCTGTAGCAAAGAAGGCATAGCCTGTTTGTGAAATTGCTGCTCCTCCCGGCTGTTCAAGAAAACCTAACAAATTGACATGTAGCATGTGTAGCTACCAAAGACAATCTCCAAGTAGACAAAAAAATTGATAATTTTTTAAAAAATGTTTAAAAGAAACGTGGGAGGAAACAATCCTACTTTTACAGCTAGAGAGTCTCGCTGCTTCACCCTTTCTCACAACCTACATCTCAAAGCAATAATTTGCTTATTGATTATGGAAAGGTAAAAAGTGGTTCAGCTAGTTGCTGCTTGCACAGCATAGAGGGATTTGAAACAGTTAATGATGTGATGATTCAATCTGTTTAATTTCCTGTTCCAAGAAGTCTTAGTATTTTTTTCTAATTTAATAACGAGTAATTATTACAACTACTATTTAAATAAAGTAAGGAGTTAACCAAACCATATGTACTTTTTTTACCCAGGGAAGAGCTACATGTGACAGCAGCTGCCATTTTTTGAGGACATGTTCCATCCTGCCAGGTGTCTTTTTCACATAACATTATATTTTCTTCATCACCATGACAACGCACTTCACTCCAGTAAACAGGAATAAGGCCCAGTCCAGAAAATGGTATGTGTTTTGCTGTACCTTTCTCACTGTAAGAAGAATAATCAGGATAGGACATTAGAGTGAGAGGAGGGAAAGTGGAACATTTTCTCATATATAAATCTTGGAGTAGAAAAGAAAGGGCTTTCTTCAGCAGTGTAAATTCATCACATTTTCATACAGTTCAGCATTGTCTTCTGCACAAAGAAAAGTAACAGATGTGACCCAGTTCTCACCATTTTGTTGTGGGATATTTTAGTACAATGGTCTGTGTTGCTGCAGGGCCAGCAACATTCCTGTTCTCCCGGTTCTTAACTACAAAAATCAACACATAGGTGAATCTACAGTACCATCCCACTGCAGTTACACTTCAGGAGAGGTAATGTTAACCAGCCTTTCACCCTTATTCTCTCCTTTACTCCACTAAAACGTACCAGTGCTCTGCCCATACACATGTCATATAATAGGGTTGTGACCACAGGACAGTGAAACCACCTCATACTCCCATTAGATCAGGCCCGTGTCCATTATTCTCTATTCAGCCGTTCCCATCCATCCAGACATTTGTAAACAGCTTCCTTTCCTCCCATAGTGCATCTACAGCAACAATTACTGAGCCATCTTTTCTTCCATGTAATGCCCAACAAAATTAAATTAAAAACAAAGCCTAAATATTGTAAAATCAAAGGAACAGATAGATGGAAACACCTGAAAAGCACCAGTAATACCGAGTGAGTTCACTTTATGTTATATAGATCCAGATTTCTGCCAAACGCTCACCATAACAGAAACTTTCAACTCCTGTTTGCTTGGGGCTTTTTGGCCTGGATTCAGATTTAAGCCATTTCTGTTGAAAAGACCAATCCATTCACCCCTATCACTGAACTACTTCTGCTACTAGCTGTCTTGTCAACTGAAATGTTTAGGGTATGGAAAGCAAAAAGAACTTACATGAAAATGAGGAAAGGAGACATTGCACGTAGACAGCTAAAGTCATAAGCAAAATCACGGCCTCCAGATGGCTGAACTTTTATCTCATCTAATCCTCATATTTTTATAAGTTGGCATGGTGTGTCCAGATTAATATTGAACATTATAAAACAGCTTAGATTTAGTTCTGGCTAGCAGTCTTAAAAAGTGGAATAAGCATTAGGAATATCACAGTACAAGTATGCTATAAAAGCCCCTTACTGTTTGTAGCAAACAAAATCACTACTTTGGTATGTAACTGTTAGAAAGGCAATAAAGCCAGCCATACTTTGTGGCTTATTGAGAAAGTGCAAACTGAATGGGGTGCTAAGGGGGGATATTCAAGTAATTTGGTTGCTAACTTGAACAGCATTGATTTTTTAGAAGCTGAAATTGCATTTCATTTTTAAAACTCCCTTTTGCTATGGTCATTTTCTTCCTTACGTCAGTTTCATCTTACTACTGCAATTGCAGTATCACTATAGGCATTATTTAGAGTTTAATGACCAAATTACGTTAAAGGGTCCTATTGGTTAACTCCATTCAGACAGCAGTGGAAAGTAGTGGTCAATGAGGACAATGTAGGGACTTTCAACCTGTCCAATATTACTATAACTCTGTAAAATGTTTCCATGAAAATGTAAAGCTGAAAAGTTGTCTCATCTTGGGTTTTGTTATCAGTGTGCAACTCAGAAGGTAAACCATATGAATTATCTAGCTAGATGAAGATGTGCACAACAAAAATACATTTTCCAAAAACCTAGGACGAGTCCCAGACATTTTTTGGCAGGATAGAATGGACGATTACTAGGGTAACCCCATGCTCCTGAGAACCAGGAATTTTCCTATCATTATGAGCCCACGTAGCGTCTAATTCCAGGCACATTTACATTTTTATAGATTTAGTAACCTCACTGGACCTGTTTTTAGTTGATATTTACATAACTGACATGAGGATCAGACCTCGTATTTCTGCCCTTGCGGACATCTCATGGATGTCTAGTAAAGCAGTTTTTGTTTGCCCTAAGCTTTTCTGACCTGTTCCCACTTTTCACTTTGAAAGCAAAGTGTATCTACCCTGGTCTGCTCCTCTCCAGATCCCATATGCAGCTTTCACATGAAATGCTGATTCTCACAGCAACCTCTTTGAAGTACAACACAACTGAAGGAAGTGAAGGATTCTGGGAAGAACAACTTCAGCATTCAGCAACTTTCAAACAGAAAAAACAATCATCAAACACAAAAAGTCCTCAGGATTTGCAAAACAGATTGTCCTTTGTACTGAAACATCATTAAAATAAGTTGACTGATTTTTACTCAGACTGAAACTTACCCAAATGCAAGCTGTCGACATACAACTGTTGCATCATTATTGTCCCAATGGGTCCCACAGATTGTTCCCCAGGTTCCATTCAAATAAACCTCCACTGTACCTTCAAACTCATTCTTGCCACCCTGGAGTCTCACTGACCCTAGTTAAAAAAATAAAAAAAATTAACAAATTAGGCCTCCAGGATATTCCATTGCTCAATTAATGTATCGCACACAAAAGACTCTGAACCTGATTTTCCCACTGCAGAGAGTTCCTATTTCATGTATTACCATCTCTGTCCTCTTTGGGTGAGCTGCTTCTAAGAAGCACTCTGGCACATCTGACATTCTTATACAGTGATATACAAAAAGAGATAACCTTTTTACATGAGGAAAACCATTTTGCTTCTTATACTGAAATTACATCACATTTCTGATCCTTCTGATGCTACAACTTAGTTAAAGATCTAAACAAAAAAGATATGTATAGACCACACATAATTATTTAAATGTGGTTACCTCTACCCAAATGAGCAAAAAGTATATATAGAAATATGAGTGCTATACTTCTGTCTCCCACATAATTCTATCCAACTTAAGGGAATCGGAAAACAACCACATGGATTGCATAGCTTTTGCTCTGACCCATGTAACATTATGCGTGTCATGGATGTCAGCAGTTTATTTTAGCCAAAGAATGCATTTGTTCATACTTGTTCTCAGACAGAAAAACATTGGATGTAGTTCTATTAATTCATGAGAGGTCTTTACCAAATTCTGAGACAAAACAAGCTGAAAACATGAGGAGTCATCTAAAAGAAGTGGGGAAAAAAAGTCTCCTTCTTGAGAGCTACAGAACACAGAAATCCAAGAAAATTAACAGATTTTGCATATTTTTATTACAGTAGTTTTACTTGAGATGCCAGCTGCATCTGCGCTTGAAGGTAGCCAAGTGCCTTGGGAACTAAAGGTGGGAAAAAGATGGTCATAGGTATAACTCTACAGAAGCAGAACAGAGTCATAACAGAGCAGGAATTCAACAAGAAAGAATACATTTCTGTTAAATTATCAAACATAGCCTAATTGTATGCATTAGTGTTGCCTGAAATCTCAGTTAATCCCTCTGTCTGTCTCCTGTGATCTACTTAAAATCAGAAGCTGCACGATCATCCAGTTTGCAGCGTTTTTAGCAATGGGTGAAAACAGTCGATGCTTGTGCCTGCATTTCATTGTGTATGTGTGTGTGGGGGGGAAAAAGTAATAGGTAGATCCAGTTTTTCTTGCACCTTTCACTCAGATTGTGTCCTGGTTTTAATTTACTTCAGTATATTTTATAAAACCATGAAGCCAAACAACTGCCAAATAACTCGAGGAATTAATTAACCTCAAACTTGGTTTTGTGTGTTCCGATTTGCCTCCTATTTACTTTCTCAGCAGTAACTTACTGTGCAGTAAATTACAAACAAAACTTACTCAACTCATGTTACAGAGTGAGCTATCATTCCAAATAGAGGATTATTAATGAGTTAATTATAACAATACTGTAGACAAGTTGCACATTGTTTTTCTGTCTTTATAATTTTTCTTTGTGTTTTTCTGTCACATACAGACACTGCTTTTCACCAGACTTTTGTATAGACTATTATTTTCACTTGAAACATCAACTGCAGTCATAGCAAAGTGATTCCTGACATACCAGAAAGCAATTTTGAAGTGTCATCTCCAAAAATAAGTTTATTTTTGTACATGATTGCTTACAGTCCTGCATGACACCTACTGAAATTGATACAGTGTTTCCTGAGTACACATTACACAATATTTCTATTCAAATATTTGAATAAGGGAGTGCTTGAAGAATAAAATTCTCTTCTAAGGTCTCCATGGCAGAATTTGGCTCACTCCTCTTTCTTTATTTACAGAATTCCCAATGACAACAGTGGAAGAATTTATTCACGTACACGGAGCAAAAGATAGCACAAAAGAGAACTTTTGTACATCACAAACTCTTTTCCCAACAATTAAAAATGAAAGAAATCTGAAATCCTTTGCATCTCCGGTGGAAGTCTCAGGAAAGAAGTTTGAAAAGCACAGAGTTCTCGCTGTGGACATGTACCATTAAACAAAGAAAACACTCTTTCCCTTGCCACCCACTCCCCTAAAGAACCCTGCGTGACCTCAGGTCCCTGTTGAAGTGGGAAACTACACTACTGGTATCAGCTGGTAAGGAAGGGAAAATGACTGGAAGGGACAGTGCCTCATGTCCATGGGCCTGTGGGAAAAGACATAGATGAAAACAATAAATGATGATTTTTTTAAAAAAATTCATCTAATATCTCAACAAAATATTTTGGTTTGCCTTTTTCCTGTAGATTTACAGCTGCATATAGGAACGCCAATGTTTTATGAAGGGTAGTAGCATTAATAACAGACCTTTGTTCATCTCACAAGAAAATACGATAGAGAACCAGCTTCTGTCATATAGAAGAGAAAACACACAAGATGATTGTTAAAGGTAATTTTGTAACAAATTTAAAATATTCTTGATTTTCACCTGATTAAGTTAATCTACAAAGAAATAAAAAGAAAGCCTATTTTTACATGCAACTAATATTAAACCTTTTCTTATGCCTACTGTTAATAGAGTTAACCAAATATACGGTATAATAATTCTAACATATTGGTTTCACTGACTTACTACTCTTCTCATAGGACAGTGATATCTACAGCTATGATTAACCTCAACCATCCAGGGCAAAATCTCGCATTCTGTCCTCAAGTAAAACCATTTTAAAAAAAAAAAAAAGGTCAGAATTGAAAACCCTCTGAAAGGTTAATATCTCTAATGTTATTTTTATAAGTCCAGTCTAAGTGTTTGTAGCGGAGTATTTCAGCACTGTATCCATCAAGAGTAAAATGATACAGTATTTTTTGTTTCATATGCACTTTGAAGTATGTATCAACCTATATCATATGGTGAGTCATAATTATGTAGCAAACAAAGAACACAATAATGATAAAATTACTTCTCTGTTGTTTACTCAAAATGTTGAGGTATTCAGACCCCTGGTAGTTATTTTACTGGATCAAGAGATACATTAATTACAGTAGCATGGATACCTCATAAAACACAACTTTAAAATATAGACTTTCATGTCAGTAGCTTATTTTTTCTTTCCAATAGAAAAAACTCTTACTTCATAATGAAACACAGATCTGTGTTTCATGTGTAAATTGATAATAGGGAATTGCAAGATGACCAACATTATCTGCCATCATGTGTGTTTATGCTGTATTACCAAGGATCTGTTTATTACTTATGGTTCAGTCTTTGTTATTAAGACTGTGTTAAGATCTTAATTGCAAGATAATCAGTGTTTGCATTGCTAAAATGACCGGGAAACACTCTTTCACTTCAGAGGCAGCCAGAAATCTAGTATTTAGTGTGATTAAAAGGATAGTGGTTAATTCTTAATTTCACTGGTTAAGTCTTCTACTGTTAGATTTTGACATCTCAAGCCCATACTGCAACTCAACACGTCTGCCCAAGGGGCTTCCTGCGGTGCTCCCCCTAGGGCACAAGAAGCTCTGCAGAAGAGCATCTGAATTACTTCTTAGAAAACAGGTCTGTCTTAAGCATATGCATAGGAGGCTCTAGGTTTCTGCAGTCGTAGATATGGTAGCATCTCAATTTTTTAACCTATAAGTTTTCAGCTCTTTTAGTTGCTGAAGAAAGGTAAACATATTGGGAGTAGAGCTAATATAGTGATATCTACTCTAGCTTTTATGCAGCACTGAGAAACTCACACTCTCCCCCCTCTCCACCAAGACTCTGCTTAAAGGGCTTCACTGCCTCAACATGAAGTTCAACAGCAGGGAACATGAGTACAGGGATCCGCCCCATGGCTCCCAGTGCCCTCCTCAGCACTGGTCAGGAAGAGGAAGGATGAGGAGAGGTGAACTGACCCCACGAGAATTAGAAACAAGGGCACAGGACCACAAAGCAGGCAGCTCTAGGACACATACTGTAGTCTTACGACCGACTTAAATTCAACCCTATATTGAAGAATACAAATCTACTGTCTTGACAGAAACTCCTTCACTTATATACACCCAAAAAATATGTATGCATTTCTTCTAATTATGTTCTAGCTGAGGTTACTAACGGTCAATTCATGTTGTTTACATACAGTCTGGTAATTTTAGTTGCCCTGGTATCTGCCCAAGTCAGAGTCTTTCCTATCTGCTATCACTGTTTAAAAGAGATTAAGTTATACTTGCAAATGCAAGGAAGTAAGGGTATCCAGTGGGTGCTGCTGAGACTTGCTCCGCAACACCTGCCATATAGGCTCAAGATGAGATACACGGGAAAAAAGGGAGAGGAAAACCTCTCAGCCAACTTTTAATTAACTCGAAAAAGCAGAAGAGCTTCAAAGGAATTATGCTGTTGTGCTTGGCCTCTCTTCCTATATCATTCTCGCATCCCGAGATGCTGGGTAACTTCAAACCCTGTTTTGTTTTCTACATCTTACTGGGAACAAGCATTGTTACTGTGTGTGGCTGAATGGCAGACAGAATGGGAATCACTTCCACTTCTGCTGTACTTGTAAGTGCCACAGCAGTGGGGTTTATGGTGTTGGCTAAGGGTGCGCTAGCAGTTTCTTCATAAACACCTGTGTCCAAAGGTTTGTAATTTGGCTGTAAATGTAGATTTGGAAAAGAGGGATCAGAAGTAGAAGTTGCCTTTGGCTTTCACATTGGTGCTGTGTGCTCTGAAATTGCAGATTTAAAGCAAAGCAAAAGAAGTATTTTGAATTTTGGAAATCTGTAAAAACAACAAATATTTTTATTTCTGCTTTCATTTCCAAGGTGCTTCAGCATGGGATAGTGCCACAAAAAGGCCCTGCGCTGATAATTCATCTCTGTTGCCTTGGAGTCACTTAGGTAAGTCCAAATTGACATAAAGTGTGAGGGTCTCCCATTGATACATGCTGTATATCCCATGTAACCACATTATAACTTGTAGTATTCCAGAACACTAGTGGATGACTCATAACACATATAAAAGAGTCTGTTCCAGTTTCAGGATGAAACTAATTCATTGGTTTGCATGAGGTACTTGTAAGAAGCTACCTGTAGTATAGGCCAAATCTAACACCAGTTCAAATCAATGGAAAATTTTCTTCCCTGCCAGGATCAGGCCTGGCTAAAATCAAAGAAATGAATCCTGTTGACTTCAGCAAAACTGTGGCTGACACTCACTGCAATCGATGAATGCTGTTGTCCATCACCTTCCTGAGCACTACTCTTAGTCTAAAATTATATCTATTTTCTCCTGGTATTTTAACCTTGAAAAAAGGGTGCATCCATCAGAACTGCTTTTTAAGAACTATCTTGAGAACTTTAGCAGATAGCAGTATTGCATACTCAAGGATTCTCATATTAGAAGTTTCATAAATATTGTATATATTGAGTGTGTAATGTGCTGCATTGGTTCCTCTGCAGCAGTGAGATTAATCATGTCAACGATCAATGGTGATTGATCTTAATAACATAAAAACATAAACCGAAGCGTTAGGAATGTAACGGGCTCTAAAGGACTGCAGTTGTCTTCTGTGGTACAGAGCTGCAGAAAATGAGGGGTCTCATGCTGTGCAGCTGTAACACGAATGAAGAGCTGCTTCTTAGAAGGAAAATACAGGCATTCATGTTTAATTTTTCATCATATTTTTTTCTTTAACCCTATGCTACTAAAAAAACCAAAATCCCAAAAGACCTTCCATCAACTGCCTGGGCTATGGTATAACAGGCAGGGAGAATAATCCAGTATTTAGACTATGAGCCTGAGGCTTGATTCTTCTCTCACAAAAGTTTAGGGAAGCATTATTTGGTTGGCATGTGATAAAAGCAATTTAAATGGAAAGACTTTAAATCTGGCCATTCTGGAAATGTGTTCCAGTTTTGCCACTGATTGGTAGTGTGACCTCTGGCAAAGACACTTACCCTCTCTTGTATTGTTTCCCCTTTGTAAAATAAAGAAAAATAGTTAACCCACTTTACTCAACTATATGTAACAACATAGCATGAACAACATATCATGCAGAATACTGTAACCATATGCTACATACATGTTGTGTGGCAGCAGGTGCTTCTAATGACTGAGGTAAGCCTCTTTTTTGAAGTATGAGTACATCACAGGTAAGTTGTTATTAGCAGTAACTAAAATAGTAAATTCTGCTGGACTTATGCTGGCTCTGTATACAGCGTACTTTTGTACTCATTTATTTTCCTCTATGATTTCCTTGGTTAATCATGATAATTTATATATATTTGTATTTGGTTTACTTGCTTTCAAGGCATGAGTAAATAATATTACCCAGATGTCTCTCATTTTAGAAGGAAATGAAACACCAAAATCTATTTAAAGTATAAAACTGATTTTAGACTGATACACATAGTATAATTGCAAAAGTGCTTTTTTTTTAATTTTTCATTGTTAATGTTTAAATATAAAGCACTTTAGTATATACACATGCACAAAGTTTAGCCAATTAACTTTGCAGATAAGTCTTAATATTTAAGCTTGAAAAGCCAGGAGATTGAAGGCTTTGAACATGGTATTGTATTTAGTTATTGCAGGTGCCTAATAACTGAGTATGGGCTTCCGTAGCACAGGTACTAAAGCAACAGATGCAGTGAGTTTATCTCGGAATAGTCTGTCCTTCTGTAGCTATAAACTGCATCATAACATTGCTTTACTTGCATTTCTTTGCTTCAGGAACATACTTCAGGACAAGTGTCGTAATGTTTATTTCTGGGCACATGGCTTGATTTATTTCCATGTTCCACCTTAAGCCATCTCATACACTCTCTAATTCTTTTGTATTGCCTCCACGAAGGCTTTTGGACAGACGTTTGCCCTGTTGATGTCACTGAGAGTTTACCACTGAGTCCAACAGAAGCAGATGACTTTCAATTAGAAAGTATTGACTATTGTTCAGTAGCTGTGTCCTCCCTCTTAACGGGGGCTAACCTGGATTTCCTTTTTCTGAGGAAAAAAACCCATCATTCTGAAAAGACTGAAGAAACACAGCTACATCCAAACCATGTACTATTTTTGGTGGTTTTTTACTTAAATCACATTCATGATGAACTTACAGGGGATTCTGAAATTTACTTTAGTCAGTGAAAGACTGGGTTCTTAACAACAAAATGCTGCGTTCTTCTTCACTGTAACGTACTAGACCAAGTCCTCACAAAGTATTTTGGGAACCAGACTGAAGAATTCTGAAAAAAGCTATAAATATGATCGGCTAAATCAAACAAGCAACTGGGGGACCCTTTCCCCAAACTGAGACCAGTTCAAGGGTGTTCATTTGTGTCTAGTTATCTGTTTTCTCCTCTGTGACATCAGCTGCCTGGTATTCTTTCCAGGGAAACATCTGTAATGCATAACATCATTCTATCTTCTTGAAGGAGTACAATATTTGACTTGGAACACAGCTTTGGAAGCTGCGTTTTTTTAAATGCTTAAATGATCAATATGGAGCTTGCTGCCTCCATGTGCTCTTTATGTGTTATTTTATACCAATATGTGTAATTATCACATTGTTCAAATTATCATCTTTTTTTCACACACCCTCTAGGGTGCTGGAAGAGAAAGATAACAGTCCTCTTCAGAGATCTGAAAATAAGTTAATAAAAAATAATAATAAAAAAAACCCCAAACCAATTTCCACAGGAACAAAATTATTAATAATAATATTAATCTTCAACTTCCTTGCTGACCTTGTGATACTACAAAATATGTAAACAGAAAGGCAACAAAGAAGGAAATTTTTATTTTCGTTGCAACAATTATGCTTGATCATTTTTAGTATAGATATAGATAGGACATAATTCTTATTTAGGCAGGAGATAATACCAGAGCGATGGAGGAGAAAATGTGAAGTCATTTAAAACCAGACTGTACATAAATATATTTAACCCTGTGGAGGGGCGCCAACACTGATGAAATGTGAAGCTGATCAACTGCTCAAGGGCTGAATGCTGAAATTGCACTGAAAACTTCCACTGAAGCCATTGAGGGTTTCTCGCGGGTGGGGGGGGGAGCACAGGTCTCTTGGATGGGTTCACAGATGTCCTGAAGCACCAGCGCTAACTTGCAAACCCCGTTATCCCAAGATGAGGGAGAAGACAGAAAGCAAGAGATAGTACCTGCGCAGTTCGCAAGGCATTCTTTTGCTTTTCTTTCTGCCGCTTCACGTCTGTGGACCAAGTGCTTCCCAGAGAAGTGCGCCCGATTACAAAAAGGGGAATGCCAGTCCTGGCTAACTGAGCCTACTGAATGCTTACGACACGGCTTCTTACCGCGATTTACCTAGTATTAAAATAATATAACCAGGTAGGACCTTCGTCTTTCCGATGCATCTGCTGATGTAGAAGTTTAAACTCCCCTCTCAGAAAACCCTTTGCTGTCACTTTGGCAGAAGGTCTCCGTGCCCCCGTTCCCTGCTCCCTCCCGCGACGGGGAACGGACTCCGGGATGGGGAGGACTCCTGCCGGGCTAAGGGACCCAAGTCCCGCGGAGCCACCGCGCACCCTCCCGCAGCGCCCGGCGCCCCGGCCCCGCTCACCTCGCTCGCAGTCAGCGCCGCCCCGCTCCGCCTGGCCCCGGTCGCCCCCAGGAGCGCACCCGGGCCGCTCGCCGCCCCCGCCGGGCAGAACGCAGGAGCTGNCCCGGCCGCCCCCCGGGTTCACCTCTGCCCGCGGTCCCGCTGGCTCCCCCCGCCTCGCTTCTCCCCGACCAGCCACCACCTTCTCCGCCCTTGCCCCGCGGCTGCGGCTCCCGTGGCCCCTTCGTCAGGCTCACAAAGAGCAGAAGGAGCTCGGGCAAAGCCGGGGAGAGAGGGACAAAACGGACCCGCAAGGCGGCTGGGGAGGCAGAGGGATGGAGAGAGCCCCAGACGTGTCTGCAGGAAACAAAGGGGCTGGAAACAAATGCCGTGAAGAGAAATGTCTTCGAGGGTTTAGCTTTATCCCAGCCCCATGTGCTCTGAATAGTAATCTGCTTATTCCCAACCACTGCGGAGTTCTGCATGACCTGATCATCTCTGGTTTCCTTTTTCTACCAGGATGGCTGTCAGTTAGTTTTGCCTCTTTGTCTCATATTGTTCAGTTGTTAGCTTGGGTTAGTTATTATTTTTTAATTTACTGCTGGTTTTAATATATGCTGTTCATATTTGGCGAAGTCCAACTCTGCCTAATAGCACACACCCTCTTTATTTGGCAATTTGTCTGTAGTGCAAGTCTGTAGATTCACCTCTCCATAGGATCTTTTTTCTCTCTAATTTTTTGGCTGAGAAGTGTTAATCTGATTTCTGGATGAGCGCATCAGTATTTCCACAACCTTGCGTTGTGACTAGAATCTAAAAGAGAAAAAGGAAGTGTGCTTTCTGCTTTCTATGCAGGATCCCAGGTATCTCCAGTAAACAGAGGCCTTCCTTTAGCAGGCTCCGGACTGTTCAAAAGGTGCAAAATGCAACTTTACCAATTTAAGCTTTTGTTTATAAGAACAAAAGAGCTCCAGTGCTAAGGAGAAGCAGGTCCTACAGTGTTTGGTATTACCTGTATTCAGTCTAGTTCTGCTCATCTCTGATTGATTTATTATTGCAACATTACAGTTAGTATCTTAATCACTTATGAAGTTCAAAAATACTCGGCTAGGGTTTCTACAGCAACGTGATAACTATGCTATCACATGCGTCTGCTGCGCTTTGTGGATATAAGTGCACAGGTTGTTCTTTCTTTTGGAGGTTTCTTCTGGGGATATGTGTATGCATTAGTTTAGAAACTGTCAGAGCTGGCAAGAGTTTAATTTGTTTTCAAAATATTTGAATATATACAAGATGTTAGCCTGCAAGCAGCTCATTATGGCCATTTTTAAATTGTCTGAAGATTTGTTGCTGTCATGACAAGTTGGTTGCTTTTATCCTTTGGAAGGATTGGTTAAAAGTATACTCAGCCTAGCTGGTTAAGGCTTCCTTCATTGCCTAGTAAACACTTTTTGGCATCACAATACCAGCAATATTTCATTTTCCCTGACCTAAGCTCTTTTTTCCCCCTCTAGCCTGGAAGGGGAAGGGTTCTGCTGATCAGCACAGGAGTAAGAAAACAGATGAGTATGATGAATCTTGCAAAACACTTCAGGCAAAGCTTTGAGCCTGGTACTTATTCATGTATTCTGATTTCATTTGTCTCCCCTAGGTGCGTGGGCCAGCAGGAATCTTACATGCAGTGAACTTTCTTTGCCTGTGTAGGGTAGAGGTGTTTGTGCTTGAGGTTGCAAAATGGTACTAAGCAGGAGGTGGGGGGAAAAGAGGGGGACTACACAGGGAAAAAGGTTTGGAAGTAACTAGAATTATAGAAGCAGCATCAATAAAAAAGCGATTGTCATAATGATTCCCTCCCCAAGACAGGGTTCAGGTTTAATCGAATTATCCACATGTACAGATTTACTCTTGAACATTTTAATTTTATCATGCTTGTTATTTTTGCTGTAATCAAATAAGGAGAATGAGTCTTAATTTGTTTTAATAACTGTAAATTAGCTTTCACTATGATGTGAGGTCTGTTAATGCTACAGGAAATAATGCTTTTGTTAGAATTTACAAATGAGGGACTTGGTCTGGCTTCCATTCAAGACATTGATAATAGTTTCACCGTAAGTAGGAGGGGCCGTTTTCTAAGAAATACTGGAATTGATGCAGTTTGTTTTTCCAGGATGTATGCTTTGCACTTTGGTTGCAGCTTCTGTCTTGGCTAGAGCATTTACGAGTGTCTCCCCCATATGGTTTCTCTTGTATTTGAACTGTGGGAGCTCACGTTGCAGTTTTTCCTTTGGCTGTGGCACTTACAGGTGCCATGTATGAAATCACTCTCATCTGCTTGACTACTTTTATTATGGTTGTAGAAAGCTCATTATCCGTGTGACTTCTACTGCTGTCACATTTCTCACAAGCGGTCAAAAGTTATTGAAAAGAGCAAAGACAAAGCAACAGTTATATGGACAGACAGTGCGATTTTGAGAACATTGATTCTTTTGAACATCACACTTAAAATAACAGTAAGAATTACAGGTGTGCCTAAAATGAAACTGCACGGTGCTTTAAGGGTGGACTTTACCTTCACATGTTTATAAACAAGAAACAAAGGCTTATCACTCTGATATAGCTGATACATCTTTAAAAAGATGTCAAATATGAGATGTTCTTAGTGCATTTGGTAGCCTTAAAAGTTTTGTCTCTACTGTACAAAACTCATGAAAACTCATTCACAAATTGAATTACAAATTAAAAAGAAAGAAAAAATTACATTTGCTCAATTAGGAAAATAAGCAAGTAGATCTTTGGGAACCTCAAAAGGTCTCAATGGATCTGGGCATTGCAAACACTTTTGATTATGAAATTACAGTATCCAACTTTTCAGAAAAAAATTGTCACAAAAAAGTATTGAGAAAATAATAAATCTTTGGAAACTGTGCTAGTTACACTCCTGCCGCAGCACTGCGGGATTTAAAGCTAGTAATCTGTGTTTAACAAGGCCTTCATTTTTATGTGAAAAGAAAGGCTTGTTTTGATCTTTCTGGATTGGTAGAGAAAATAATCCATTAAGAAGACATTACAGTGGGTGAACCAGCTCCAGCTGAAGTATATAGCAATTCTCCCTTTTGCAAAACAGTTTCAATACTTAATCTTAGTATGTAGTTTCTACCTCCTATGCACAGACGTAGTGCCTATTGACAGCAGTCCCATGGAAGTCGATGGAACAACGCTCATGACCAAAGTTAGCAAATCTGTGCTGCGTACCTGACAACTTCCATGAGAGCAGTTGTAGGAAATCAGCTGCTAGAATAGGTCTTAATTTCTGTACAATTCCACAGGGTTGGCTGCTTTTTACTCTCCTGATATTTGACACTCCCATTACCAAACTGTTGATAAAACAAAGAATGATAAATGATTCATAGGTATGAACTGATCTGACCACTTCAACCTCCCCCCCCCGCTGTATTTTTGTGCATAGATTCCTCAGGTTACCTGAGAAATAGCGATATTGGAAATACTCACGCAATACAGCAGCAGCATGGGTTATTCATATATGCAAGGAAACTTACACAAGAGCTTCCTTTATCCTAATAGCTTTCTGAAAGCACTTGATAGTTCTTCCCTGTCGCTGACTCTGCTTTTGCATTAATTGTGTGAGGGTACAGGTTATCATAGGACTAATTTTCAATAAATGGTTCTTGTGAATAGGTGAAGGTATCTGATGTGTGGATTATACATGCAAAAATAGTAGTCCTGCACTGCGGCAACATTTAATACCAAGCATTTCAAATTCAGCTGGAGAATCAGTCTAGTTCTGCTCCCATTTAAATCAATAGCAAAATTCACTGATTAGCCTCTTCCTGTGTGCAGTAAAGCTGCTTACCTTTATTTTCGAGTAGCTCATAGAGTATGCTGTCAGCATAGATTTCAGAAAAGCTGAGCACTTCCAGCTGTTGGTGGAATTCAGTTAAAATACTATTGACAAGTGAAGGCCTGAGTCAGTCCCATCCTATTGCCACTGATAGCCCTAAACCAGGGAATTCTCTCCTGCATTCCTTCCTGACCAGCAATGTAGATATGACAGATCAGAGCAAGGGCTGACTTCAGGCAATGCGATACATGAGAAATTCCCCCAGGAAATAAGTACAAGTACAAAGCAGAGAGAATGTAGCCAAACAGCCAGGCACAACACGTTGCAGTAAAATGATATTCAGACTATCTCCATCTAATAATTTCTTACTATTATTTCTTCACATAATCAAGTATGCTGGGGCCAATGGATCAACCACTGGAATCAATGGAAAAACTTATGCACGTGACCTAGTGGGCACTGGGAGAGATCAAACAGCACCAGACAGGGGCTGAAATCAGGACTAGAAGGAGAGGAAGCAAGGCTTCACACAAAGGAGATTTCCACATGCAAAATGGGCCACAGAATGGGTGCCATTATGAGTCAACATTTTTAGGATATAAGTCAGCGCTCTTATAAAATAATTTTATTCATCAATCTCATTCTTTTTAACAAACATGGGCAGCAAAATTTGAAATCCTGCCAAGTCTGACTCAAAATTAATTTGGCTTTGTGCTTATATGGAAGAGAATAGGCCTTTTGTCTGTAATTATATATAAGGTCCATAGGGTGACCCTGCATTACACAGGATGTAACTGAACAGCCTGTAATTGATGAGGTTTCCATTACCACATAACAGTGCGCACAGTAATGAGATCATAGAAAAACCTTTTTTGAAGTGTTAAGTACTTTCTTGTACAACAAGCTGAGTTCATATTATAAGGCAATAAGAAACCCAATTTCCTGGAACAAGGCAATAAGAAACTTGATTTCCTGGAACAATTCAATACACAGGTGCATATGTGCCTAACACTGGGTTATACAGACGTGATGAAATAATTGCATTTAAAACTGAAAGGTAAACTGCATCATGCAAAACTGGTGAACACTTTTTGTGTAATATAGTGAGTGGAAAAAAAATGCTGTTTCAACTGAGATAGTTTTGACATATCCAAACATGATATACATCATTTGAAAACTATCACAGTTTTGCACAGAAAAAAAGGGATTTTTGAATAACAATGGAATGTGGAGATATTTGTTTGAAAATTGTGTTTTTAAAAGCAAAAAAAGCTCTACATTCAGTATAGAATAGAATCATAGAATCATAGAATCGTTCAGGTTGGAAAAGACCTTTAAGATCATCCAGTCCAACCATTGACCCTACTCTACCAGGTCTGCCACTAAACCATGTCTCCAAGCACCACATCTACATGACTTTTAAACACCTCTAGGGATGGTGACTCCACCACCTCCCTGGGCAGCCTGTTCCCATGTTTGATAACTCTTTCAGTGAAAAATTTTTTCCTAATGTCCAGCCTAAACCTCCCCTGGTGCAACTTGAACCCGTTTCCTCTTGTCCTATCGCTAGTTACTTGGGAGAAGAGACCAGCTCCCATCTCACTACAACCTCCTTTCAGGTAGTTGTAGAGAGCAATAAGGTCTCCCCTCAACCTTCTCTTCTCCAGACTAAACAATCCCAGTTCCTTCAGCTGCTCCTCATAAGACATGTTCTCCAGACCCCTCACCAGCTTTGTTGCCCTTCTCTGGACATGCTCCAGCACCTCAATGTCCATATTTACCTATTGTGATGTCTCCATGCGTAAAGGAGATTACATCAGTACCCTGTGGAAAACTTTGGAGGACTGGAGACTTGATTTGTTCAGGCTGTTGGTACTATTTCAGCAGCACCTGGGAACATACAACTAGTACAACACATAGTCGTCTTCACACAGTTGCAATGTGATGGTGTTTGACGCTGCGTTTTATATTGTTTCCATGAGCAACCTCTAAGCACTCCTTTATGTTCCTCTCCCAGAAGGACCGTTTAGCAGATCCCGAGTGTGCAATGCCATGTGGCTAAGTGGAGAGTGAGACTCAAGTGTGAGAGCAGGAGTGCCCCAGAATGACTGTGAAAATACAGCAGAGGTGCCACTTTATTTCCTGATGCTTAGAATAGGCAGTAAATGTGGCATCACATATCTTGCAGTCTGTTAACTAGGTGAAAGGTGAGTTTGTGTAGCTGTTCTATAAATAAGCATATTTAAAGAGGCAAGAATATGCCAAAGAGGATATTTTGAAGAAATTGAATGGAAAATGGTATTCGTTAACAATCTTAAGTTTTGCTAAGAAATGGAACTTCAGTTCCAAACCTGACTGCCTTGGGTATATGTGGGTTTTGGTACTTGGTTCATTGAGTCTGTCCTTTAATAGAAGCTCTGTATGTGATTCATTCTGTGCTCGTGCTGGAGAAACAAACCACTCCAAATTAAAAAAAAAAAAAAAAACACAACAAAAAACAATGGGCATGCTACACCTTTGTACTAAATGTTTAACATTTTGGTTTAGATCTAAGAGAGAAAAGGTGAACAAAAAATTTTTAATGTCTTCATAGTAAAATACACATTTTGTACTCTTTTTCATGTAGAAAGTGGCCTTTACAAATCAGTCAACATTAGGTAGGCCTGCCACAGAGCAGGAAGAAGCCTTATTTATTCAAAACATCCACTGTCGCTGAGGACAACTGCTTCATAGAGCTGAGATATATGACCTTCTACAATTTCCTCTGACATTCATGGTGTAGAAGGTTCCCTGGGGTAAACAATGCTTTATAAATGCAGTTGTTTAAGTTCTTCTCTCACAAATAGTCCAGGTAGTCCTCTTCCAATTATTTGTCTGGAATGGTAGCAGGTGTCTTCTCTTTGTTCAGAGTTAATCTTCTGAAAATGTTTCTTAATAATATCTATTTCAGAATTTTGCATTTCAGTGTTGTGAAGTGTAAGTGCAATGAAAATCACAAACTACAGAAAGATAAGTCAAGCAGGGTTGGTTTGTGTTAGAAGGGACTTAACTGAAAAGTAAAATTACTAAAAATTGGTTCTGTTTTACCTCAAATCAGGACATCCTCCATTGAACCCAAGTGTCACCTTCCCATTAGCAGCAATGGAATGAGGCATTTCTAATATTTCCTGCAGGAATTTCTCAGTGTCCTGCACAAAACCCAACAGCAATGTACACATAATGTATAAATAAGACTTTTTTCTCCAGACTTTCAGAGGGATGCAGGAATTACTTTAGTGCTGAGCAACATACATGCAATGACCCGTCATTAACATAAGATTCTGTTCCCAGGAATGCAAAAGGATAAAGTGAGTTACGGCTGTATTTTTACAGTTATGCATAATGCAAGCACATATCACACAATTATTAAAATATAACTGTAGCTTATTACAACATGTAAAATAGTGTAAAAAGATGAAAAAAAAGATAAATACTTGTTGGAGCAGGAATAGTTTTGTCCATGAAGCCATATTTAACATATTATAGACTTTAAATTTCTAAATGTTTTGATCTTGAAAAGCAGCAAGCACTTCAGATTAGCACAAACCTTACCATTAGGGCATTTGGTCTACAAATTGAAATGGAAAGCAAGAAATGTTCCTTTTTCCATCTTTCCCCTCCTGTATATGTATACAACTATAATCAGGACTGTATATTTTATTTATTTAACATAATATTTTGGAGGGAACCCATTTTAAACAAAAAAATCTTTTATACATCTGTAATTTCTCTACATGCTTCTGCAGTGCACTCAAAATATAACTCAACAGATATGACTTTTAAGACTCTTAAGACTTTAAAATCTCCTATTAACATAAAAATTACTGCTATATTTTTTAAAAAATTACATATTAACATGTTTCAATACATATTTTCTTAGAGGTACAGAAGAATCAAATATAATTCCCCTGTCACTTACTGTTATTTAGATTGGGTCTTTGTCTGTCTCCAAGTGCTGGACCAATTGACAATGTAAAGAATTTCACGTATTTCCAAAAGTCTGTTTTACATCTATTCTTTTTAATCGGTTCACAGATAGACTTATTAAAAGATTTCACCATTGTATACTATTCAAGAAGTTTATTGTGAATGAACTTGAAAACAATGTCTCGCAAAGTTGGAACAAAAAGCAAGCAGGATTTTGCCACTTCTCATTTTCAGTCACAATTCTCTATCAACATTAAAAAGAGAGACCTGAACTATTGTGGAGATACTCATATGTCCCTTCTGCTAGGTGTTGCATACTCTTAGTTCCCCACTGAAAGAGGTGTTTGGTCAACATTTAGTCCTACCTTTTTTTAAAAACGTGTAACAACTTGAATTTGCTGGATAATACAAGTAAAATTTGTAGTGCCCCCCCCCCCCCTTTTTTTTTGAGAAATCATTAAAGCTGCATTCTTTTATCATTAGTTTTGGATAAGAATATCATTATTGTTTCAGAGGAAGACATATTCTTACACTTAATTAAGGGAAAGCTAAAAAAAACCAGTTTAGACTTACTTGATTTAAGGAGGCTGGGATTTATAATTACCTGAAGTAACTGAATGCTGTGCTACCAAGAGGAGATAAAAGAAATGTTAATTCTTACCTCCTAAGGGTAAGATCTCTTGGAGGTTATCAGCACATGTTCATAATACATGATCTTTATATGTTCTCTTTTGGGGTTGTATTGGAAGCACTAGGACTAATTTTAAAATATTCTTTGTTTTACTTGCAATTTCAGTTAGTTGAAAAGTTTAGCTGTTAAGGAGGGGAGTATATTCTTGAGTGCTTATAAACCACGTCCTGTTGGCTGTATGGGTTAATAATTTTATCAAAATCAGTGAGTCTTCTCATGTTAGTGAAGAGATTTTGTCCATTATGAATACAAGCATTAGTTTGCCGATATTGTTACCATTTAAAAAAATATAAATCTCAGTAGTTCCTAGCTTGCTTTCACAAATACATACAGAGCTGGAGCAACCATTTCACATTGATTAATATAAAGTGATGCACAAAGATGCACTTGCTATTTGTGCCTCCTTTCGATGTTTGAATCAAAATTTTAAAATGCAGCTACATACGCTTTAAAATAAATAAGGTGAGGACACCCTCTACAATTGCAAGGACATTCTGTACAAGATGGGATCAGAGTTGACTTTGCACTATTGAACTATGACTCCTGTAGTTAGAACAACACTGGCATTGTGCAGACCTTGCACTTAGATCGCCTTTATTACCATAGAATGTCTGTCAGGAGCTGTGGGAAGGGCAGGGAGGAAGGGCGACCGATGAAGAAAGGCGGTAAAGAAGGCAAGATCCACTGCTGTAACTCTTGGCAAAACAAACTGCTTTCTTATAATCTTCATTGTTGGCTTAATCATCCATTATTCTTCCTTGCCTTCTGGCTGATGTCCCTTTCTTATCTCTTCTGATCCCTCTTGTCCCATCATTATGATTTCCCCATTGCTATTTTTTTATAATCTAACAGTGATGTGGAATTACACAGTCCAACTTACTCTTTTCATATTTAGTCATCTTGGCTGAAAAGTAATAATTAAAAATTAAAGCCTTTGGATTATGAAAAGACATGGATTTTTGCTATAGATATAACTATACAAAATATATATAGTGATTGTTTTTATAGTGATGTGCTTAGCATGCCATTGATTTTTGTAAATAAACACTATGTTACAGTACACATTACTTTTTGTACTTTAGACTTCTAAACATTGTTATTTTACCCAATCCATTCAAATCACTATATAACTAAATCCTGCTAGACCAAATACCTAGGTTGTATTAACTATAAGTACTGCTAAGTTTATTAATTGTAAAATCTCAAAACCTCTCATTGTTTTTATATTACGATTATTAACCTATTTTGGAAACAGGTCGCAGAGTTTTGCTATTAGTTTCAACAGAACCTTCATTTGGCCCTTAGAAGTCAAATAAGTAACTTCTCTTTGGAGCTGTGGATGGACTTGCAGTTTGGATCATGAGTAGTCTGTATGTCCTTTTTTTTTTTCTGTATGCCTAGCTTTTTCTTCCTGAAGCTTTTTTCTGAATTTCCTGGAACCCAGGAAAAGTAAAAAGCAGCAGAATAACTTCTTTCTCTAGGGTTTAATTACAAGCCATCTTCTGGAGTAACATTTTTCATATTTCTTTACTGCCTTCTGTCTGTACTTTTGGTGCTTCTTAAACTGTGCTTGCACATTTGCTGCAAAATAATCCAAACTGGGTTAAAAGATCAGCCAGATCTTTTTCTTGATCTGGTTTATTGCACAGCCACACGAAAATACAATGGATAGTGAACTGCCATGAATGTAGAAATAAGTGGCGGATCTAGGAGCTATTTAACTTAGCATGCTATAAACTTAAACAAGAAAGCATTGAGATGTAGATATTGAAAATGGAGTATTCATAGAAGCCACAGTTAACTGGTAACACTGTAAATGCTCTGGAAAACATGTAAGTAAATGGGAGACTGGGAAAAGAAGATAAACAATAAATTCAGGGATATGTTTTTAAATATTCTGTGCAAATAACATGCTGATGCAAGATACTCCATCTAATTTTCTATGGAGGTATCCAGGAAAACATTAAATAATACTGAAAACAAATTTAAAATGGAAAAGTACTGAGTATATGAGGTAATACATAAGGATGAGTTTTCTGGAATACAAAGACTTCAGACATACGAGGTTTTCAGTATACAAAGCTACCATATACTGTATAGTATGATTATTTAGTCACCTTTAGCGCTATTTAGTACAAACAAAACAGCTCTGAGACAAAGCAAGGCTACCATAATCATGTAAAATAGGCACAAATACTGTATTTAAACATAAAAACGTATGGGATTGTTTTGCAAGTATGATAGAACATAATTCCTGACTGTGAGATAAAACTGGCAGTATTTTAGTATCTTGTGTGAGAAACATAGGGAAAGCAGGAAAGTGATACATAATATTTTCTGATCTCAGTGCTTACAGAGTTAGGTCTACTAATCAGTGAACACTGAGGTGTATGGAAATATGTTTCTTTGTTATTCAAAACATAACAAATTCACACTTCTTTAACACTTTTATTTATAATAATAAAGCCAGCAGATGTCATGTAATTAGATTTGTACTGCCCTTGAGGGGAGTGAATCAAATTCAGCTCAGCGATAGAAGAAATAACACAATTGAAGTTCATAGAGTTCCTAGAGATTTGCTCCTGCCTCACTATGGGGGCAGTGTTAAAATGAGAAAGGGGGCCAGTTTGGGGGCATTGTTAAAATGAGAAGGAGTAAATACAGGGCTAGATGCAATACGACATAAAGCTGCACTCCGTCCCCTCTTCACATTCTATTTTTTGAGGCATATACACAGACATTTCCGTTAAAAAGCCAGTTGTATTTTAACACATTCTCTGAACCTGGGGGCAAGCCAGTAATGCTTGATCTCCACGTGAAGTGGGACTTGGGGGCTGGGGAGACTGTTTTGGCTAGTTTTTTTTTACTAATTTAGAAGGAGGATTGTCAGTTAATTGCCATGATTGACTGAATTTGTCAAAAGAAAGACTGTGTTAATCTCTTTGTTAAAATATGGATGTAACTGTTGGCAAGCTATGCGGGTGACTATAGTGTGCAAGGTAGCATCTCTGAAATCACATACGCCTAGCATCTAAATCTTGATAGTGAAAGACAGCAAAACACAAGTCATTATAACTCCAGAAAAAATACACAATATCCTACAGTAATGAAGATGAGTTAGGGTCATACTGTGCCAACCTTATTCACATTTAATAGTAGTGCATTGTCTGTTCTGTGTGAATAGTCCCCATGACTTCAGTGCAGCTCTTAATGGCAGGTGGGCTCGTGTGAGTTGGGATGGTGCAGTACAACTGTCTGTGTCCTCATGGGAGTTAAAATGCCTAGATTGTCTGAGAACCATGAGGCAAATTCTCAGTTCTCAGTTCCACTGCTGTATATGATTTACCTTGGAGTATATGGACAGTGGCTAGTAAATTTCTGCAGTAAGCAAAAGAAAAAATATGAAACAGCTTGCTCTTTTTCCCACCCCAAATAAAAAGACTAAATCTTACCTTTTGGTATAGAAATGAACACAATGAATTGGTAGGGTAGGGTAGGGTAGGGTAGAATAGAATAGAAATAGAATAGAATAGAATAGAATAGGAATAGAATAGGAATAGAAGAGAATAGGAATAGACAATTTTAGTTGGCAGGGACCTACAAGGATCACCTGGTCCAACTACCTGACCACTTCAGGGCTGACCAAAAGTTAAAGCAAGTTGTTAGGGCCTTGTCCAAATGCCGCTGGAACACTGCCAGGCACAGGGCAGCAGCCACGTTTCCGGGAAGCCTCTTCCAGGGTTTGACCACCCTCTCAGGAAAGAAATGCTCCCTCATGTCAAGTCTAAATAGTTGTAAATAGTATGTCTTGAATTAAGAATATATTCAGTATTTTTGGTCGTTTGTGACATTTCTAGAACAAAACATGTTGATCAGAGGAATTTTTTAAAGTTGGAATCATTTTCATTCCCAGCAATTTAACAAATTCAATGCAAGTTCTTAAAATGCTCTCTTGACCCATCCACGTTTTTCAGCAAAACAAAGTTTGGTTCAAAAAGCTTCTCTAACTATACTCCAATACTGCTGCTCTTCTGGCAATGCTGGACACTGCTTGAAGAAGCCAGAACAATGCTTTGCTCAGAACATTTAAGAAACTAAATGAGTTTATTCCATGTGGGGAATTAGAAATATTTTTATAATTTTTGAAACATTTGTGTGCAAGTTACTTTTTCTTGCTGACAAAGTAGAATGAAATACGATGCTATGCAAAAGCAAAGAAATTAAATAATCTCTTTCAAAATTCCTTTCAATAGTCACCTCCAGATTAGTAAGGAGGCTATGATCAGTTGGTCCAGAGGCAGCGGCTCTCCTGCTGTGAGCAACATGCAACATCAAGGCTTCATGTCCATTACAAAGGACATGGATAATACTGGATCAAATGGCAATGAAATCTGGTCTACATGAAGTGTGAAATCACAGCACATGCCTGTCAAATTATCCAGAGCATATGGCGTTGTGTTTATGGAGGTTCTATTTCAGCTGTATGTTGGCTTACTAAGGACAAGCAGTACTAGCCTAATAAAAACTCTGCTGCTACTAAGTGCTTTCTATGAGATTTTTAAACAAAATTTGAACTACTACAGCGAGTTTTTATACATTCGTGGTTGTATGCAACATGTTCATGAAGTCAGATTTGCCATCTTGTAGGGTGACAGCCTAAGGCAGATGTGGAAGAGCATGCACAGCCACAATCACTGGGTGTTACGGATGCAATCACTTACTCAAAATATGCTCCAAAGCTGCGGTTAACAACTTTTAAAGATATTTTTTAAAATAAGAGGTAGGTCTAGGTCTTTGACTAAAAGCATGGAGAAAAGGGACATGCAATAGGAAGACTGTGATGTTAATCCATGCTAACTGTTTTCTATTCATCTGTTTCGAATTAAAAGATAAAGTTCTCTTTTAGTTCATCTATATGGTCTATTTGGTGCTTTTAATTTATGAATTTATTGAGCATTTAACTGGGCATAATTTAGTTTGAGGTTTGTGATGCGAAGAATAATTAAGGTGAGAGAACAGTGATAAATTGAGCAGCTTGGGCCTAGTTTAATTCTCTGTAACTTTTACAATAATTTCCACCGACAAAAACAAGCTACCAGTTTTTTGCTAAATGGAGTAGACTAGTAGACTAGACTTGAATATATGTCAGTATAACACAAGTCCCAAATGGGTGTGAAAGTCTACCATTATTTGTGTTTTATAAATATTTTATAATGCTATAAATGGTTAAACAAAGTGGCATAGAACATCTGCTTGTTACATCAGAGCCAACCACTTGAAATTGGAAGTAGATACAAGTATGCTGGAGGACAGGATTTGAATTCAAAATTAGCACAATAGAAATAATTAAAAAGCTTGAATGCAGGTCAATAAAGAGAAGTGAAGGGTGATGTACTCAGGAATAATGAGTTAAATAAAAACAGGATGAGAAAACAATTGGCTTCTTATATCTGAAAGATCAGAGTTGAATGGAGTTCAACTAAGTCATTACTTGCAAAGAAAAAAAGGAAAACTGCACTGAGATCCCTGAACAGGACATACTATATCATGTTTGTATTTCACACAGCGTTGGTAAAGGCTTCATCTGCAGCTGAATGCCTAGTTTGGGGAATAGCCGTTCAAGGAGTTGGCTCGATTAGATGCATTTCCAGCACTGCATATTTCTAGGTTTGACACCACATCAGGGATGACATCAGCATATGAGGCTGGATTAGAGCATTCAGTTGTTTTACAGTGATTCCATAAGGTTTAAGACCACAGAAAATCATGATGTAATCAAAACACTAATATCAGTGATCAGACCCAAACCTATAGATTGGATTATGGTACAGGATATGTGCATGTGTAGTTCTTGACTCCAGACCAGCAGAATTTGGCCTGATACTTAAAGAGAAAAAAACTGACCATAGACTGCGTATGAGGCTCAGAGAGCCAAAATCACAGCATACATGGAAAAGAAGAAAGGCAAGGAGCATTCTGCAAAAATACAAACTTTGTATTTTGAAACAGTGTATGCATATAGCAATAACATCTTTCGTAGCCATTAGTGTTTGTAAAGATTAGCTCGTCTTAGCAACCAGTTCTAAAAACGGAGTGCAGGCTCACACAAACTTCATCGTATCACATCCAGGAGGAAGTGATTTTGTTACTGTGCAGGGACTTCTACTGTATTCATTACAGCCAACAATATCAAGGAAGCGTGCAGTAGTATGAGATAGCATTTCTTTTTCCATAACATTTCCATAGATGGGACCGTATAACTAGTAACGTATTCCCTAAGGAGATAAAACATCACCTCTTGGTATTCTGGGTTTCTAACATGTAAAAGCTCCATCGTTTTTCTAGGATGTTCTATCACTGAGAAGTGTGAATAGTTGGAAATAGTTTTTCTGTGCTAGTCTGTACTGCTCCAATTTCCTTCTCTTCACGTGTTTTTCTCAGTTTTAAGTTTGGCCTGGATAATGTCATTGACATGTATACCATATATACCACATCAAAACAAACAAAAAAAAGAACAACAGCTTGTATCACAGAAGTGCGATGGTAACTGGCACTGAGATGCCAGCAGAGGAACACCAGAGCTGGAGGTCACTTTTCAGCTGTTGTTATCCACATCTTTGGGGCTGACAATCACAGGAAAAAAGTAGTCTATTTCAGGAGAGCAAACATTAGCATAAATTATAACTGCTGAGGTAATTCGTAATGTTTTGTTAGTCTTTTGTGAAGTTTTTTTTTGTGAGATGCTAGGAACTGAAGTTTATTGCACGACTTTTGAATCCAGCCTGCGGGCCTTTATTTCAGTCTTCGTTCTTGTAGTATCAATAGCTGTCAGAATGAAAACCAGCATGCAATATAAATTACGTACATGCAAAGGCAGACAATAATATATGAGAGGGGGAAAAGGAGGAAGCAGGGAAGAGACCAAATTTCAGATGAAAGCGCTTTGAAGATTCTGCAAAACTCCCTCAAACCATTACTTTTTAAACAATTGGGAAAATGCAGGCAAAACATAAAGGTTAACCTACAAATAACTACACTGGATATTGAAATTAGATACAAAGGATATCCTAGGGTGAGAGACGTGTAGGAGAGAAGTAGCTTTCTGGCCTCAAGAGAGAATGACAAAGAAAAACCCTTGTACGTAAAACTAAGATGCAGGTCCCCAAAATGGAAGAAATTGCAGTGAGCTGCTGCAGCTGTGAGATACCCTGCTGAAAAGAGCTCGCCAAAGATTTTGCACAGCTGGTTGCCGGAGGAAGTGATGAAACTTCTGTTGCAATGGTTGAGTGAAAACAAACTTAACGTCTACACTTGAAAAAACACTTAAAGTCACATTAAAGCTCAGTGACTCTGAAGAGCGCGGACACCGGATTTCCATCAGTCTGGAGGCCAATACGTTACGCTACAGAATGGGTTTATCTATAGGTCAGAGCCACCCTCTTCTGAGCTCGACCACTCCGTTCCCCCGCCGGTCGCGCCCAGGCACGGCGCGCCGTCGCCGTGCAGGGGACCGCTGCCCCGGGCGCCGCCGGGCCGCAGCCAACATGGCCGCCGCCGGCGCGTCAGGCCGCCGCCACCGCCGCCCCATTGGAAGAGGGGACGGAAGTGACGCAGCGGCGGGAGCCCGGCGAAGCAGGGTGGCGGCGGCCGGCTGCGGGGCGATGAACAGCCGCCTGCAGGAGATCCGGGAGCGGCAGAAGCTCCGGCGGCAGCTCTTGGCGCAGCAGGTACCGGGCGGTGGCGAGGCCGGGTCCCGCCCTGCCAGCGGGCGCTCGGGCGCCTGGGCCCCGCCCTTTCCTCG
>VYXH01001759.1:1138035-1160827 GCA_013397275.1 Burhinus bistriatus
TAACGGGAGAGCGCCGTGCTGCCGCGGGCCCCGGGTGCCCGGCGGGAAGCGGGGGGCCGCTCGGTTTGGCCCCGCAGCCTCGGTGGAAGCGGTGGTCGCTGGGCCGGGGCCTGCAACCCGCTTGCAGCCGGGCCTGGCTGGTTGAGAGGGGGTGTGGAGTTCAGAGAGCGGCCCTTCGGCTTCCCGATTGCTGCTGTTCGGGCGGGTCTAATCAGCGGTAGCTGTGGCTTGAACGTG
This sequence comes from Burhinus bistriatus, assembly GCA_013397275.1. Classification (NCBI taxonomy): domain Eukaryota; kingdom Metazoa; phylum Chordata; class Aves; order Charadriiformes; family Burhinidae; genus Burhinus; species Burhinus bistriatus. Next base: position 1,138,273 of record VYXH01001759.1, read on the forward strand.
CCTTGCCCCTCGTTCAGTTAGGCGCTGAGAACGCTGACAGTATCGGTGCCGTGCTGAACAGCAAAGATGACCAGCGGGAGATCGCCGAAACCAGAGAGACGTGTCGGTCAGTACCAGTGGGCAACTTCTGTTAGAAATCAAGGGGGTTTAACGGTAATACAAGGCTTTGAAATAGGACAGAGTAGCTAGTGCTCATTAGTTCTTATGTGTAACAGTAATTTTCTTGTGTGAGCAGACTTAACATTATAGATGCACTGCTTTGGTTAAAATAAACTGTATCGTTTAGAACAGAAGAATGAGGAAGCAAGATATGTTTTCAGGAGTCCTGCCCTTAAGAAGTTGTGCTGGTCTCAAATATACTGAGAGAAGAACAACTTCTCATGTACAAAGTTTCAAAATAATTTCAAACTTGTAACAGATACATGTAGTCAAGGCAGATTATCAGAGATTTCTGAAATTTTCTGTCTGGAGAGAGAAACTGTTTTATATGAGGATTTTTTTGGGCTGTTTGTAGGGCTGCTTATGATACTTCTGCACCAAACACAAAACGCAAATATCCAGATGAGGGAGAAGCTGATGAGGAAGAGATTGAAGAATATAAGGTAATACAAAAAGGAAAAAGTTACTTTTTCTCTGGTGTTCACGTGTCTCTGAGGGACTTATATGCACGCACACATATTTTATAAATAAAAATAAATACGATGTGTATAGATACTTTAAAATACACGTTCCTCAGTGGCATTTCCCTTGACGTCTTCCACTGCAAAGATCTAAGAGAGGATCCATAGACACTTAGTGGTTCATAGAATTGTTTAGGTTGGAAAAGACCTTTAAGATCATCTGGTCCAGCTTCAGACATGGCTTAGGTGCATTGAACTCTACAGTCACAGAACCCAATGTTTGGAGGCTTAATTTAGTGCGGCTCCTAGGAGGAGGTAGGCTTAGATGATAGTGCCCACAGGGAATGGCAGTGTGCGGTGGCTGGCTGTCCTGTGAGGGAAGAAGTGGTAAAACGTGTGCATGCTTGGGTACACAAAAAAAAATCTTGACCAGAATTTCTCTGTGTCAGCAGAAAAGCTTGCGTTCAGCGTGAGGCACAGGCCATTGGATGAGATACAGGGAGGCTGAGGGTGCCTTCCAACCTGTTTCTTCAGTGCAAAGGAGTGCAGTTCTGGATGAATGGAAGAAATAAGGGGTTCTAAGGGAACGGAAGTAAGAAGCTTGGTTTGGGGTATGCTTTTAAGTATCCAAAATATCCAGGAAAAGTTCAGTTTAAAAAGCCAAAACAAAACGCTTCCGCGGTAACTGGAGAATGAGTGGTTGTCAAACTCTCATGCCCTTCATTTTTCAAATGCTCATCCAAGAGCACTGTCCAAGATGAGTGGTAGAGAAAGGAGGTTAAACAAAGGCACAATTATGACACAGCTGTCTTTCTGATCTGCTTTGTGATCTTGTTGCAGCATATATCCTCCCTCTCTCCTTTTTTTGCTTGTCCTAATAATCTTGCTTCTGTGGTTAAGTAGAGTCAAGGTCAGTGCATTTATGAAATAATGTAGTGTGTGCTGTTCTCTTAGATGCTAAAAATAGTAATTTTTGAAATATGAGGCCCTGGTAGTGTTACATTTGTGTTCTGTAATAATGTCTATTTTACTTCTATTTACTGAAACAAAAAGTTAATGTATGACAGGACGTTTTTTGATGACTAAGTTTTAAAGTCTATCTGTAAGTGAATAGATTTTTTTTTTTATATGTGAAGTGTTATTCTGCACGTCTTGTTTAGCAAATTAGTTATGTCACCATCTCAAAGAAGGGATTTATAGAGTACATGCACTGTTTGTTTAGTGGGGTTTTTATGTTCAGTTCAGTGATCAGTTCATATCAGTTTATTTTACTCTTTCACCAAGTATATGGTTAAACAACAATTTTTTTTTACGTGAAATATATGTGGATAAGTTACTTCAGTTGGCAAAGCATATGAATCTTACCATTAACATTTTCTTCATTAGCATAGAGAAGACTTACCCAGAGGTGGGCTTGTAACTACTTGCAAGTGGCCAGACTCTTGCTATATTGCTGAAATTGAAGAATATTTTAATAGTACTAACTTGGACCAACTTCCGTCGAGAGATGACTAGATTTAAGAAAATTAAAACCCCCAAGTAGACCATCTGTAGTGGAGTCATCAGCTGTTTTCTGCAGACATTGCTAATTCCCTATTGGCAAGGAGATAAGAACTTAGTAAAATCCCATCTGTATTTATGTAACTTTTTCATTAGTACTTTGAGCCTGTTTAAATTGAGTCTTGTAATATGAACTGATACAAAAATTTAGATCCTTATGGTATCAAGCCCTATTGGATTGTGTTCAATACTCTGTAGACAAAAGTAATGGTAGACTTAACTATTAGTGTTACAGACAAATGTTGCTAGTTTGTCAGTTTTGAGAGGAAAATTAGAGGTAAGTATTTCCGACATAAAGCAACTCGTATGTCTCTAAAACCCTGACTTGCAGTGTTGGGTTCTGTGTGATGGTGTTAGTTAATTGTCCTGAAGTGATTTAAAATTTTTGTGCCCTGACTTCAGATTTGGTGGAAATGAATGAGTCCTCAAACCTCAACTGCTCTAGCTGGAGCCTGAGCATCTAGCTGTAATTGCTGGTGAAGGTGGGTTACTGTGAAGATACAATGTTGTTACTGCAGTGCAGTGTGATGGTGCAAGGTCTACAGGGGTAGAGTGTATGGATGTGGGCATGAAACCTTTAAACAAATGTACTTGGGTATTTTAGAGGATTTCTGTCACTTTCTAGTGTTCCAAATGGAAAGTGAAGTGAGCTGATGACACCTAAATACCTTAAGCTGATGTTTTGAGAGAAGTCTGAACAATGACATTGACTTTTTCATTATATGGGAGAACTGTGAGAGCAGTTTTTGAGATAAAAGATGAAGTATGTTAATCTCTCTACCATTTTAGGAACATCCGATGGAAAAAAGAAAAAAGGCAATGTTTTTTACTTTTTGGTTTTGGGGTTTTGTGGTGGTGTGTTTTGATTTTGTTTGGTGGGTGGTTGGTTGGTTGGTTGTTTGGTTGGGTTTTTTTTGATTTGGTGGTTGTTTGTTTTGGGGTTTTTTTTTAGAATAAGTGTAGATTTATAGTTATGGTTCTTAATAAGCATCAGGCTGATATGAAAATTTAACAAGCAGCCTTGCTGCCCTTTGCTTCCTGCTGGCAGCTTGACTTCTGTCTTGGAGCCTGACTCTGCATTGCAAACCATAGAGGTGGGAGATACAGGAAGAGATGCATTATTGGCAAAAAAGAATAACGGCTATTTTAAGGTCAGAATATTGAATTGTGGTTCTGAAGAACTTCTACAATACTGTTGTTTTTGTGGAACTGTAACAGTTGTACTGGGGCTAGTTGAGCTCCCTGGTCTGTATTTGGAAGTGACAGATAACGGGACTAGACTCTCAGCTGCCACTCCCAGGTTTTTCAGTGCCTTCTGAGAGTTGTGATTGCTGCTCCGCCTCTCCCCTTCCCCAGGTGAATTCACTTAGTTGTTTGAAGCTATATAAATGTCTGGTATCAACAGTGTTTTGTGGCAAAGAGTTCTGGAGTTTTAACATTGTATGAAGTACAAAAATAACCTGTGGTTCAAATTTGCTGTCTACCAGCCTAATTTGATACACTCCTGTTTTACTTTGTTTCTGCAAGCTTGGAATGCTTCCGTGCCACTGTTCTGGAGGCTGAAAAAATCTTACTTGGTTGAATCATCATAATTGCTTAATGTATCTCTAGTCATTTGAAAAAAACTATATGCTTGAATATTGTGGGTAGTTTTTGTTTTCCAAACTCAGCAACAACATACCAGATTTGGGAAACAAGGATGATTAAGGTACAAGAACCTAGTATCTTTTATTGTTGTGAATTTCGTTCTGTCCTTTTCCCTTTGAAAGTTGTTGGTTTGGGCTTTTTGTTTGTGACCACAAGACTTTTAAGACTTTCTTTTTTTTTAAAGTCACTTACAAAGGCATAAAGAGAACTGGGATGACTCAGAAGTAGGTGTCTAACAAGTGCTTATTATCAGAAGGATAAGATTTAGAGGAAGATGGAAGAGGGGAAACAGGTGTAAGCTTATGATGGCATAAGCAGTTTTTAGTAAAACTCAAGCTTTCTGCCTTTTTTTTTGCCTGAATAACGCTCGCTGCTGCTTGTCTGCTGTTCATTCGTTTTTCCTGTAAACACTGTTACTGTTTCTGATTAAACAAACAGTAAAAGACTGTCTCTGCAAGTTCTTCACCTAAATAATGGAGGGAGGAATCTGTGACCTATTAATCATAGCAGGCATTTCAGAAGTTGGTTCAAAGCTCCAATTTGTAAAGAACACAGAGCTTATTTTAAGATTTCAACATCTAGAGGGAACAAAATAAGGAGAACATTTTATTTTTCATTCTGCATTCAAACAGCTTATGTAGCATAGGTTAAATGTAGCAGTAATGATGCAGAGAAGAGGCTAGTTTTTTTACTTAAGATGTGCGTTGGGGGGAAGTTGAGCTCTTTTCTATGAGAAATCTGGTTCTCCATCTTTCCTTTTATTTCAGTGTGTTAAAATGTCGTTTTTTTAATATTTCAGTCTTGAGACTGCTTTTCTCCTCACATGAAGCACTATATTAACAGATTAACATTTGTTGTAATCAGTAGTGTATGAAAGAGCATATGCACCCTACAAAAATATGGTAGATCACTTTATTTAGTGGTTCTTCAGTTTTATTTATGTATAATATATATACACTGGGTTATTTCAGGATCAATGGGAAAACAGAAAGTGATGTGAAGAAGTGAGACTTTTTTTGTTTCTGTTCTATGTTGGATGTTCAGAATATGTCAGTGTGACAGATCTCTGAATTCCAGAAAGCTGATGAATGAACAGTTGGTGACACACTAACTGAGGGAAGAATTGCAGTACAATTCCTGTTTTCTGTAAATTTTGAGTCAACAAAGTGGGAATTTTAAAGTTACTTTTAAGGACGGTCCAAGTGAAATACTGGCTTGTACCACGTGTTGTTTCTGCAAAGTGTGGACTTTAACAGATTTATGTAGGGAAGATGATTTCAGCGGCAGGTTGGAACATAAGAGATGGTTGAGTGGATATAAATGTCCAAAGGTTCTACTACAGAAAGACTTCAACATTTGCTTTAGTCTAAGGAGTGAAATTTTGGGGGGACAAAAATTGAAAGTTCTAAACCTTTTAAAGCAAGGTCTAGCAAGGAAGGGGTTTGCATTTTACTCTTCTTTCAGAGGCCTTTTCTAATAACTCTCCTCATTAATGAGAGAGAGGGACACCTTTTGGGGAATAAGTAGGGTTTTTTTTCCTCTCCGAAACTGGAGTTGGAACCATTCATGATCTGCTGTTTTCAGAGACTTCTGTTTGTACACAACCCACTTCTTTCCTTAAGAAGCAGAATCATAATGAGGAGAGAAACAACATGATCTTGCACGCTTGTAATATCTGCTTTATTTCCAAGGATGAAGTAGAGCTGCAGCAAGATGAAGAGAACTTGCCCTATGAAGAAGAGATTTACAAAGATTCCAGTACCTTTCTTAAGGTGAGCTGCTTTTGCAGCTAGTCTAGTCAAAGCTGGCACAGTTGTGTTACGCTATTTCTGCAATTGATGGTATTTGAAATACAGCTTTAAAGGCTGAAGTAATTGATGGGAATTCACAAGTACGGAAGCTTGCTGTGAAAGGTACCACTGTAACTAGTGTTTAAATTGATCTGACTAAAGATCTGGGTCAGCTTACAATGAGCTGTAGTAATGGTGGGCCTGATTTGGAACTAAAAACACAATGGCTGTCTTGACTAGTGTGGCTTATAAAGGCATGTTGAAAAGAAATGTGTTACTTTCTCATTTATCAGACTAACACACGTAGAGTGTGTGTGTATGTCCAGTTATCTCCATGTTGCTCTCACTGAACTCCCTTTTGTTCTCCAGGGTACTCAGAGCTTAAATCCACACAACGATTACTGCCAACACTTTGTGGATACAGGACACAGACCCCAGAACTTCATCAGAGATGTTGGTATGTCATAGTCAGTAACTGAAGAGAACTCCGTTTATGCGATAGCAGTTCTTTTTCTTCCCCTTTTTAATTCTTTACAGTTGCTGGGAAATGTAGACACATGTGTACTTCACAGTTTTGTCTCTCTATGTGCATACATATCAATATATAAATTTATATGAATGATTTTATTATTAATCAGTTAGGAGATGATTATTACCAAGGCTCTACTTAATCTTGGTTTTATTTGAAAGTATTTAACCAGGAAGACTTTTTCAAAACTAAGCTCTTTTGGTTCCAGAAAGTAGATGAGTCTAGTGAGCAGATCTTGAAACCTTTGGAAGTTTGAATAGCTGACGTAAGTTCAACTGTTTCCTGGACTGTATTGCCTCCAAGAATGCATGTAGCATGGAAAATACTTAGATGTAAGTCAGTAAGCAATATGGATAATATTTACCAGCTAAATTATATAACTGCTGATAACTTATTAGAAGGCCCAACATATTATTGAGTTTAGAAGATGTTATTTTTTAACTTTATGTTTCTCCAGCTATCACAGAACTTGTCATTGAAATCTTATTTTATTAGGCCTGAATTTATTCCTTCTAAAACTAAGGTATGGTTTGGTCCTGTTTCCCAGACTGGGTGCCTAGTAGTTACTTGGCTTCTAAAAAAAGCAGGACACCTCTCTCTGCAGTTTTCTGCAACAGTTCTCGGTATTTTATCAAGTTTAAGATTGTCAGGGCAAGTGTATTGCATTTATATATGCTAGCCTGAGGAGGTTTTGGTTGCCTATTGAGGCAGTTAGTTTGTTTGTTCTCTATATTTTATGAATGCTTCTGTAAAACATATCTGGATGTTTAGTAGGAAAAATGGGCTGTTTTGACTCAGTTATGTCTTTATCTGAAAAGCATCTGGGCTTCACAGTTACGTAGTTTAAATAGTTATACGTGAGTACGAAGAAATAGCCCCTGTTATTTACTCTGATTTCTCTGCTGCATAAAGAATTGGGAAGGGACAGGACAAATGGTTATACGAGTGTTAATATGGAAATGAATGTGTCAGAAGCAGTTAGTCTAGACCCTTATTAGAGATGAAGTACTTCAAGTTGCGTATTGGTTGGCATACCTGACGATCAAAACTCTGCTTAGGTGCTATTTTGTAATTGGACATGAACCTACAAAAAGCTGTAGGGGACTAGTGGATCCAGAACACCTGGTTAAATCTTTCTGATGTTGCTATTGGAAGAGAGGGAGAGACCTGTGGGGAAGTCATCTTGATTGAAAATTCTTTTACATCTGTTGCTTAGCAGCTGATAACTGGCTTCTGTTTCTGCTGGTCAGGAGTATTTGACTTGCACTAGCTGGAAGCAGCACAGTGGTGGGAACTAGAAGAACACGGTGGTGTTTTTAAGATGTTACATATTTAAGGAAAAGAATGAAAATAACTTTTGGGTGGTTTATGCACATGTAGTAAGAGATAAGGTTAGATATTAAGAACTTTGCTCTTGCTAGGGCGATGCTAGGGTTGGGGGGTTCAGAAATTTGAATTAAAATAGGGAGAGTGATGAAGGTTGTGGGGTTTGTGAGTTTGGGTGAGGTTTTTTTTCCCCCCTCATGGATTAGGACCATTTAAAGTTGTAAATTTAAAATGAACATAAAGCTTTGTAAATAACTCCTACTAAAGTTGAACTGGTACTGCTTCGGAGGTGGAAATGAGACCTTTTTGATTTGTGCTGAGCCTACTGCTAGCAATAACAAAAACATACTGTCTCTACTTACTTTTTTGAAAGGGGAATGTAATACAATGAGAAATTAGCTTGTTTTGGTTTTGTTTGTTTGTTTTTTTTTTTTTTTTTTAGTTTGCTGCAGAAAACCTAATTAGGGTTCTGCCTTTTGCATTCTGTACGTATGAAAAGTTTGAAAATTAACATCATAAAGCTAAGCCTAGGAACCCAATAAATAACTATACATGTATTCAAATCTTCATGACTGACATCAGAGTACCAAAGCTCAATATAAGGGGTGCCTAAGGGAACTAGCCACACGCTGGTTGCCACCTTAGAAATAATCTTCAAAGGTTAAATAAGAGTATTCTGTAAATGAAGGTTAATTAGATCTTGATATAAACTAAATAATGGTTGGGGGGGGATAATAAAATAACTTTTATCATTCTGGCGCTTTTAGTTTACATGAAAGATTGTTTCCTTCTGATGAAAGGAGTTGTGAGCTCCTGATCACTCTGGTGCTCTAGAGAAGATCAGAGCATAGACACTACATTCAGCAACAGCCATAATTAACTGGGTGAAGGCAGGAGGCTTTTGTGAAGTACTGAACAAAAAACTGCTTTGAAGGGTTTGGTTTGTTCTAACAAAAATTAAAATGAGGCTAAGTATTAACATTTGGACCTATTCAGAATACTGGACAATGCTTAATTGATACAGATTTACTCTCTAAGTAGTTGTTAACTCCATGTTTTCTTCTTCTTAGGCTTAGCAGATAGGTTTGAAGAATATCCAAAACTTAGAGAGCTCATCAGATTGAAGGATGAGCTGATATCTAAATCTAACACTCCTCCCATGTAAGTGTTCTTGTGGAAAATGCCTTTCTTCTCCAGACCTGTTTGAAGTTAGCTGTCTGCTTTGCAAATCTCTATCTTTAGCACCTGCTCAGAATTTACATTTTCTATTTCTGTTTGTATATACAAATTAATCAATTGAAACTTCAGAAGAATAAAATCAGTTTGTTTTTGTTAGTTTAATCTAGATGTTTAATATAGTATATAAACTAGATTTTTTTTCCAGTGTGTGATTATTTAAAGTATCTAAAGCTTTGGTTCTTAAGACCAAACTGTCAACTGAGCGGACTGCAGGCTTTAATTTGGGAACTAAAAGAACATTGTATGATCGTGAATCTCATGATATCATATGGTTTACAATAACAAGAAAATCTTTTAAAAAATGGCCTCTTAATATAACCTTAGTTGTTCTTGTAACAGCTCTTTTTGTATAATGTTCAGCTATTCTCTTACTATCCATTAATCAGATGTTACTTTGTATTTTAACACCCAAAAAAGTTTAGACTGGCTGGAAGTGATTTGTCTTACTAACTTCAAATTATCTCTGAGTTTTTGCTGAATGTTAGACACAGTATAAGCACACAGCATGGTACTCCCAGGAATTTGAACCTATCTGAATGTGAACCTAATGCTTTTGATATACTGTAGTCAAATCTGTACTGAGTAAAATAGCAGTATTTCATGATAGTCGCATGAAAAACTCTGAAATAGTTGTCTGAACAAGTGAGATCCAACTTGCTATTTTGAAGTTAGATGTGTTTTGGCATTCTTAGCCTTAAGGCACAAAAGGGAGAAAAAATAGTAATCAAATGCTGCCTTCTGATAACACTGAGTATACGTATGGAATAATATCTTCTAGACACTGACTTAGGAAGGGGGAGGTGGTGGTCTGCTAATCTGCTTTTTTTGAGGTTCAAGGTATTGAGGGGAGGGCAGTGTAATTTTTTTGATAGTGATACAGCAGTGAGTGGCAGGCAGGTGTGGAGGCCAGTCGTAAGAGTGTGCTTGAGTGAGTGTTTAATAAAATCAATGTGTGGGGGAATTATGCTTATGTGATAGGGATAGAGAAATACACTGCTACTGTATGAGAAGTAAACACATTTCCACTATTCAGAATCTTCTGAACATAATATATAATAAAGGGCAATTCTAAAATTATGCTACTTGCCCAAAGTGAAGCAAAATAGAAGTCTTTTAGCCAGGCAGTGAGTGTTTGCTTCTTGAATGCTGATGTTTTCTCCTATCTAGTCCATGGATGTACAGAAAGTTCAGTGATTTTGTACTAGATACTGTTTTACAGTGTGTGTGGGCATCTGTTTCCTGCTTGCTAAATTGGAATCCTAAAAACTGTTTATTGAGAGAAAGGCTACTTTTAAAAAAAAAATCAAATGCAACAGCATCCAGCATAGATTAAGTGAGAACGCATTATGCATCTCCTCTGGATTTAGTGCGTTTGAACTATATGAACTACAGAGGAGACCCTACTCTTAACTGGCTACATAAAACTGCTGTGTGGAGTATGATTTCCAAACCACTGTTAAAACTTATCCAAGCAATCTGTCATCTTTTGTTTAAACAGGTACTTACAAGCAGACTTGGAAGCTTTTGATATTAGGGAACTGAAGTCTAAATTTGATGTAATTTTGCTGGAACCACCACTGGAAGAATACTACCGAGAGACTGGCATTACTGCCAATGAAAAATGTTGGACCTGGGACGATGTAAGTATTCTTCTTGCTGTGAAAAGGATTTCATACATGCATTTAAGCACATAGTTTGAGGATTTAATTTGGTATCAAATTTTTGAGATGTGTTTTTCAGGAAAAATAAGATAAGGTGGTTTGTTTTTTAAAGATAAGTCTAGATTCTTATATAAACTAAATTTTATATTATATGCATGCCTACACTATTTGTGTTAAAATACTTTTTTATTTTGAGGAGTTTAGTGAATTAAATATACCTTTTTGTTCTCCCTGAGTCTGGCTGAAAACTTTAAGAGTAGTGGGTTTTCTTCTCTGTTTGGCTTTTGCTGTTGAAATTCAGAATATCCATTGTAGATGTGCCCTTGTTTCTTGAAATTCTCAAAGAGATTTTTAAGGTGTGCTTTTTAATATGCTAGTCTTCTAGTCAAAGGAGTAGATGAATATGCTTCATTGACATACCTTTTTTCTCCAAAGTATTGATTAGGTAGGAAATTTTAACCATCAAATTAATTGTAATCCTGAGAAGCCTAACAAATAGATAAACCTTACTTGTGGAATTTTTTTTCTTGTATTTATGTATTCCCTTACTGTTTAGTCATATCAAAGAGTTTTTTTTGAAGCCATGTTGATTTCTGGTCCGTTTTTGGGAACAAGGAGAAATCTTAATGTGCAAGATATGATCTTTTTCGAGATCACTGTTGCTGCTTTTGTTTATTGTGCTGTAGTGAACGTTTAGAGAATTGAGTTAGAGGAAAGATTTTGAAGTTCTTTCTGTAGTAGTGCATGTAGATGCTTGTAAAGAAGGAAACAAGCAAGATGAATTGATAAGTAACTCCCTTCTGTATCTTTCCGTTTTCAATAAAGTCAGCTCTGGAAAAGCAAGGTGAGGGCTGGAGGCTGTGAAATGCTGGATGTCATCCAGCATAACAATTTGATGCCACAAAGCCTGCTGCCAAGTTGCCCTGTCCTTCAAGACTGAAACAGAATTCCTTCACTTAGGCATTGAATATAAAATTTGTAATGCTGATATCAAGTAGTGATAAATTGGCTCTACTCAATGTATCTACACACTTATTTAAAAAAAAAAAAGAAACCAACAGCAAACCCACAAAAAACCACAAACAAACAAACAAATGACCCAAACAACCCCACCCTCAAAAAAAAACGGACAATCTGTAGTGGAGAGGAATAGCTGATTAAAAAAAAATGTTTGCATAACCATGTCAGGAATTCTTAGGTTCAGGCATGTGGGTGGGAATATGCAACTAATAAATACCTATTATTTAGAGACCCTATTTGAAAGGTATGCAGGACTATGTCTGCATTAGCAGCAAGTTTGTCATAATATGAGTGAATCAGTAGACTGAAGCAGTTGTTGCTGAGATTTTCTTACCTGTGTTCTGTGCAGTTTGGCGGACAGGGATGATGGTGTTACTTTAAACTAGATTTAGTTTGTTCTTAGGCTGGAACCTGCACATGCATAACTTCAGAACTGATAAAAGATCATGAGAACAAAATAAAATTAATTGACCTTTAAGGAATGAATTTAAAAACAAAGGCGTTCCTGCCTGTGATAAGAGACTACATAACTACATGTTAAGGAATAGGTAGCTTCTGTGTTAGCCATTCTGTTACATCAGGCAAAAAATGGTGCCTGGCAGCATTGTGCAGAGAAAAAACATTCCATCCTAACAGAAAAACTGGAAGTATTGGAGTTGTATCCTCTTAGAATGGCTTCTACTGTGTTATTTTTCTTCACAGCGGCACTGAATGACGCTTGATTTGATGTGTTAGCAAGTTACAGATGAATCTTTTCAACTTGTAATGAGTAACAGATGCTTTGCATCTGAAGTTATTTCATCCTCAATGTCACTCATTTGTCATTGTTGAACCACTGTCCTCATAAGTTCTTGCTTTTTCCTTTCTGAAAGTGAAAATGGAGAGAATGTCTTTCCTATATAGTAATAGGAGTGAAGCCCTTTTTTTTTTTTATGATGTGTCTTCACATGCTTCACCTAAGTAACTCCAGAGCTGAAAAGAAACAGAGCACTATTGCTCTGTTATTAAATCTTGTTGCTACCAATGGAATGATAAAATGACGTGGAGGTTTAGGGGGAAAAGGCATCATGTAGTTGGTGTTAGTCTTTTAAGTCTAGAATTTTCTATACAGTTAGAATTTCTGTTACAAAGAATAATTAAGCTTCTCATCAGCTATGTTGAAAATATGCACTTGGGTACTGATAATGTAAGTTTTACAACATACTTTCTGGAAAACAATTTTATGAGGATGGCCGTGAATGGTATACAGAGTAACATCTTTAATAAAAGTGCTTCCTGATGTTTTTTGTGATAATGCTTCAACACTTAATAAGTATTCTTCCTGATATAATTGGTGATTTATATTTAATTCAGAAACACTTTTATTACTATTATTATTAGATCATGAAATTGGAAATTGAAGAAATTGCAGCCCCAAGGTCATTTGTGTTTCTATGGTGCGGTTCAGGCGAGGGTCTGGATCTTGGCCGAGTGGTAAGATGATGTTTTAATTCAATTTATCAGGGACAGGCTTAAGAGTTTATTTTTATAGTTGACTTTTTCTCAACCGTAGAATTCTCAACGGTAACTGCTGCGAGATGTTTTGTTACTGTGGTAATTTTAAGTGGATTAAATAAATTTAAGTGTATCTGGCATTAACTGTTTAGATACTGCTATTTTCCAGATGAGTCGCTGTAACTATTTATAATTCTGTAGTGTCTAGAAAGCTGTACTGCTGTCTTGGTTTTGATGTATGCATGTTGCTATAGGAGCAGGTTGCCATGTTGAGTGCATTTTAGAACATGATTTTTTTCTTAACAGAAGTCTTAACAGTTTTCTGCCAGAAACATTCATGCTAGTCGAAAGGTGCTACTATTTCAAAAATTAGATAAAATTGTGTGTGTAGCACTGCTTATTTTCAGAAAACACCTGGAGTTTAAGTAGGTTTACTCTTAGTGAGCTCTACAAAGTTTTACCTCCATATAAGATCTTGGAGTTCTAGAGTAATCTTTCTGTATGCCAGGGTAGAACTGCTTATGTTGGGGATGGTGGAATAAGAATTTCTAATCGGATCTAGCTGTGCTGAAATGTTCTTTGCTTAGTTTGAGCTGTGCTTTCTATTAAAACAATATGGCATTTGTTAAAGGACAACATGTGGCTACTAATCTGTTTGCTTTATGTGCTTTTCATTCTGAGGTTGGTTAGAGTAGCTAGTGCGGATAGATTGATTTTGGTCATGGACATATTCGTAGTAGCTGGACAGTTCTTGAATACAGCAATAGCCAAATAAGCTTGAGTCCTTAATGCCCAATTTCCTCGCTTTCCAAGACTACACTTACAGGAGTTAAGGATTAAATTCACGTAAGTTGGTTTGGGGATATAGGAGAAGCCACAAAATGGTAGCAAAGGCTTTTGGCTATTTATCTTCTCATTCATAGAATTTTATATTCGCAAGAAAAGACTGCCAGAGTGCAGGTATTAGTTGAGATGGGGACAAGGCAGCTGGTCACTGTGTTGTTCAGACTGGTTTTGATTAAGTGTCACTAGGTAAAAATGAGTGCAGAATTCCATAGATCTGTGCAGTGGTTAGATATTAAAAAAAAAAAGTGTGATACATAGACAAGTCGATGTGCACTTAAGCCTCTTGGTTGGTTTGGGTTTTTTTGGGGGGTGGGGGGGGCGCCCAGCTTGACAAGACATGGTACAGTCATGCCAGTAAACGGTTTCATTGATCTGTGACAAATTTCTTTTTCAGCTATGCTCTGAGAAAAGTCAAGTACCTATATGAGTGTTCAGTTTAGGTTACTTAAGTTTTTGTTGTAGTGTGAACTGTTTTATCTGTCTATAATATTTAGTGTCTACGCAAATGGGGTTACAGAAGATGTGAGGACATTTGTTGGATTAAAACAAATAAGAACAATCCTGGAAAGACCAAGACTCTAGACCCTAAGGCTGTTTTCCAAAGGACCAAGGTAAAGGTTTGGCTCAATTTCTCCTCTGTCTTCATGCTAATGAAACACCCAGTGCTCCACAGCAGTTGGTGACATGCTTTCAGGAAAGCAGACACAAGGACTTCAGAGTTCTGTTCTGCAAAGTACATTATATGGAAATAAACATGTTAATAGGATGAATGATGAACTTCTGTCCCTTCTTGACTTTAGTCGGTGTGAGGTATAGAAGGGTTCATCTGTGATTAATGCTGCTTGGTAAATTTCTGTTATAGTCCTCTAAATGTGATACTCATTTGAGCCTTGTTAAAATGCAGGTAACTGAGGAGGGTTCATAGATTGATGGAATCAGAATGAAATCCTGAGAGGGGAAATGGAAGCTGAATAGAAAACGTTACCGTACATTGCAATGTTTTTGACTTCTGGGTTGTTTCGGTTATGGGTGAATGGTAAATAAGCAGTTAGTCTGTTAGGAATACTTTTTGTGTAAAATGCAAGCTCCTTTCCAGATTAGAGGAGAAAACTTGCTGGTGGAGCACCACCTGTTGAATAGGACTAAACTTAGCAGTTGAATTTGACTAAATTTAATGTGAAAAGAAGTCTTTAAAACTGTAGATCATAAATGGACATGGCCGTAAAAAATAACTCTGGAGGACTGGCTAAGGTGTGCAGGTATGTGCCCAGAGCTTCAACTAAATCGAGGACTGTTAAGGACCATAGCTCAGTCAGCATCTCCGGACTTCTGGAAGATGACTAATGCACAAGTGACAGAATTGGTCAGCTTGGTTTAAATTGAACAGTTTCTTAGGGATGTGTTGTGGAGGACGCATATTGAAGAAGGTGCAGATGAAAAAAAAGTATTCTGATTTAAGACACCCAAATGTATGTTATTCAAAAACTTAGAATAATGTAGATAGGACTAACAAAAATTGTTTTGGGTGTATGTGGGTGTAACTGTGGCAGCTTTACTGAATACAGAGTTGGCTGACAATTCAATAATTTAAAGTGTCATTAACCTCAGGACTCATTCCACATTCATTAATCATTCATTAGTATTAAACATCCTTAACTCTGTCTCAGATTTGCCATTTTTTAGGAGTATAAACTTCCCTTTAAGATAGCTGGAATCTTTTGTTTGACTTGCATTTACATTAATCTGAAGTTTGCTTGAAAGTGTGTTGTATTATAAATCTTTCTAAGTATAAATAGTGTATGTTTATTGCATATAGTATTGTAAATATGTGCAGCTCGCTCTTGAAGGAGAGGTTAAAACTAACACAGGAGGATTTCAGGGGGGACTTTATGTCTTTGTTTAACAGAGGAGAATAGTTTCTGGTATTAGAGAATTTCTCTGTTGAGCAAGGGTTGGGCTGAGGTCACTATTTATAATAAACACTGAAAACTGAGCTAGCTTATTCTGACTGAATAAATAGTCTGTTGTGCAAGATGTATTTACCAATGATTTCAACAGCAAATGCTGTCCTATTATGTGTAGTTCAGGCATCTCTATACCGATGCTTTATGCTGTGCCACCTGTTACAGACTCTAAGGTACTAATAAATGACATTTTATGTGTTACAGAAATAAAATGTTTTGGATAGTTCTCCTAAAGACTAGATTTACAAGGCTTTGCTTGATTGTTAATTTGCTTAGCAGTATTCTGCCTTTTTATTTAGTTAAATTTAAGGTCCAGAAACCCTGTAGCTTGGGTACAGCTGACCAACTGCATAGGTTTGATAGGTCACCTATTCTACCTTTCATATTATTCACTAACTCTTAAAACCTGTGCCAAAAATCTAGAAATGATTACATACTCTTGTCTGCAACTGTTTTTAGAGCCATCTGGTGGTGCTTATTGAATCAGTGTTTTGTGATACTGGGGAAAATCACTTATCTGAGCTTAGTATTCCCAGAAACAGAACTCTGAAATGAGTATGTAGAACCCTCTTTTCATCCTCTACCAGTTGTGGTGATTCCTCATTCATAGATTCTACATACTAGTCACTTAAGTTGATCTACAGTGTTTCAGAGGAAAGGAAAGCAACGCATATTATAGTTAAAGAACATTTTTAATGCTGATGGAGTTGACTGAGAGTGCATTGACAGTTTGATAGTGGTTTTACTTTTTTGATGCAGTGATATCTTCTAGAAAGGAATCTGAGGGTGAAGGCTGCTTTTGTAACAGGAACAATATGAAAAAGTACATCTTATTTTCACTGGCTGTTTTATGACTGAGAACTTTGAAAATTATTTGTATGAAGAAAGTTAGGATCGGAATGCTGATACAAGTATTAATCATAATTACTGTTCCCTTACTCTTGCTATTACCTTGTGCTGTCTTCCCTTGTGGTGACTTCTCAGCATTTCCAACTTAAAGCTCTACCTTTGCTGTCATTGAAGAAGTCCAAGTATCTTACCTCAGCCTCTATTTGAGTTTTACCATTTTGTAGTGTAGTTCATCAAGCCAGATAGCTTACACTACTCTCTGCTTTGTTTTCAAAATGCTCTTTTGGTAGCTCCAGCCTGTTCTGTTCTCCTAGTTCATGCTTCAGACTTTTCTCTGTATGAGAGTGGGATCTGCTCTGCCTAGAACTTCCTTTTCTCTCCATTGTGCTCAAACCACAGATGTCTGTCCGACAGCAGTATGTGACAGGTCCTGTTCTGTATGCCTAGGAGCACTGCCTCATGGGCATTAAAGGAACTGTGCGTCGCAGTACAGATGGTGACTTCATCCATGCTAATGTTGATATTGACCTAATCATCACGGAAGAGCCTGAAATTGGTAACATAGAAAAACCTGTAGAGATTTTTCACATCATTGAGCATTTCTGCCTTGGACGACGACGTCTTCATCTTTTTGGAAGGGACAGTACAATTCGACCAGGTAACTGTTATGTTTATTTTTGTCAAATAGATAAATTTTAATGTACTTTACATCTGAGGTCAGTTGATGGGTTCCGATGGAAGCTGAGACAATAATGGTTAATCCTAATACACGATTCTTCTGCCAGGACTTGCATCAGCTGAATAACTGTGTATTTCTGCATATAACCCCATTCCCCCCACCATGGGATTATGGTACCACAGAAAGCCAGATAAGCTTTTTGGTGACTTCTCCATAGTGGAAATCTAGTCAGGAATAGTCTAGTCAGGAATGAGAAAATCTACTGGATGGAGAAATATCCCAGATTTCTTGCCCTCCCATTCAGATAACTAACCAACCTAATGTTCAGCAACAGAGGGATTGTGGCATCACGTTCTCCCAACGCTGTGACAGTAGCAAAGTGACTTCTGCTCTAGTTAATGTTCTGTTCCTCGCAATCAAATAGCAGAAATTTTTGCTAGAACTAAAGATCTCGCATGCGTATTTTCTTAGCAAGAATATCTGTCTTGGGGTGAATCTTCAGCCTGTGTTGCAGGAGCGTCATATAGAACCCTACTAAGTGATATATTACAGTTAGGTTATAATTTCTATTATTATTACATTTGGGAGCAAGAGCAAGTCACAAATCCAGTTTAACGCTGCTTACTGTTAAGTTTTGGTTTATAAATATTCATTTTTAGAAGTAAATACTTGCTCAAACAGTAATGCCTTTATACTTTTGTTTTCTACCTGTTATCTCTAATTGAAGATAACTGCTGAAATTATTCAGTATTATTCAGTATTCTACTGAATTTCTGTCTTTTTAAGTTCATATTCTGAATATGTCCATTCTGTTAAACTTTTATTTTTGGACTTAATAGTAAAGTGAACGCCATGCTAGCTCTAAAAATTGGAATGTTTTTATCATGTGCAAGACAGGGTAGCAGAAACCTCTGCTTGTGAAATTCATCAGTGTCCTAAAGAGGTTTCCAGGCATATGTCGTAGATTGGACAGTAGATCTCAAGGAGATACTTTCTTGGTTTATGTGAAACCAGTGTTGTTTGAAAAGTCTATGACAACTATAAATTCTATCAGTTTTCTCTGAAGAAAGCTTCTTGTTAACCAATACTTTTGCCTGTTCATGTGTTTAATTCATCAGTGAGCATAACGGAATTCAGTTGAGATTTCTTTTTTCCCCGTGTGCCATGTGTTTACGCTTCTCGGAAGCATGATTTCTTTCTCTAAACTGATTTTAAATCCCTGTGAGCTTATTGCTGGTCCTGTTGCCAGTATCTGAAGACCCAGTGTCTTACACGGGATGCTGCTGCATCTGGCGTGATAAAAATGTGTGGAAATAGATTGTAGGTAACTGCATTTTATTTGTTTTGATGGGCCTTTCAATTTATCATGCGTAAGTGAAGGACTTTCATTGCAGGAGAATACAGACTAGAAGAATAAAATCTATTTTGACGCCTTTTTAAAAGACTTTTGTATCTGTTGTCAATGACATTTCTGCTCTAAAGCTTAATGTGAAATAGAATTCAACAGTGCTGTTTCTTTCAACTACCAATGAATGCTTGAATTGACAGACTTGATACCTCACGTTATGGATAGGGCAGCCATACTTCACATACTGATGCATAATGTGAGTGTCGGTCTCTGCACAATTTACGGTAACAGCATGCCCTTTTCAAAAATCAGTGTGTGTGGGGTGAGAGGGGCCAGTGCTGTAGCTGTGCTTGCTTTAGGTCCGTTTAGCAGTTTTGTGTAACACTGTTTTCCCCTGAATAGAGATTAATCGTTTGGATGACAGAGGAGAAATGGATGCAAGTCCAGCCATGGCCTGGTTTGCTGCATGTGAACGCTAATACTTTTGATACAAAAAAAAAAAAAAAGTTGCTTTTTTTTTTTACTGCAATTGGAATAGGATGTATATCAGTATATAAGTTACCTAAATAAATTTCAAGGTGTTGTTTCTCTCTTGTTCATACGAGTATGGAGTAGTGATTATTGGCCATTCCTATTCTTTGGCTGTTGGCTTGAATTGTAATGATAATGCCAGTCTTAATTCTGTTGGTTACTGGTGTGTGTGTGTGAAGGGGGGCTGTTTTGTTTTGTAGAACAACATTGTCAGGTATTAATTGAGTGCTGTTGTAGGTGAATTCTTATATAGGGACGTGTTAGTCTGATTCAACTGTTACGTTTTTTAAATTTGGTGGTTACCCTGGAATTGCATTGCTTTCTTTAAATCCTGTACTCATCACAGATCCTCAGTGCTCTGTTTTTTAAATGGGCAGGAAGCAAGGTAAATGTTAACTACATTCTCAGGGTAAAGAGAACAGTGTTAAAGAACTGATCCTTTTTTTTATTCTTGTTTTCCTTATAAGCATGTTGTTGAGATCACTGAATTGTTTTTCTTCATTAATACATGGTACAACTGAAAATTAAATTCCCACTGACATTTTTAAGTGGTCTGAGGCCCATGTTAGATTCGAACACTATCTTAGCTCATAATATGAAGAAATAGGAATGTGCTTTTTTGAATGCCTGCCTTGATTCATTTGGTGAAACTGAAGTGTCCACGTGGGCTTCAACAGCTTCAACAGTATTGTTATTTTATTGTGTTTTCAGGTATGTGCTTCCAGCCTGCTGTGCTCTCGGCTGCACTGTCACAACTGGTTTCTGGAGACAAAATTACCAATTCAAATTTAAATGCCTTTTAAAAAGGGGAGGAGGATGACATTTTTAAACTAGATGATTTTACTGATCTGATTTAGTCTGGTTCCAGAGGGGCTGGAGGGGGAAGGGGTCTTGTGAAACCACAGTGTGAATGTTCCCATAGCCATGTGTAATTAAAAAAAGAAAAGAAAAGAAAAAAAGCCCTTAGAAATATCAAACTAAAATCTTAACTTTTCAACAACTCTGGCTTTCCCAGAGGTGACTTCTTCATTCCTTTCAATACAGGTGATGTGTAGGTAAGTGTCTGTCCCTATCACTTGACTGTTCATTTACTAGGAAAAAGAAAATAATGGCCTTGAAGCATGCGGTTTGTTCTTGCTTTTGTTGACTCTGGTTTTGTTCCCTAGGTTGGCTGACTGTAGGACCCACCCTCACAAACAGCAATTTCAATGCAGAAACGTATTCTTCATACTTCACAGCTCCAAATTCCCACCTGACTGGCTGTACTGAAGAGATTGAGAGACTTCGGCCCAAGTCTCCACCACCCAAGTCCAAGTCTGACCGGGGAGGTGGTGCTCCAAGGGGAGGAGGAAGAGGAGGGACTTCAGCAGGCCGAGGAGAAAGGGGCAGAGAGAGGAACAGAACTAACTTTCGGGGTGAGAGGGGTGGCTTCAGAGGGGGACGTGGAGGTACCCATAGAGGAGGCTTCCCCACCCGCTGATGACTGTTGGGTAATTGCTTCTTCCCCCGGTCATATGCCACATCTCTGAATCTTTTTCTTAGTCTTCTTTTTGCTAAAGTGAATTATTTTGGGGACTCAAGCTACATGACTTTTAAAATTGTTTCTGGTGCAAGTGGTTACAGATAGTCTGCCTTCCAGTGACTGGCCTGGCACATCACCTCACCTGGCAGGCAGGGTCCTGCACCTGACCGCACTAAACTCAGCCTCCTGACAGCTTCTGTTTATCAAAGCAGAGGGCACCATCTCTTCAAACCACGGAGACGATGGAAGTGAAGATACTTGCTCTTCCCTTATGAAACTTGCAAGTTGTGGGCTTTATTAACGGTCATTTTCTCCACAACGCAGATTCCTCTTCCTTCTTTGGAGGTTCAGGTTTGGACTGACTTGGATTGATATGATGGAGTGGGCATGAAATGCAGTTCTGAATTGCATGACCATAGCAGGCTTACTCTCTTATTCACGGAAGAAAAAGTGCTGTGTCTATATTGACACCTATTTTAACTTCTCTGAAACCAAGGAGCAAATTGAATAAATAGAATTCTATTTTTTCTTATTTGGTTTAAATTTCCCAAATTATTCCTGGGAATAGGGAACAAGTTTCTTTGTCATTTGTGGTGTACATGCGCTCACTTTTCATGTCTGTAGCGGGGAGAGTGGTAATTCTGTGCAGTCATGTGTTGTGCTTCATGGAAAGCAAGAAGTTGTGTGTTTCTACGCAGTCCAGAACTGTCACATGGGTCTGGATCGCTTCTCGAGTAAGGACTTTCACCCAGCATCTGCCTTGTTCTTTGGTAGGGAAAACCAGTTTTATTGCAGAGCAGTTGCAATGTAAGTAGTAGAAAGACCTCGTTGGAGGTCTTATTGGAAATGTGAGGCGATGTTGAAAGAGTGCGTGCTTTGTGAAACTAATCACCTGGGTAACGAAGACGCAGTAATGCAACTGAGTGTTTGGCTTTGCTGGGGATGTTACGCGCATTGGAAGTAGACTTTTGGTGGTCAGCTGCAGAGTTCAGTGTGAAAAGAAGGCGAGTCACCGTGGTATGCAGAATATTCATTTTTAGCCAAACCACAACTCTGAACTTCTTGGTCAGTACTTGGTAGACTGAACAAACCAAGCCTCAAAATCTTAGGCGCTGGAAAATTGGGTTTTAAGTCTTACAATGTTACTCTATTGAAGCCTAGCTTTTAAATAACTGTCCTGTAAAGTAGTGGATTATTAAACTTGTTTATCAAATGTAATGTTGAAATATTTTTCTTAATATTTTGTGGGTTTGTTCTCCTCGAGGTTTTGGAATTACTAAGTTTTACTTTGGTTTCCTTCCTACTGTTGTAAAAGAGCAGGCAGTAACTGTTCTTTTGGTGCATGAAAGCTTAGCACAGAAATTTTTAGGGTGGCCTTGGTAGAGTGCTTACTAAGGGACTGCTGAAGTGCAAATGAAACTCACGTATTGTTTACCTTTTGTTTCTTCCTGTGTTACATTCACACATCTGAAGAGTGACTGGATTTGGGGAGGGGGTGTTTTAAGGGTAGTGCTCATTTGATGGTCAGTGAAGTCTGCCAAAGACTACTTGGAACGGCATTTGATAGAAGTGATGCGCCACAGTAAGAAAACTTTTCCTGATTTTGCTCTAATCATGTTTACTCAAAAAGTAACTATGGAGACGCTTAACCCTAGGAAGGTTGCTTTTGTGCCACTGACAAATCTTTTTCTTTTTTTCTCAATTAGTAGAAAATGTTAATTCCCATTTCCCCTCTTTAATTCTATGTCCATAGCTGATAGTTTAGTGCGTGGGCTACTCTTAATATAGACGGTTAGGTTACACTGAAGAGGAGACTCAGAAATAACCAATTGAGATGTGCGTCTGTATCAGTTTGCAGAAGTTGGGGTGCTGCTCCACACTTTGGTGACTTCAGAAATATATTGCACACAGTCTTGTAAAAAAAAAAAAA
>VYXH01001759.1:1160861-1230506 GCA_013397275.1 Burhinus bistriatus
AAAAAAAGAAAATTCTACCAAACAAATCTCTCTTGAACATGATGCAGAGTGAGGTTTCTGATTTTTTTCCCTCAAAGCTGAAATAGCTAAAGTAGTGTAAGGAAAAAAGAATACCGCTCCAGAGAGTGTTAGATTAGATGCGTGTGGGTGGGCCAGCTTCACCAGGGAAGTGTAACGTACCTGTTGTTAACAAGCAACTGACTGTACTTTTTAAATTGAGGTTAATGGACAAGGAACAGAACTTTCTACATGTCCTCTATGAAGAAAGATACCTGCTGGTCATAACCTGAAGGTGATGTTTCAAGAGAGATAGATTGCCTGTTAAAGGTAAGACAGTAGCGCACGGGGGGGGTGTGTGCCCAAAGGCACGGTGTCCCATGCTTGTGGAGATGATACTTGGAAAATACTGCAGTGAGACACTACTCCCCAACACCCACCCCCAATTACACAGTAAAAACATCTGGTTGGTTTTTTAACCACTGTTCATTTGGACCATATCTAAAGTGGTGTCTAGAGATTAAAAGCTTTTAATTTCCTTACTGGTTGTCAGTTTATTTCTCAGTTGTAACGCTTTAACAGAAGGAAGAGGATAATGCATAATGCTCATAATCAGTGAGCTGATGAATATTTCATTTACCACAAGTAAATGAAGATTTATTTGAGCGTGCTGTCCTTGAAGATAAAAAGCTTAACAAGTTTCTTCCTTTCCAATTTTATTAAATGCGTAATGCCACCAATCTGATTTGGGATGCCTGTCTAGATCTTGTCATGTCTTTCCATTCTGGAAGAGGCTTACAGTACTTTGAGTACCTTACACCCTATGTGAATTAAGTGAAGGATTTGACAATTACACTGACAAGATACTCGGGATGGCTTAGCATGTAGCTTCAAAGGGATTTTAAGACATTGGTCAACTGTAAATCATTGTGTGTAAATCTCGCCATCAGCTTGAGAATTTTTTTCCGCTTTCCGACACTGCTGGTTGTAAGAAGTTGGGTGAAATGCTGGATGTGCTGTGTAGATTAGTGAGCAATGCTCTCGGGGCTTTTGAGGTTCTTCCCCAGCGCGGTATCGTGAACACAGGTTCATTGCATATGTTCATAGATACTGAATGCTTTCTCCAGTGGAGTGGAATTTAGGCTGCAAACTAAAGAACAATTTTGATCTGACAATGGAAGTTAAATGGCATTATGTCAAGGCATTAATTTTAGAATACTCAGGTGTTTTAAAATCCTTGGCAGGAAGAATCCAGAATGCACTCTAGAAAAGAATAAATGAACACTTCAAGCCCACAACATTGAAAACATCTCTGTCTTGTTTCTTGAACGTGTCTTTTTAAAGATAACACTGAGTAACTGAAAGCGATAGCTAATGAGACCCATTGTTTCTGTATACAGTAGAAAAAATGATTTCTCTTTCCAAAATTGGTGACGTTGGTGGCAACTTTATTGCTGTAGTAGAAATCCCCCACTGTAATGGGATGAAGGTCAACTTAGTAACATGGTAAGCTTAATAAAGCTTACTAATCCTGTTCATAGTAGGGTCATTCTCATGGGTGAAAAAGCAAGCAGTAGGTAATTTTGAGTGTAATTATTGCAGCAATTAAAAAGGGAAAAGGAAAATGAAAAAAAAGGCCTAACTACTGTAAATCTGAGTTCAATATTACAGTCCTGCTGTTTATGCTGGAGACAAGAATTGCACCTGTAATATGTCTGTGTGGTAACTGTTATGATTGCTGCAAGAGCTGCTGTATCAATGTGTGGCTATCTCGGTGCTATTTTAGCTATTATGATATGTAGGAAGAATTAACTGTATGTGAAACACTAGAGCTCTGATGAATTAGCTACACAAGTAGAAATAGCTTTGACTTACTACAAGTTCATGCTGAATAGCACCTCTGTGCCTGAATCGCGCTGTCTAGGCTTTGCCAGTGCACAGGTAAGGAACGTGTACACTTTGCATCAGAATTCTAGGTGTAAAACAGGTTGCCCTAAAGCAGTTGGTCAGTGGTGTTTGCATGGCCTGAACTGACCAAGGAGAAGATGCGCGTGGTTGTCGTGCAGACGTGATCTTCTGGCCATTGGCAAACTCCATGGAATAAGGTAAGGGAAATGGGTTCTGAGCAGGCATGGCTGGGGCAGGAGCTGTCTGGGAGAGCAGCTCACCAGCTTCCTGCCTCCGAGGGGAAACTCTCATTCATTGCAGTTGACATAAACTTGTTCAGCAGCTGAGCACAAACATTTCCCACATTACATCACTGCCTTACTGTGGGAGAATTGCCGCATCGTCACATTTCCTGACTCACTTGGTAAGTGATTTTCTAAAATGGTTTATTTGCCAGCCTGTTTTGGCACATTTGAGACCGAGTTTGAGCAAGTCTTCTTACCATAACGGGGGGTGATGCTAACAGTGGAAACACTCTGAAAATTCTGTAAGGCCAGATAATCTTTCCGTTTTTAAGTCAGAGTAGAAGGTGACCTACATTTATGCTGCGTAGGAATCATTGTTGCTAACTTTGTGCTCTCGGACTCCTGAAGTCAGGGTAACAGACTTCTCATGGTGTCTTGCTGTGCTTACAGGGAAAGGCAGGGGGAAGAGCTGCGTGCACCCTGAAAGGGCTTTCCATTGCTAGTTGTCCTAAACCACCCTCTCTAGTCCCTGGGCTACGAGGTTTAGGTGCTGCTGTTTAGGAGGTGTTGGATAGCTTTTGGCACAGGCTGATAGCATAAAAAACTTGGAGAACTTAGTATATGAAAGAATAAACACACACATGATTATAATTAATAATTGCTTATTTCTTTACACGTAGAGTTGCTGGTGTCATTTTACAAAGTACACTGATTTGGAATGGCAACAAATACTTTTTACAGGGTAATGTCTTCAGCTAAAAAGTGCTTGTTTTGGCAGCTGAATTCAGTCGGAGGATCCTTTTGTAATATAGCCACTTAAGAGCTCTCAGTCAATGCACAAGGATACAACTGTTTTGATAAGCTGTCAAACAGAAATCCACATTGGACTGCTTGTACTGGATATTAAAATGATTAACACTAAGTAGCAACATTAGTGTGTTTAAAGGCACTTTTTTTTTTTTTAATGAGGCCCAACTCTTACCCTTACTTTTGAGAGTTTTTTGCTTTTGTTGAAACACTGATTTTTGTAACAATAGCTTTTCAAGTTTGGAAAAGTTCAAACTTCACATGCAGAGGTATTGGTCCTAAAGATACAAACAGACTGATGAAGTATCTGAGGTAAACAGCTCTTCCAAAGACTCTGGCTTTCTAAATTCTACCTTAAATATTGCCATTAGCAGAGGCTTATTTTTCAAAGCGGTGACTGCTGCATAAATCAGTCCTGTGAGAGGAGGTCACTGTAATAGAACTGGCATTAAACAAGAGGCTTTCTTTTTATAGCACCACAAATAACCTTTGGTTAATGTGTCAACTCTCTTATAGTTGACCTGCTACTGAAATTTTGAGGGACAGATGTTAGTATCTAAGTTGTATTGGGAATATTCCAGTTAGCAAATGTACTAAATAAAACCTAACATGTTCAATTTGGAAAATGTAATTTAAATGCTATGCTAAGTTGAGTTAATTGCTGCCCTTAAGACTAGAGAATTGTACCATAATTGAGTGGCATTATCTGCCAAACTGAGCAAAAGGATTGTTTGATTACTGTTCTCCCTGTGGTCCGTTTTTGCTAAACTTACTCAAGTCCAGTCATAAACTGAGGCATTTTTGTTTCCTGGATAACCCCAGGCGTGGAAGGTTACCCAGAGCTCTGTTTCTGTAGAAAGTAATGCTTGTGCCTTCCAGGAAAAAAGGGATTCTCTTGTAGGAATGAGCTTTACATGGAGGATTTTGAAGTACTCATTGAACTATGTACATGATTACTGCAAATCTGATTCAAGTGTATGCCCTCACTAAGAAAAAGCAACGTATTGTATTTTTTTCCTCTTCTGTATAGATTTTTAGCATCTTTACTGGCTCTTGTACAACTTAGGACTAGCAAAAGGAATAATTAAAGAGTTTTCTAAATTATATTTTAATAAATGCATACCATGTGCTCTTAAGCATTGACAGTTTGAAATCTGGCAATTCACTTGGAGAAAAGAGTCAGGACTCCCAGAAGATTAATACCTGAGTGCAGAACTTCCTATTCTACAGCTTAATAAGTAAGCTAAATGCTCAGTGAGAGGTGGTGTGAAATGAAACTGTACAAAAAGAGAACAGAAAAGGTTCACTAAAGCACAGCAGAATGCCTGGCTAGAGCGGAGCTGTGGGCCAGCCTTCAGGCACCAATGACTGTCCCTCTTGCAAAATCAAAAAGAACCTGATGACGCATACTTGAGTTTCCTTAACTGAGCAGCTGGCAGATCTCTCTGTGAACACAGCATAAGAAATCCACGTAAGAAGCTCCTCCATAAATACTCTTGTCTTCTACTAGGAACTGTCGGAAAAGCATCTCTGGCTGTTCCCGTTGTTTCACTATGATCAGCTGAAAAGGTAAGAGACATATTTTTAGGATACAATCATACTAAGTGGCAGTACGGTTTTCCTGTATCTATTACTGTATGCTGTTGAGGGGGGGGGGGAAACCCCAAACTAATAAATCTCCACATTTCAGTAGCTGCATTTATGAAGACAGGAGAGACAGACTAGTGCGAGTTAAAGTTTGCAGAATAAAATGGTAACCTTTTAGACTTGGCTACCTCTGGAAATCTCTTGATTCAAGACTTAAGCACGTTTGAGGTGCTTGTGCCTACAAGGCATGCTGGAACTCACTGATGTACAAGAAAATTCCTGATGTGTAAAAGCTTTTACGGCTACCAGTAAGTTTTGTCCAAGCCAGTAAGTAGTGTTCTTTTGAACAGGTCTGAGGCATGAGTTGAGGCAGAGAGAAGTCTTACCTTCATAGTGTAGGGCTTTTGGCTCTGGATGTGCTCCAGTATTGACTTCAGTTTCTTAGAAAATGGATTGTCCAGGTCAGGCAGTGATGTCTGTTAGAATGAGAGAGTCAGATCTCTTGTGAATTCATACAAGACTAGCTGCTGATATTTATGACACAAGTTACTGTGGATTTCTTTCCAAACTGGGAAATGCCCTCTCCTTCACAAAAATGTCTCTCATTTGTCTCATCTTGGACTCATGGGTCTAAGCCGTTTCTCAGTTTAAAATGATCACTGTATGAAAATTCATTATCAGGAGAAACTTTAAACTATTGCAAAGCAGTTTGTTCCGATGTTAGCAATACACATTCAATAGCACTTTAATATCTGCAGCAGCAAAAGTTTAAGAAGGTTTAACAATGCTGTGAAAGTGTCTCTCCTGTAAGTGTGCAGAGTGTTAAAAGCTTATTAAAGTTTTATGTATGTTAGGACACTTCTGGTGCTTTAACACCTTCTGCTGGTTACCTCTTTCTGCTTTTACTTGAATGATGAAAATCCACCCCACTTGTTTCTCTGATTAGCAGTCATGTCTTACTAAATTATAAATTCTGAAAAAGGGACCAGTCCCCATCTACTCACAGCCTCCGTGCTGATGTGCGCAAAGGACGGCACGTTGAAGAGCCCTTGGATGAGCTCTGGGGGCGCGCTGACTCCCAGCCATAGGAACATACTCAGACCGTTGGCCAGCAGGAAGGCCCCTCCTTCTGAGAGACGTTCCTCGGAGCAGCGGACAGCAGCTGGGACAGCGTCACTCTTCAGATCCAGGCTGTGCTGTGGGGCAAAAATACGCAAGAGTTGTAGACCTGGTGACTTCAAGGTAACTAAAGCTCTAATTAGATAGTGAAAAGTAACCGTTGAAAGGTTTTGTACATCTTAGTGGTTCGTTTCCATACTAGAGAAATTAGAAATCAAACAGCTTCTTTTTCAGTTAATGCACTGTGTGCAAAGGAAGACCGGCCGTAAGTGGGGAGACACTTGCACACCGGTGTTGATCTTTACTAAAGTTGGCATCTTTCATTAGCCTGGGCAAAACCCCTGCGCAGTGAGAGTCTTAGAGGATGCTGATGTCAATGTCTGATGATGTTAGTTCCCCATTTTTCCATTAAACTAGAGGCTCTACCCTCCCTCCTCAATCTAGTTCAACTAGCAATTACATCACAGTAAAAATGTAACCCAGTCTGGCAGTATAACTCTTTTCTGCATCTCTACAATTATAAAATCACAGCATACTGGTAATAGTTTTACTGAAATGAGAAGGTGTGCAAACAACATACTCACAATTGGCAGAAGCTGGGGATAGAAAAACAACTGTGTGTCAGCTACCCCCATAGACAGGACCAGCTGCCGATGGTAAGCTCTCTCATCAGTTGGAATTTCTGGTCTGCCAACCAGCACGCAGCTCTTCAACAGACAGTTCACGTAGACTGGCAGCACCTTCATTGCATCGGGAAGGATGAGCTGAGAGGCAGAGACAGCTTGTTATTTCAGATATCCCATGTGCTGGGGAATGACAGCTGGGCTTCCAAACATTTAAATAAGCCACTGCTTGTTTTCTTTGAGTAAAGAGAAAAAAACTAGAAAAACTTTTTTATATGTGCTGTTTCAAACCAGATGTGACAGCTCTGAATAGTTAATACATTTAACAAGAATCCAACAGAAGTTATTTGCCTTGTAGCCTGTAGTTGTCATCTTGGATGCTGTCATCTCCCTGTAAGCCATGCTCGTCTTCAGGTACTAAATTAAAGGGGAGTCACATAGGAAAAGTGGGGTTTTTTTCTCTGACCAGTTTAGGAGGGAACTGAAGGTCCACAGTCATTGTCTCCTTGGTATTGTTTCTAACATATTTGGTCCTGACTAACATGAAACAATTCATTGCCCAGGCTTTTGATTATTGGAAGCATTGCATGGTATGTAAAAGCCTTAGTCCTTCTCTAAGTTGAAGCACCAGGACATAAGGGTGAGTAATTTAAAAGGAAACAACTATTGCTTTTATTGGAGCACTGAATTTTAAGTCATACAATTAGGATCTGCTAATAATTCTCATCTATATGTTATAGTCAAGAAGCAGAAGAAAGAATTGGAAAATAAAGTTTAAAAGAGATCAAAGGAACTAATCTAAATCAAATGCCTCCATCACTGTCAGAGTCTTTTGGCCTTCCTATGGACTTCAGCATTCACATACAGCATTGCCAATTGTCATTCAAAACAAAAAAAAAAGGTGTCAGCAAGCCAACTGTTCCTGCTATCTTTTGAAGTGCCTCAAAATCTGAAGGAGATAGTGAAATACTTTGAGAGTTGCAAGAAAAATAGAAGTTAAATTCAGATGCTTACAGGATTTGAATTTAAGTTTAGCCATCTTTGGGTGTTTGTTTGAAATGGAAAAAGACTTCTGTCAGAAACAGTTGCTGAAAGGGTTTGAAAACACCCTCCCATTGGTTCAGTTAGACCTCCCCAAATGTTTTGAATATATAAAAGAATGGGCTGAAAATAAGAGCGATGTCTTGAGTTGAGAGAATTTTCAAGTAGTGTGGAATACAAGTAATCAAGTTCCTCAAGCTTCTTACTACCTTTTGGTAAATAAAGGGGTTAACAGACTGTTATCTTAATCACCATGGATTTTTTTTTTTTTTTTTTTTTTTTTTTTTTTTTTTTTTTTTTTTCTTCCTAGAAGTTTGGCCCCAGCTAGACATCAGGTATTTAGTCCTCTCGTGTGCTGGAGTGATATGTGCAAATTCAGATTGTGTACTAAGATACAATGTTATCTTCATTTTTTGACAGTAACAGTCTTATTTGTCAAAAATTAGAATACTAAAATCTTTAACCAACATAAGAAGAAAAAATGACAGCTTTGTGAGTCAGCACATAATTCCAGCAGGAAGAAAAAGGCTGCCTAAGCTCCTTTGTGTGACTTATGATCATCAGTTTCCTCAAGGGCGTTGCCATTTGTTCCGGAACAACAGCCTCCGTGTCTTGTAAGTGCTAGCATTGAATCCCACCTCTCATTAATTACATTTGAAAGAAAAGGAAAAGTCTGTCCTGAAATTTTCCTGTCTGGTAGTGCTGATGTTGCAGGGGTGGTTGTTCATCTCCTGCAAAGCCTGGCTGGGAAGGACTGAGTTGGGATGGGTTTTACCTGGCTTACTGCCGACGGGCTGGCACAGTTCTTCCTGTAACAGGCCAGCATGTGAGCTGTCTGATTCACCAGGATCTCTCTGACCGTCTTCAGTGGTTGGCTTAGAATGGCTTTAAAAGCTACAAATACAGAAGAATAAAAAAGCATGCTAAAGATAGGGACATACTTTTAAAGTATCTGTATTTTGCTAGCTTCTAATTTTACTAAACTGAGGTCTATGGCTGCTGTTTAGTCTCTTTACCAGCATCTTGGAAGCTGTTTATTCACCTTTGTCCAAAAAACCCCCACCAAACCTGCAACACTAGGATAGGATGTCCATTTCTACTACTGTGTCTGTACAGTTCTGTGCACTACATGTTTCTAGCTACCTTCACAAGCATTACTTTTATAGCAGTATGGCTAAAGTACGTGATTTACTTGTGTTTTCAAGTCATAATTTACAATACTCCAAGAGTTGCTCAGGCTTGGAGCAGCAAGTGACAAAACATGATTTCCCACTAGATAGTCACTTCAAACTCCCTTTCCTTCCCCTTCCTCCACCCCAAAGTAAAAAAGCAAATAAAAATGGTCTGTTACAACTTTACCTGACTTGGCAAAGAAGTTGATAAGTGCATCAGTCTCACAAGTTTTGTAGACATCAGCTAACTGGGAGCTACAATTTAAACCTATATTGTGTACACGAAGTCTTCTTTGCCCGCTTATTGATGTGTAAAGGACAGCACACTGCAACAGAGAAGCAAATTACCATTTATTTGTATTTTAAAACAAAAAGTTTCTGTCATGCAAGAGCCACCTACTTTGTGCATAAAAGGCATATAAATACTTTTGAAGACAGCCTAGCCTGGTAGTGCTGCTTCTGTCATCTATAGGATCAACATACCTGTATTTTTATGGAAGCATATTTAGCCATCATAAAAGTTACTAATCTTAAAATTATAAAAAAATACTAACATGACTGATTGAAAGGCTTAGTACTCTCATTTGCCACACACTGATGGTAGCACCTGAAAACAAGAGACCACCGACTGTAAATTTGTAAATCATACTTTGTAATTGTGTAATATTTGAACAGTTCAAATAAATGTATCTGAAAAGACACCATACAATTGGCTGAGACACTTGCTGAGATCTACTCTGCCCATCACATTATCTCTTGGCAAAAAAAACACAGAAAAACTTCCTAATCTTGGAAAGTTGAGTGGTTCTTCTCTTTTTACATGAATAAGTTGCTTATAACTTAAAACAAAAGGTCCTGCTAACCACTGTATCCTGCACCTACCATGAGCTTAGGTATTAAATATTTAGGGTGTAATTTAAGAATTTACTTATGACACCAATTTTACTTCAATATAATGTAGGTTCCAAAGCCTGTAGGGCAAACACAGACTCCACGTTACTGTAGTCTGCCTCGCATTAGCTATTTCCACAAGTATCTCTCATATGCAAGAGCTGTAAATGCAAAATCTGGATGGCATATACATCCCTGTCACTGCTGCACCATGGCTCCAGGAAGCAACTTCAGCCGTACCGAACTGATGTGTCAGTGTATTCGTACAGGGATTAACTGCTAACCTGTGAAAACCTGTTACAGGGGCAAGCTAAAACCCAAGCAGAGCAGAGAAAGTTCAGATAATTCTGTGGCTCAAGTTTAAAACTTTGCAAGCTGTAACATTTACTGTCATTAAACAAGAAAGAGGTCATGACTAAACAGCTAGCATAGTAAACCACCACCTCCCCTTAGCTGATCATGGGTGGGATACTCCCATTCCTAACAAAAAGTGTATCACAAGTCTGTCTGTTGGCAATTTAGGCGGAGAAATATCCATTACTGCCTGCCTAAGTGGCATTTCCAGGAACTGTTACTGAGGTACCATACTGTGGACTAAGGCAGGAAGCAAACATTTAATTAACTTTGGAACAACCTGCCATTTTCCATGTGGGAAGGACAAGGCAAAATTCCTGTGCTACTGCGGCCAGTCAGCCCTGAGCTGGCAGGGCTATCCAGTTGAGCAGAGGAACATGGAGGGCTTCCCCCTCTCCTCGCACAGACTGGAACCACTCTGCTGGAGAGAGAAGGCGCTGCATGGCCCATCGTAATGCGCAGAGTACACCGTGATGCCAGCAGGTGAGTGCTGTGGGGCTTATAGCAAGGAGTGCCACAGCAATAACAGCTTCCGTGTAAGTAGCAATGCATCTTGTACTCCAAATAAATAAACTTATTTAGTAAAATGGAAAAGAATAATAGCTGCAGAGCTCTCAGTGCGTCTTTAGAAAGCACTCTGGGATCCCCCAATAGAACATCCAGTACAGCAGTAGATGACACTACTTGCCATGAAGGCCATCATTTGTGCTTTTGAGGTAAGATGCAATCTTTGGCTAGTTAATTAAAACCTTATTTTATTAGTGGTATTATGTCACCAAGGTCTGTGCAAGTTGTGCTGTGCTACCATCAGTCCTACACCATAACTTTTTTTCCGTTATGGCTGCAGACGTTCTTCCTCACAATTTCATGACCTTACACGTAATTAAGCTTTTTTTACCTGAATTAAGGCGCCACCATCTTCATTCAGTTTGTCATCATGTTTGAACTCCACCGTCACTGCCTTGTCACAGTCAACTGCTGCCATCTCTACATCTGTGGTGTTGTTCATGTAAATAGCACCGAAGAAGTCTGTAGCCCTGAAGCCTACAGCCAGATGAAAACAAACCAAACATATCCTTTTATTTTAAAAGAGCAAATAAATTTGACATTAGTTTGGGACTTTCTTTTTAATGGTCAGTCAACTTTGCTTATTGAAACAGGAACCATTTCCCCTCAGAGCTGTGCAGCCTCAGGGGCCCCCACCAACTGTCCTTGCTGATGGCATTTTTCGACAGTTGGGTGAGAGGGAAAGCTGATGGGCCATGAAGCTGCGCTGTGACTCTGAGACCACCCAGAACCTTTTGTGCTGTTG
Organism: Burhinus bistriatus; assembly: GCA_013397275.1. NCBI lineage: Eukaryota > Metazoa > Chordata > Aves > Charadriiformes > Burhinidae > Burhinus > Burhinus bistriatus. The sequence goes on from VYXH01001759.1 coordinate 1,171,897, forward strand.
ACTTGGCCACTTTGTGTGGGTATGTTTCTCAAATACTTGCATTTGAGGTAAGAATGAATGCTTTGAAAGCATACGCAGTGCTATTTGAAGTACGAAAATGAAGGAACACGTAAGTGTCCAGCAACAACACTTTTTTATACAACTTACTTGCAATCCAAGATGCACGTGCAATGACCAGAAGCCTTACTCGTATTTGAAAATTAATGATTATGGAGGCATATACAGCAAAGATGTATTTATGCATTTTATCAGTCTATCCAATTACTTTTCAAGAGATACATACTGGAAGTAAAACAGCCTGATCTTACCAGTGATCTGTACAGCATTATATCATTTAAAATTATATACTGTCATATGCATTCATGTTTATTTCCATTCCCAACGGGTACCATTACCTGTACTTGTCCGAACCCTCATTATTGCATCAAATCCGGTCTTTTTTTCTATGTCCTTCCTGAGGTCACTTAAGAACTGTGGGCTGTCAGCATCGAGCTAAGAAAGGCAAAGCAAAAGCAAAAGTTGCAGTTCACCACTGGGTGTCAGCAGCATAGCAGAAACCCAACCCTCTCCCCCTGCCTGTGACCCTCCCCCCCGGCATCAAATCTGTTCTTTTCACATTTAACATCTCTGGTTTCCTTTCAAAAGGGATAAACGATGTTGACAATTATTGTTTTGTTATATATGCACGTGTCCACCAACTCATCACTAGCCTCGGACATCCAGAATTTCTATTCAATCAAATTATCTCCAGCAACATCCGTTCCTGCACTTAACCTTGCAGCCTAGCTAGGATTTTATGGCACGGCCCTAGGAATTACAGAGTAGCCTTGCTGCCTTCGCAAAAAATGCTTTTGCAGGTTAGCTCCTCACACAGGGAAGTGCCCTACTCCCCAGGGAGATTCTCATGAAATTTTAAATAAACGAGTGTTGTTACAGGTTTTTTGGGGTTTTTATCATAAGCATTTTTATCTGTATATACAGGAGTAATTGACTTCCCTGCTCAGATGCCAGCATATTTAGGTGGATTTAATTTTAATATACCAACCAGTTTATTACTGTTTCAAGATATATATTTGAGCCTGATCTGTCATTTCTAAGTTTGAATTTTATCCCCTGGAGTTTATAAGTCAGCTTTCTAGAGTCACTCTACTTTTATATGTTAAACGTTGAAGCACACAAAATGAGAAGAAAAACAACAAATCCCCACGTGTTATCTGGAAGGCAGGAAAACCGCATCACTTACCTGGAAATTGTTGTACTTGTACAGTGTTCCTCCAGTGTACATTGTGACGAGACCCATGGAGGCGACGTCCACATACTGATTTGGGAAGAGGAACAAATTCACGCAGCAGCCATTAGCCACACAATCCCTGGCTAAGGCCTCGTAAGAATTTACCTGGGGCTGGAAGAGCGTCTGCACAGAATTAAAAAAGACAAATGTCATAACATTAGATACCGTTGGTAGCCAACCACAATCCAAACGTCCACTTGAAGAAAAAAAGATGAAGTGGAAGTTTTAAGTTAGGCCTGGATTCAATTAAAAACATGTTGCCCCTGCCCATATGCGCGTATGCAGGGAACCAACTCGGTACGTTCTTAGGGAACTAAATCACTGAACAGGCCGGTAGCAAAGGCTCTCGATGGGTGGAATTATTTGCTGCTGGGGGGTTTCCTGTACTGATGGGAATTGCTGCTCGACTGCAGTTTGACTTTGGTGTTCCTGTAAGGCCAACTTCAATATACCTACATAATTAGGGCACAGCGAGAATGGGAATATTACATCATTGAACACTACATCTTTGTAAAAGAAAATAAATGAAAGAAGATCAAGGCTCTGTTAGGGAGATTCAGCATAACAGCAGTCCCTGGTTAACCCAGAGTAGAAAATACCTTTTCTTTATCTGTATTGAGTAGTTTTTTGTCATCTCTGTTTCTCAGCTTCCCCGGTGCTTCCGCAGTTGGCAATGAAGAATGGAAGATAAACAATTTTCCAGCACATTCTGCAGCCTGTTTCAAAGACACCATATTGGCATATTTATTACTGCTAAGATAAACAAGCCTAATTCTCATACATTGTGGTATCTCAGAGAACAGTGTAAACTTTCTGCAAGTTCCTCAGAGCTAAATAATTCACTTAAGAGACTCAAAACTTGATGGAAATAAGTTCCTAAACAAACTTGGAATTTTATGTCAGTAAGTAACTTACTTAGCCTAGCACACAGATATGTTGGCTGGTGCATTGTTACAGCAATTTCTACATAGGAATCTAAAATCTTGATGGGCAAAACGAGAAGTACCTCTCGGAGCCTTTCCAGTTGGATACAAGCATTATACAACAAGCAACAAGTATCAAAAGTACAAATACTAAATTGGATAAAATTAAAAGGAAATGTAATTTAACAAAAATTACTTCTTTCAGTTCAGGCACACTAGTGTTCACCACACTTCTATATATGTGTGACGGTAACATTCCTACACTAGATTCCACATTCAAATCTATACTAAAATCCAGGAGTATCAAAAAATGTGATGGATATTTCCTCCTGTCACTAAGAAATTAAGTAATGACCAGTTTTATTCCAGTTTTCTATTCTTATTTGAACTCTAATGAGAGCATGACTTTTACTGAGATGACAAACTACTGACAGAAAAACCTGAATTCCAAAGAAAAGAGTAACAACAGTAGCAGTACTGCAGGCATCTTTGTACTATTAAAAAGCTTTTCCACCAAAATTTAGAAACTCCAGTTTATCGCTTACTCAGACAGCTAATGGGAATGAACAGAATAGAGTATTTCAGTTAGAAGGAATCTACAACAATCATCTAAGTCCAGCTGCCCAACCACTTCAGGGCTGACCAAAAGTTAGAGGAAAGTGAAATCTAAACTGATTAGCAATTCTGAGGTCCTCAAGTATCGAAGAAGTTGTGTGAAGCTGAAGGGATGGAAGGAGGAAAGAGGGATTTGCCCTTTTCCTGCTGCAGATTTAACCGCACATTCAGGTTAAAACCGCAATACCCAAGACTAAAGACACAAATCGGCTTTGGTACTCTTTCTCCTCCAGATCTTAAGATGTTCACAAGATAAAGATATTCCACATTTCAAAATAAGCTACAGCATTCTTCGAGGAGAACTAAAAAAATCTCTTTGCTATGGCACAAATGCAATTGAAGACAGTATCTTACTTTTAACAGAGCTGGAATTTCACCTGTAATATTTCAAGCAGAGTTATCTTTAATTACGAATGCCAATTTCTTCAATTCCTTTTAAGAAGCATTCTGCTGAAAACTGAAAGACTTACCAAATAGCTATTTGTCATGATAGACAAATTTTCTAAAATCCATATATATTATTTCTAAAAGTGTATTAAAATTTATCTCAAATAGGAACATATATTGAGCACATACATATGCATATTAATAATTCACAGTGAAGATCTTTACAAATTGTAACTTTAAAATATTGAGCTAAATCAAAACCTTAATTAAGAGCTGCTTTCTTTTATAGCCAACATGAAAGGAAATTTACAATTATGGCCCTTAAGGTTGTTTTGTAGAAGTCAAGTATTAGGGAAAAGCATTCTGATGGAAGCTGTAACCAAACATATGTTTTGCACACATACCTTCTGGCAGTATGAATAAATAACAAGAAAACAGGTATTAATTACGTATTTAAGAAACAGATTTGAGAAATGTGCATTTTTGGTTCAACAGATTTATCTACTCAGTTCATGCTTTACTTATACACAGCTCGCCGATAAATCAACTATTTTAAAACACCACTGGCTGTTTTCTGCCCCTAGAAATCTTGTAGTGAACCATGGTGGCATTCTTTTAATTGGCAGCACTCCATGGAAACGTCAGCACTTTAGGGGATGTCCTGGATATACACAAAGCAACTGGGGGTGCATCTTGACCTATGGTTTCATTTTCAGCTGTATTCAAGCTGTGAGAACTTGTCAGTTAAGCGGAAACCCTCCAACCCCCTACCCAATTCAGTCATAAATATCTCGTTTTGCACAAGAAGTCGGCAGATGCAGAAGAACAGGCAGGGCAAAATCTTATCTTATACTGACTCTTTCCCTGCCCTTCGGATGTGCAAGGACTGGAAGTCTGTGCAAACATCCAGAGTATCTCTTAGTTCTGTTGCAGTAACTAAACTCTTTGTTATGTCTCTCAAATGCTGAATAAGAAACTGACTCTGCTCCTCATCTTCTCCTAAACATCCATTCCATGTGGAATGGACTCTAGGGACTGGTTTCCCTCAATAGGCAAAATCTGGAAACAGATGTTATGCTTGTCAGTGTTCTCATTTTGACTACAGCAGTTCAAACATACTGTTAGAATAACGGAACACTAGTGCTGGAAAGAATCAGTGACTTTTTTTTTCTCATTTCCCATTGTGATTTGTAAGAGGACTTTGGACTGGCTTTCAGCAAACAAAATTTCTGCAGTTTATCAAGTCTTATTAAAGAGCTGCTTCTCTTACAGAGAGGAACATTCTAACCTTTAGCGCCTCCATGCCAGCCTGGATAACAGGAGCGAAGATGGTCTCACTCTCGTTAGTGTCTGCAAACATCTCTGGAATCTGGTCCAACAAGCTATGAAAGACAAAAGGATAGCGTCTCAACTGGTTAGCATATTTGAGATAATCCCCAAACATACCTTGTAACATACCAAGTCTTCACACAGGAAGATGTCTTCCATGCAAATTTATATTAAAAAAAAAGAATTTTGCTCAATTTCTTAGGATTCCAGTCAGAATAAAAATATGAATTTTTAAATTCTATGAGATGCATTATTTCAAAGCTGGTAACATAAAGGAACATGCAATAAATTAAAACTAGCTAAAAATTAAGGAGTTCTACTGTGCTGTAAGGACTTAAGCGTCCTTAGATCATATCCAGGTGTGCAGCATATAGATTGCAAGAGGAAAAACATGCAACATAGCACACAGCTGCAACCCCCCCTCCCATTTTTGAAGAAGCACAGCTGAAGATGCGTGGTTTACACCTGGCCTAAATATGCTTTCAAATTCAGCACTGGGGAGGGTGTTGATATCACTTTTTCTTTGTCTCAGAGGTGGAAATACATGACTTGAAGCATCTGCTGGCTTCTAAATCATTTCAATAAATACATGTAACCCCCCCAAACCCAGTAACACAACTGACTAAAAGGCATAATGCATATCATAAGCATTCAGCCCTTATTCACATATGGAATAATTATACTTTACTTGGTAACAACAGATCGTGATTCCTGAAAGTTAACAAGGAAACCATCCAGCAAAGGAACAAAAACTTCTCCAACATCCGAGACCACCATCATCTGAGGCTGAGCTAAGCTGCTTTTTACATTAAAGAAGTGGAGGACTTTGTTGTAAGTGACAAAACCAACTCGAATTGCTGAGGATTCTTCTTGCTCTTCTCTGTAAGAAAAACAAAAACAACTGGTTATAATTCTGAAATTCTGACCTTGCAATAAAAGCATTCCTTTGAAATGCAAGGCTGCTTTCAGATCATTGTCTGTACTGGGAGCAACAAAGCAAACAACCAAGTAGATGTAATCTTTGCCTTAGGTCAAATTAAAACACCCTGATAAAATCAACTGCTGTATTATTTACTTTTTAAAAATATATATATTTACGTCAACCTTATCAGCTGTGCATCCTATCCAAGCAGTCAAAAGTCCCTAAGATAAAGAATAAACCATGTTGTCCTCAAAACATGGAAAAGACAGAACAGGACAATTAGTTGCAAGATAAAATCAGAAAATCAGTTTTATTTAGAATACAGTCTAACTCAGTGACACTAATGATCGTGATGCCTAGTAAGAACAGTATCTAGGCTTGATTAATGTCTGGTGACTTTGGTGGGTCGGTCTTCTGCTTGAGCAACTCTACTTTGAAGCAGCAAAAGCTGTTAGATCCTCCATAGCTGTATATCACGCAGAAAACACGCTGTAGAAATGACCCATTATTGCTACTAAGTTCCCAGGCCAAGCAAAGCTAGCACACTGCTGCTGAGCTACGCCTGCAGGAACACCGCAGGCAGCAGGCTCAGCCTGTTTTTGTGGAGGCAACTCTAAGCAGGAGCCCACTCTGCCATAAGTAGCAGGGTACCAGTACTAGTTAGACCCTTACCAGGCTTGCAGTCCTAAGTTTAGTGAGCTTTTCCCTAAAAGGCAATTGGTCGTTATTACTAATAAAATAGCACCTCCTCGTAGCAGGGTGTTCCTCTAGCAAATGGCAAACCAAGCCTTTAGCACGGAAAATGCCAGATAGGAAGCCTGCGGCACTTGCAATTACTACGGGTCAGCCCATATGCTCTGTACAGCAACTTTAAACATTTAAGCAGCCTACTTAACTTATGGTGAGGTGTCACAAAAGCAGCAAATACCGAGTCTCTCGTCTAATGCCTTTGCATGTTTTGCACGTTTGAAAGAGTTTCGTATCCAAAGTACTGGAACCTGGAAATCCTCATTCAATTCCCAGCTATGCCACTGATTTAATTTATAACCCGAGAGGAAATCATTTAATTTCTCTGTGCCTCAGTTTCCATTTATAAAAGGGGAACGGCAAGAATTCTTGTTTAATCTCACCAGGATGTAGAACTATATACCACAAAGTTCTTTGAGACTGAAGCAATGGGAACCACAGAAATAACCGAGCTGATTTTATTCTCTTTAGTTTACAAAAAGTCACTCATGGAAGGTTATGATTGTAAAAAACTTTAACATGAAGAAATATGCTATTCAACAAACAGGATACCATAATGTACACAGACTCCTACAGATGTTAGTACCACACCAAAAGAATTTAAAAACAGAGCCCTACCACAGTATTTCCAATTACTAGCCCCTCAGGGCAAAAATTCCACTATTTATCCTTCACTCTAACCCTTGAAGAAATAAAGGAGTGCTAACAGTCACCCTGAGCCTTCACCACCGTAAAACAGCCAGAGTCTGACAATATTTATCCTCCTAAGGAGTGTAAAGCCTTGACTCCACCAAAACCAATGGCAAGGACTCCCATCCCGCTCCACTGCAACCAACAGATTGCATTTCACGATTTCACAAATGCTTGCAGAAACAAAAGTCAAAATAAAGAGGAGAAACAACACAAATACACTTCACCTGCAATTCTCGCTTATTTTTTCTTACAGCAAATAGAAAAAACTGTCAGCTTTTTCCCCGGCTATCAAATCTGTTTGTCTTCAGTGGGGAGAAAAAAAAAAATTAAAAAAAAATAATTTGTCATCGGCAGTTTCACAAGCTTCATCTAAAACCCTGAGCTTCGGTGAGAAATAAATTTTTCTTGTCTACAGTCTTTAACTCTCATGTCAGTCTAGAATGTTAATCTACCATTCATGTTTTATGGGAACACAGCTGGATGTAAAAGGGACTACTTTGATCTAAACCAAATCAATATTCTATATTGAACACACTCCATACATAAGCATTTTAAATAATTCCTCCAAGATACGCTAACTCAAACAGATGCATCATTTCTGAATGTAAATTTCTAACCATTTCCAGCACTCAGACACTATTTTCTTAGTAACATGATTAATGGGGAACATTCAGGAGCTTGATGAGGACAAGGTATTACTAACTTTCTGCACATACAGTTTGCTACTTCAAAGAGACGTATCCACATCATCCTAGTAGTCCCAAAGTTATTACACAGCGGGTATTTGGGACAATTTTTTCAGGTACTGCTCTTACCTGTGGCACTCTGTCCTGCCACACTTCATCCGATTTCTTCTATCACAGTTTTAAACATTAGCTGTAAATGTAGCAGCCAATTGCTCCTGTAGCTCACACACTATTTAGTTCTTTTTAAAGTCTCAGAATGAGATGTCTAGATCATACGTACAGAAATGCATTCAAATGTTTTTTTAATTATGCACTTAAAAATATTTGCACAACTAGTTAGTCTGATTTTCTGAGCTCACAAGCACAATTTCTACCAACACGTTCTCTGTATTTCTGTAAAGTTTGAAAATATCTGCTCTATCATTTCAAGCAAGCAAATACTTTGTTTTCTGCCGTGCTGCAAATCTACGAAAAAACAAAGTTCTTAACATCAGGTCTTGAGCCACCCACCTTGATCCTTTCTTTGCTACCTTGAACTTCTCACTTTGCAGCCACTTTCACAGGCTTACCTGGCACAGGCCTTTACACCAATGGCCTTTTTGTGACAAACACTGCTTTGCTACCCCAAGTCTTTCCTCTCAAAAGATCTGAGCAGAAGGTGAATTCCCAGCACAGGGCTTTCACCTCATGGTAACACCAGAGTATTTTTGCAGGCATCTCTGTACAGCAACAGAAAATGAACACACCATGACCCTTGTGTCTCAGCAGCAAAAGAAAAGTTTCACCACAAATTTTGGTGGAATGCCTTATGGTTTTTTTTTTTTTTTTTTTAAATTAATGTTGTTTAAAGACAACAAATGAGTCTGAAGAAACTGAAGGGCCTGGCCTTTCTTTATATTTTTTATTGCTTTTTTCAGTGGACATGAAAACTTTGGCCCTGCAAACAAATTATTTAGCAGATGTCTGCAGAGTGCTGGTGAGGAGAAGAATTAATATGTCTTTTTTGTGATGCAGATACACTTGCTTTCATTTTTCCTCACCTTTGCCTATTTGAGCCTAGGTGTTTCTAAACTGCCAACTGCTTTTTGTTACTACACTCATGCCTTTTATTATTTTCAGACTCATGATCAGTCCTGATGGAAAGCTCTGAGATATGTTCAGGATAATATCAAACACTTGTGTCTCTAGTATAATCTTCAATGCCAAGTACTTGAGAGATGGCCTTACATGGCCATCTGACAAACTAACCCCCACCCTGGACTGGAATTTATTTCATGCACAGAGATCCCAGAAGGACATACAAGAAAAGATTTTTAACATATCCCAGACTATCTCAAGGATCTCGTCTCCCACCCTTCCTCACTTTGCTCTCTCCATTTCTTAAGTCTGTTCCCCCTCTGCAAGTACTTTTATTTAGAACATATTTTCTTTTGTATGTTCTTCAATGCTTTTATATGCCTTCGCTGAGAAACGTCTTGTCTACTTACTTTCTCAGTCTTTTACTGCTCTCATCTAACTACGTGTGTCTGCATTATTTAAACTGTAATGAAAACTATACTAATATACTATACTAAAAACTGTACTGAACTACACTAAAATAATACACTGTCACTACTACTGATCAGTAGTAAAACTACTACTATGTGCTTAATGCTCAACAAAGCAAATGTGCTATACTTCATAAAATGTTTGCTGTCTACAAGATTTGTTCTCCTCTCACATACATACCAGGACAGAAAAGTCTCACAGCACAGCAAGAAGCTTTAAAAGTTTTGATAATTAACAATAAGAGTTAAAGATACAAGCCACTGATGCTATGGCTTGAGAGAGATTTGCCATTCTTGAGTTTTCAGGTTTTGATACTTCCCTGTTTCATTTAATGAGAAAAGCAGCATTGCAGTAAACACAACTACAGCAAGTAAAGTCAAAACTACAAGCTGGGACTTAGCTGATAATACCACTAGGGTTCACTACAAGAAAGGAAAAGAATGGAAGCTACATGTGCAATTAGTGTAACAGATTCTTTCCATTCGTATAGTAAGCTCAGACATCAAAGTTTAAGAACTGCCAGCAGTGTTAAAATTAACATTTGGTCACTATCACCCCAAAAATGTCTCTACTGTAAATTTTGACATTTTCTGTAGCTTTTTTTACCTCTCAACATGCAAAGCTGCATGAAAACTGCAGTGTAGTGAGTTAAGCAAAGCATACTTATGTTTCTTTACCTTGGAAGTTTATCTAGCAGAGTCTTCAGTTCATCACATATGAGTTTAACTAGGCCGCTGTTTACGTTTCTGTATGATACATCAATCATGAAGATATAAGCTGGTGGCTTTGGAGGCTTGTTGTTCTACAGAAAAAATGACCGTTCACAGGGAAAATTAGACAGTGTCCTGTTACGTCAAAAAAATTTACAGGTGGTACCATAAGGCAATCTAACCACACTATTCAGTTGTTTGACAAACACTATGGATCATAAACAGTAACTATTGCAGAAAGCTGACATGTATTGGGTAAAGTCCACCCCTGGAATAAAACATTATTACTGGAAAGAAAATAGCATCCTAATGGAATAAAATATGTAAAGGGTAACAGTTTATTAGAGAAGATGAAACACAAAGATTTTCTGCTGGAATTTGTGTTTATACAAAGTTGCCTTTTGGCTTTTTTCTGTATCCATACTGGTTTTGCATTCCCTATATCAATATGCAATACCATTCTGTTAATGTGAATGCTTAAATTCAGTTTTGTTAGCATTTGCCTCTAAGTGATTTCTAACCAATCTGGAAACAGAAAATACAACTTAAGTACTGAACCAGAATTAAAATATCTCCATTCTTAGCAGTACTAAGTGGCAATCATCTGCATCCTGTCTGTCTGTCTTGCTGTCTCATGCTCCAATGCATTCTGAACAGCTGAACTGTACTTTCAGGAATAAGCCAACTTTCTGTAAGATAATCAAAGCATAAAAGTGGAACATTCAATGTATGTAACTGCTGCATACACAGCAGTGACTTGGGCTGGTATGGATTCCTTTGGCAATTCCTCTTATTCATCATGTAAGTGGCGTACAAATCGTGACATACACTACTGACACAAGGTTCTTTAAGTTAGAAAAAGTAAGATGAAGGATTTTTTGTTTCCAAATAAAGCAATGCAATGCTTAGAGACATACCACGGAAAAAGATCATATGAAGCGACCATAGCAACAGTAATCATCATACTCCCTAAGATCAGTTTTTCTAATTCCCATTAAGTATTACGTGGTGTCAAATTCAGGACAGCTTTTCCATTATACTGTTTCACTGCCTTCATATACAGAGTTCTAACCACTTAACCAAATTACACTTGTTAAACTAAAGTTCAGAAAAATCCATTTAAGAAAAATATCATCTAACTCTTGAATTACGACTTATCCAGAGTCCCTGGCACACTTTAAATTAAACTTAACATTATACTCTTGATCTCACTTAATTTGAATCATGTAAATCAGGATTAATTCATGTGAACTAAAACCAGACAGTATTTTTAAAAGCTGTTCTGTTTACTGTACTTCGATTCTAGTTTTAAAAATTGTATCAAACACTACTTCTAAACTCTTGTATCGCATCACCATTTACAAAGAATCCCTGTGTAATTTCTGACAAATATATGGTAGAAATGAGGACTTGTGCTCTTGCCACATCCGCTTAGCAGGAGTGCAATAATGCAAAACAGCTGTTATTTGTTAACATTTTTTGTAGCTGTTCATCCTTGTCATTTGATAAGCAGAAAAGGAAATTACTTTTCAGTTCTGGTCTTAAACTGGATTTATGAAAGAATTAAACCTTTGCAACTTGGAGCAAAATGAAAAATTAATTATAAAATAATGTTAACTTCTGTAAAATTTAATGACTTAGCATTTCCAGTGTAAATGTTAATTTCGTAAGAGATTTCTTTTTTGTAACATTCTAGTAAGTCTATGGACAGGTCTTTGCAATAAGAAGGCAGATCATACTGGATGACTTACCAAGGAAACCCCTGATTTAACCTATATGGCAAAAGCCACTGCACTGAAAGATGCATTGTGATGATGACTGCATCACACAGGGTTACACTCTGGAGCAGAGAAAAAGAACTGTGAAAATGGCACAGAGCCATTCAGTATGCATGAGTTTTCAAAAGTTTAGCTGCCAGAAATCAACAAAGCTTAACCAAATTTGATGGAGCTACACCGGATGTACACTGAGGATCCCACACTATTTCTGTAATGCCTCACTACAATTCTCTCCTGTTCTGGGGTTTAACCCAGATTTCAATAAAATCTATACAGGTCATCTCAGAGATTTCACTGGATTTTGGAGCAGTGCCCTTGTGAGAAAGCAGAATTAAACTTGTTCATTTTCTTCATACCAGTAATAATTTGATGGTCTGGGGAAGTTACCGGTACCTACTTCAAGACTTTGTGGGATCTAGTTGCCTTTCCTAACCATATCACAACCTCAGTTCCAGTGACAGGAAGACAATTCTGCTCAATTTCAGCAAGAACAGAAAAATACGTCCATGCTGTGGACAGATGAAGTCACACTTGCAGTTTTGTAAAATGAGCTAGTTTGAAAAGTTTAAGTAATTTAAGCTTTCAGAAGTATTAAATACAGCTCTCTAATAAAATCAACTACAGTTAGTTACAGTGACTTGAGTGGGCTTTGGATTGAGTTCTTCAGTGAGTATTAGGAGCGAGAACCCATCCCATTGTAACTTACTTAGTGGTCAGAATACTAAAACTACTCTCGCCAGGAAAAGATTACAAGGTCAAATTCCCTTGCTAAGGTTTTCAATATTGGGAAGGCAATTTATGCATGTGTCTGTCTTCAAAATCAATAGAAGACATGCATCTAAAATGCAACGCTGCCATCAGAATTTCACCTATATCCTCTAAACTGTGCAACACACTAACTACGACCAAACGAGCGCCGTTAAAGACTGGTGATCCATGACTTTGCTGCGCTATTTGTTATTCTTACTTGCTAGTCTCATACTTTGCAGCATGAAAGAACAAAACGTAATATTGGAAGCTTAAATTCTCCATATCTATCTACATTTTCTAGAATGTTCCTCAACTCTGATATTCAGCTTACAAGTGCATTTACTCTACTGTAGGTATTTAAAGGATTTTATTTACTTTGAAATAAAATTGTAAATTAGTTTGCGTACTGGAAATACTCACTCGGCAATAATCCAAAGTAGCAACATATTCGTAAGATCCCAGAGATAGCTCAGGCCTTTCATAGTGGTCTATCCGTCGGCCAATGTGGTCCAGGTGTTGAAAGAAGAATGGAGGGACTAAAAGTCAACACAAGAGCAGGAAAAAAAGTTTATATTTTGGAGAAGAGGGAAACAACCCAACAATTGCTTTCAATAGATACTATGTACTAATGTAGGCTCCTGTTGCTGATCAAGGGGAGCATGTAAACACTTATCCAGGTTGCAATGTGGTGGTTTTTTTCCCCCCATTGGCTTAAAAAACCCAACCAAACAAAACCCCACAATATTCTAGTAATGCCAGCTCCTTTTGTATTTGGAGCATATTCCCCTTTAAATGCCCATATTCTCCCACCTCTACACTGTCAGGCTTCAGTAGGTAAAACTGACCCAGGTCATTTCCACAGGCAGGAGCCTGCTACCCTCAGGACACAGCTTCAACAGCGACTATTCTGTCAGTAGATACAGTCTACTCACAGCTTAATTCAAACCACCGGAGCCAGAGCTCAGCAGACGGACAGCAGTAAAAACAGCACTCTTCTTCAATCCTGTACTGCTTTATCCAAAAATACCACTCCACCGGAAATAGCTCTACAAGGTACCCAACCCTGGCCTACTGTACAGCAAAGTCCACTGGGTCCATTATATTGGGAACCTTCTGCAGCTAGAGATAAAAGGTGCAGAACTCCAAAGCATTAAGAAATCAAGTGGGTTTGCCACCAACAATTTATATACAGCCAGTCTAATGGTGAGAGCCACATTGGGGAAGAGTCAGCTCTGGATTTTAGCTCCTCTTTCCTCAATCAATATATATTTAGAATGCTTATTTCTCACATTTTTGCCTGTAAAAAACGTACGTGTGAGTTACCTAGTCTGTTGGCCACTTTTAGTTCTCATTAAAATTTTTGTTTAAGTGCTTTCTGACTTGGATAAAAGACACTGTAGTAATACAAAGCATGATTTAAAATGACAATGCAACTTAAATGTCTTTCTTAAAATGTTCACAATGCATTTAAATTTTTCTTTATGAGAGCTTCAATTGCTAACAAACTATGAAATCTATTATCTGTTATGCTTGCACAAATGTTTGAGCATCAGACAGAAAAGAAGCTGGAACAAGTCTGTCAAGGTTCACATTTCAGAGTTGAAAAGATTACTGTATTAGGGAAAGCACTATACTGCTGTGATCCAGCTGAGGAAATCCAACTTGATACAAATGTCTAGAAAGGCTAGTTCAGGCAAAGATTTGGGATTTAGCCAAGAGCACAAGAACAGTTATGAGTCACATGCAGCACACTTGAACAAATATGGCATGGTATCTTCTGTGAAAACCAACACTTGTCACAGTAAGATTAATAGCTTATTTAACCATTGCATCCACAGGCATGGACAGAACTAGGCTAACATGGTTCTAAATGTCTGATTCTTGCTGAACATGAGGTTTCTTAAAAAAAATCAGTTTTTTTCCACACAAAAGTTGCTTTCAGTTAGCAACACAAGCAGCTTCGTATCCTATGTTGGCATAGTATTTTTAAATAAAATTTTGATTGTACCAGGCTGGACTTCATGAGTCAGCATTATTTTTCATGCATTTGCTTTTTTAAATTGTACTTAACAAATGTTTCTACCTATTTTTTGGGGTAGTATTTTTTTGGTAGTAATTTTTTTAATTTGTGCAATAGGCCTAGTTAACTGCATCTCACCAAAATGTTTTCTCATCAAGTCAGCAAAACAAGAAAATCATTTTAGGGACATAGTTTCTTTTTAGTTTTATAGAATTTGTATGAATCACAGATCAGAGCAGCATCACTTACCATCATTTATACAATTGCAAAATCCACACTGGTATCTTCTCCCACCTTCAATAAACTGCATGAAGGGACACATATAAGCTTTGCACCGGTTGCATCGGATTGGTCCAGTCTCACCATGGTTTACAAGATAAAGAGGTGTCTAGGTGAAGAGGTACATGAAGTTATAAAAAGCAATGCAAACTTGAAACCAAATAAAGTGAGCTAGAAAGCTACTGCTCAGATTTAACTCTTGTTAGAGATCACCTGATCAAGAAATCGTTCTTTGTTCAGCATTCGCCCAAGATCTGCAGTACGGTTGGCTCAAACCCATCGATGCCCTGAGGGACTAAATTTACAAGTTCACAGGCGGTATTCTGACATTTATCATAAAGAGAGTAAGGATCCACACCAAAAGTCTACAAAGTTTTGAAAGCATTGGATGTTTACGGCTCCAGGCTGATTTTCACTGGCAAAGGGTTTTTACAGCTCACTAAGAGTCAGCTACTTTGCCTTCTCTGTCAGATTTAGCTTTTCCTGAAGAAATCTATTGTTGCTCATCTACTGCAAACGGTCTCTCAAACAGGTATTTGCTAAGAAAGCTTCTAATACTTTATCTTAAATGCTGCCTCCCCATGCCGCCATGTTCCATCATGCTATACTAACGTTTAAATGTTGTCAGGGTCATCAGCTAGAGTAGGAGATTTAGAAGAAATAATAATATTTATTGAAGGGAAGTACACACAGCAAAGAAATACTGTATCTCAAGCACTTGTCAGTTTAATTACACTGTCCATGCTTGCTTATAGCCTCTGCCAAACCCCACAGCTAATGGAAGACATTTTCCAGATGCCTCTTTCAGTAATAACGGTGCAGCAATTGAAAGATTCCTGTGATTATACTTAATGTTAGAAAAGTCATACTTGAAACCACTATAAAAATGGAAGTTTGCTCAATTATTTGTGAAACTCTGTGTTTCGTATTTTTCTTTTTTTCTTACTGCCTTCAATCCCAACTAAAAATTTCTGAACATAAGAATAAGAAAAGAAATCCAGAGTTTGGACACATAACAGATCTCTACAAGCGGAAAAATGCTGACAGCCTTTGAATGCTAAAACATTACCACTCACGTACTCACTTTTTTTCTTTTAATTATTCTGTCTCTTCTTAAGGAATGGACATATTTTATCTATTACACACTTCATCTTTTATTGGAGCATAAGAGTCTTTGAATACCTAGAAAATCATTCAGGTCCTTCTAGCATTCAGTGCTTACATGTATTTTATTGTTTGTTTATATTTTACAGAGACTATTTTACTCATTTATTTCTCCAAAGGGTTTAATGCCTTTTGCCAAGTATTTTATACATACGAGGAGATTTTTACTGTGTGGGTTTTAAGTGCTCCCTCCAGCTCCACTGAGATATTATTTTACTTTGTGTTCTTTCTTCTACAAAAATTGAGTTTAACACAAATTAACCAATAATGTCAACCAGCAAACTATCAGGGTCATTTTTCAGACATGAAAGCCTTGGCTATAAAACCTCCTCATCAGCCACAATCACTTAATAAGTTTTAAAACTTCTGGGTTTTGTTCATTACTTGGCAATTTTCTGATTATCATTCTGCTGTATTAGTTTAATGAGGCCTGCATCTGGTTTGCAGTTAATATTATTATAGTATCTGACCTGGAAGGGGAAAAAAACCAAGACTAAAACAACTCCTGATGCATTTATACACATTGATTTAGTAATTTTAAACCTTGTTTTGATACATTTAGTATTATCCAAGAGCAAATATTTTGAAATACCAAAATTAAGACCTTTACATTACAAGCATGAACAAGAATAATCAAAAGATAAATGCCATGAAGCTCAGAGCCTAGGTGTCTACATTCTTACACATACTTAATAAATTACCTTTTTAAAGACAGCAGAAATAAAAATAATGCATTTTTTCCTTGTCTTTTCATATTTGGAGTGGAAATTTTAGTTCCCCCCCCCTTTAAGTTTCTTTAAAAAAAATTACTTACTACAAAGTCTTTTTTAAAATGTGGGATTAGAGTCTCAGTAGCCTAAGGATTATGTTTGCAAAGATTTACGTGCGCATTTAACTTTATGCATTAAATGGTTGTCTTGAAGTTACTGAGACTATGTGCAGCGCGTGAGGTCAAACCATGTGGTCAGGTCTTACGAAAATAGTATCCATAGGCAATGTCCTGTAAAAATGTACTAAGCTGGATTCTGTTTTGTCTTGTCCAGAGAAATAAAGGGTGAAACATCAATAAAATCATACTGCAGAAGCTAGCTATTTTTGCTTCCTAATAAGCTTGCAGGAGCTCAAAAAAAAAAAAAATATTAAGGGGAAAAAAATAAATCAATGAAGCAAAACGAACCAAAAATGCACGCAACAAAATTAAGGATTTTGTCTAACAAAGAAAAATCCTGAAAAAAAGCCCTATGTTTACCTTTATTGATTTATTCATTTGGAATTTTTTAAAATTAAAGGGAATTTACATTTTAGTATTTTCTTTAAATAATTTAAAACATTACATCAAAAATTAACACATCTACTAGTAAAGCTATCTGTATGATAATTTCAGAATAAGCACTCAGACAGAAAGCATCAAAAACCCACTTCTTGATGTGAACAACACAGTTGTGAAAGAAACTTTACCTCAAAAAAGCTGAAATCTCCCCAGGCATTACACTGTAAGACTAGACATTCTACCCATCAAGAGAAAGTAATTTCTGTTTGGTTGCATTTCCAACTGTCAAAATAACTTCTGTCCGGGTGAAGTAAGTTTTTTAAAAAAAAAACAGATCTCCATGGGAATGTACAAAGATAAATAATACTGTAGCTGTACTAAAAAGCATAAATTAAAGTAGTAAGTTTAAACTAATGAATACATAAAAGAAAAACGGCCATAAAAAGACAGTACTAAATGGGAAAGTCTTGTTTGATATGCTCCACTCTCTGTAGATGTCACTGTACACCAGAAGACAAAGCAGACATCTCTTCATGATCCCATGGAAGTCAGTAGCAAACTCGCATAGGAGCAGGGGAATAAAACAAAATTTAAAAAATATCTTTTTTCATTTTTGTTTGGTTCGTTTTTAAACAAATGCAATACTCCTCCCTCTTTTGCCTTTCCACCTATAAAGTATCAGCATTTTCTTTCTCTCCACTCTTAAATCTTTACCAATAATAAGTGAGTCAAGTTAAGATATCTATCATAACTATTTGGACATTTGCTATACTTGTGGACTTATTATGGCCTTACACTTCTCTTCCTCTTCATCTCTTCACAAATCTTTGTCCAATTTGCCTATTTGGACCACCTAATTGAGAACAGAGACGGATCTCACAGAAAGGAACACCTAGGTATTGATTGTTGGCTTTCTAGCACTATCAAAATACAAATATTTCTCAAAACCAGTGACTAAACTAATACTTGACAACCTAAATCTGAAGGGGACACATAAAATGCATTCCTTTTATGTAAGCTGAAAGAGTAAAGAGGCAGAACATTATAGTTTTAATTTAAAACAAAGGAGGACTGGGCAGAAGAGATGGGAAATGCTGTAAGAGACCTACATAAACTTTCCCTTCTCTGGAACCTCAGGGCCCCGCTGGAGTGCAAGTCCTGAAAGTTGATCTGATAAACCATAACTTATCCCACTATTAGTCCAAATATAGCTGTGATAGCAGGAGTTCTATTTGGAAATATTTCAACAAGAACATCTCTCAGGAGTCAGAACAATATCACAAAGCAATAGATAGACATTGGTGGCACAGCTCCAAGATGAAATACATCCACAAAAATTTCCAAAGGGACTGTAACCTGTGCTTTAAAGTCTAAGAAAGCTGAATTACTATGGCTTGTTACAAAAATGAAGCCCTGACACACTCCTGAGGGCTTCCTGTGATGTCTGCAAAGTATCACCGTATTCATATTGCAGGAACAGGGACACAGCTGGAAATTAAAAGTGTAGGAGTAAGGACTGTGATGGAGCTCAAGATGGTCATGGCACATCTCTGGAAAGGTGTTCTAGAGAGAAAAATCATAACAGAGAGTCTCTGGAGAACAAGAGAGGCACATGCAAACACTGAAGAAAACTAGCCATTTATCACACAACAAAATAAAGTACATGCAGCATCTGTTTTCTTTGCCAGACTGGCATGCAGACTGGGCTGCAAGAAAACATTTTGTAGCTGTGCTGCAAGACAGATCTCCACATGTGATGGGCACTGCACCTTGTCTTTGCCTTTTCCTACCTACCACAGCTAAGGCAGATTCCTATCCACTCCTTGACACAGAATCCATCCGTACAGTGACACGTCTAGATTAGGAGTGATGTTTTTGCCCTTAGTTTGACTCCACCATCGTTTAGGCACATTTAACATCCCAGCACTGAAACAACAGGAACGCTATTGTATTGAAAGGAGGCACACACAGCTTGCGAAGTCTGGCTACATCCAAGAGGAACACAAACTTTTTCCATGAGTCTAGTTTTCAGTTAGATCAGTGTCTCTATCACACCCTTACTCATCCCCACAAGAGGAACTTGCCACCAGTTCTTCTGAAGAACATTAGCACTGGAAGATGTGGAGGGTCGCTCTACACAATGTAACATTGTAAACTACACATGACAAGTTGCCTTTTCAACAACAAATTATCTCAGGGGCAAACGATTCTGAAAGCATGCCCTGTGAAAACCCCAGATTTAGGGGTCTAAGATTTCAAGACATGTTTAGATGAGGGCTATTTGTTTCAAAAGGAAGAGTACCTCACAGGTTTGGAGAGCTGCACAGATACATAATTCCTGATGACTTGCCATATGACTTAAAATTCCTTAAAATTGTACTCCATGATCAGTAGTACTACAGCAGATTAAACATTTTATACTTCTGATGTACAGCAAACACTGAACACTGTATTTGCATTGCTGATTAACAGAAAAAAGATACAAAATTGCCAACTATTCATCCAGACAGTTCATTAAACAGACAAGCTGTGCAGTTTGCCAGGGCAACAAATTCAGAAAGGCAGTGTTTCTAGAGTTATTATTTAAACTGACATTGATGCAGTCTAATTATTAAACTATTCATCTGAGAATTTTAAGATACGCTATGCAATAGAACAACTTGCTAATGAACAGAGGAGAAAGCTGTTAGCCAAGTGTGGTACCACTGCCCCAAGTAAATCGTGTTTGATTAGTACAGTAAAGAGATGAGGAAAACACTCCTCTGGATAATCAAAGAGAATTCTGAAATGTAACACATGTTTTTGGGAAAAAAAACCTAGGTCATGAACCAAACTGTCTCTGTTTCCTAGGACTGTTGAAGGGGTTTGTTTTCTTTTATTATATCATCATAGATTGCTTTTGAGAAAGATTAACCAGTCTACAAATAATCCCTTGGTTTTGAGTTGCTTTACTGATTCGCATTAAAATGTCAAGAAAGCATTTCCCTTTGTGATGTTCCTACTGTCTTTTATCAGAAGTCATTCCCTCTGAAGACAGAAATTATTTTGCCTATTCTTGGTTTTTAGATGTTGAACACTATCAGCCTCCTCAGCTGATGACTCGAGCCAATTTGGCCTATCTCCTCTGCAGGGTTCACAGCAGGTTCAAGTATTTTTCATCCTTTTTCATCTATTTCCTTGTTTGTTTGGCATAACTGCAGCACAGCTAAAGCATCAACCACGTGATGCAGTATCTCTTGGCTCTATCCTGATTTTTACAAACCACATGAAAATTCAAGAAGCATGTTCAAACCTCCTTGCTCAAAACCCCTCCAGATCGAGGTTGAACCTGCATACACGGCAGTGCAAAAAGTACTGTGGCACAGTAGCTGAATATCAAGTTGACGCTGCACACGGGATATGATCCAGCGTGTACTAAAATAAACAGAAAACTAGTTAGTGATTTCAGCAGATTATACCTCAGGCTATCCTTGAAATCCTTACTCAGCATTCCCGTTTTAAGGGGAGTATTGCAATTAACTTAATAGAGTTGGCAGTGTGAATAGTGTAAATTACAGGCTACTCTATTCAACATGAGAAGAAGGATTTTAAAATGTTTTAAGGATGGGGGGAAACACATGTAATAATGATAAAATTTTGATGTAAAGAAACACCAAAATTAGTTAGCTTTCTAACTTCCGCATCATACAGGTGATGGGGGTGGGGTGGGTGAGGAAGACAAAAAAAGGAAAAAAGTTTACTATTCATTTTTAAGAGAGGCACAACAAGTTCTGCCAGTCATGATCCCAGACCAGGAATACCAAGTGTTAACAAGTCAGCGCTCTCTAGCACTTCTCAGCTTTGAAGTGCTGACTGTTATTTGGATGTACGGACATGCTGTATCTCAAGTGAAGGTCAGCAGCCAGGATTAACTGATGATATAAGCAGGAGCGTGAAATTGGATAATCAAGAAACTGTGCTGAACAACAGATTTTCAAAATGTTAGCACTTTAAAACAATCAGATCTCAAGCAAGACCTGCCTCAGTCCAGTCTATACTCATCCTAGCACGAGTGGGAGCCAGTGCAGAGGCACATACACAAGAAGAGAACAGGGGAAGGTGTAAGAGACAGACAAAACTACCCTAGGACAGTGTTGTCATGTTCCCTCCCCCCCCCTTCCTGTTAGTACCCCCGAGGGCAATATGCATACGTTCAATCACATGAGAGGACTCAGGTTCATGCCTGTACTAATCCACAGCTCCACTTCCCACATATCTGTATCACAGATGGTCCACCACTGCAGTCCTTGGCTGAGATTTTTAGGCATGATTGTCACAATAGATGTAAAACCATTGAAAAATAAGACAGGCAAGTTTTAGGAAGCTTACAAATATGGTAAGTAGTAATTACAAGGGAGGTTGTCTAGCTTTATTGGTGACAGGAGTTTCACAACAAAAACAGAAGTTTGATTTTCAGTGAGTTATTCTCTGTCTGGCTTGAAATTCATTCAGCACAGAACAAAATAAAAGATATTTAGCAATGTATTTTACAGAAGTAATAGAACTCTTAAAGACACCTCATTCAGGCATCATTTTTATTTTTTTGCAGATCACTGCAGGAGAGCTCTAGAGGATCTTCAAAATAGCAGACATTCCGAATCTGGGGTCCAAATACTACTGACGACTTCTTGACAGGCCCAGTCTCTTACACGCGCTGCATGGTCACATCAAGGTTTCTCTCACATAAAAATTTTCAGGATTGCTAAATAAATAATAAATCTATACAGGCCCAGCCTATAACATACAAAGATAATGGATAAATTGGCATATCAATTCTGTTTTAGAAGGTCAAAGACCA
The DNA here is from genome assembly GCA_013397275.1 of Burhinus bistriatus. NCBI lineage: Eukaryota > Metazoa > Chordata > Aves > Charadriiformes > Burhinidae > Burhinus > Burhinus bistriatus. The sequence goes on from VYXH01001759.1 coordinate 1,193,846, forward strand.
TTTAATGCAAACACAGCTGTGTATTCCTAACATGCTCTAGCATATCCTTAGGACAGCCAATCAAGCAACGCTCCAAATAGTACTCGTGGAACATGCAGGTCTAGGTTTAGGGAACAAAACTTTAAGTTTGTAAATAAATCTAATGTAGCATAGTCATTTCTGAAGCAACATTTCTCCTAGATGAAATTCTGCATCAGAAGAACATGATCAATGTTATTCACGTCTTTGTACTAAGAACAAAAACCAAAACCAAACTGGATTTCTGGCCTGCTGGGCTATCGTTAACTTTAGAGACCAAATATGTAGGTTTTTTTCTTTTTATATATACACACACACATATATAGGTGGAGAGACAGACGTGTGTGTATATATATGTGTGCCTGTGTATATATAGATATATATATAATATTTTTCAGCATTTGAGAGAAAAGCAATTAGTGACTTAAGATCATGCATGGAAGTCTGATGAATGGAGGGCTTCTTTCCTTCTCGAAAACCTGGAGTTGTTTCTTTCTTGTTAGAAGGCATTACTGTGACTTTTTAAACTGACTACTCATGTTTGCATTCCTGAGAACTTTCTACAATAGGAACTCTCTTACTCCTATTTTTGCACAGCCAAACATATTAAAGAAAGAAACTTTAATTAGAAGAAAAGCATAGACGAGTTTAAGAGTGTTTTAATTGGAGGTGGGTAAGATACTGCTGCTTACCTGCAGGCCTTCTTGAACAATGTTTGTTAGTAAACATGCCTCTGAAGGCTATTTAATTTATTTCCACTGAAATCAGAAAGAACTGGGCATACTTAAAGTGTCATGCTGCATTCACAAGCCAACTATAGCTAGCCAATTGCCACAGGAGTACTTAGAAAGTATACGGAGAATTTTTGTTATGTGAACAAAAAGCAGCACTGAATATCTTCACCTCTGAAGCAAGGATATTTGGGATGAGTTTAATACCCTTTTTAAAAGTCAAGTTCTTCCTACGATGTTAGTTTTGAAGATCAACAGCAAAACTAGCTGTTACTATAAAAATACCACATCAGGTAGGAATGTTCATACTCCAAGTCTCTCTTCCAGGAATACTTCTGCTACTACAATAGCTGGGATGCTTCAAGCAGGCTCCAAGACCTCCCAACATTAATAACGTCTGTATGCAACTACCCTCCTCTCTTTTATTAACACTGAGCTATAGCTGAATGTCACAAGTAAGGGGCTGTGCAGAACTGAGACATGAGCTAAGCAACCCTGCAAAGGGTACAGACCTGTTGTATTGCACCTGTACCCTAGGGCTGAGGAGGTAATCTACGCCTCTCTAGCAAGCATGGATTACCTAATTCTGTTAAACACCATATGAAAAAGCAGCTCCCTCCACCTATTTCCTGTCCTACAAGAAGAGGAGGAGCTTCCCTTCCCAGAGAATCAATGAAGGGACATTCTGTAAAAGAAGGCTTAGTCTCTCCTATTTTTCTACAGGACAGCATTAGAGCCTGCTGCGGTTGGGCCCTAGATGTAACCTGGTCCAAAGTTTGTTTAATACAATAAAACCCGAAACCAACCCACCCAGCCACAACCTCCCCATCCAACATAAGCTTCCTATTAAACTTAAAAAAAACTCCACGTTTTTTCTACATAATTACACACTTTACATAGTTGCATCCAAAACAAAATACTGCACTAACATAGATAAGTAAAATACATATAAACTGAAAATGCAATAACAACTTCAGTTTAAAAAGCAAAACACAAACTTTTCCTCCTGAACTTACTAAATACCAGCGTGTTCTGCCTCTGTGAAGTTTCCAAGGTAACTGAGTAACATCTCTGACACCTTACGGTTAGAGCTTGCACAGTCTTACAATGTTTAATTTACGGCTGTTGCTACGATCAACTTTGGCCAGTGCATAAGAGGAGACAAACACCATTTCAGGAGAGCAACACGCAGTCCGTAGACAAAAACGCACATGCAGAATGGCAGATGCCATTCAAGAAGCTATTTTGAGTTACAGAGGTATCTAGCAACAGCCAAAGTAATTTTCTACTTGAGTGTCATTTTTGTTGGCAAAACAAATTATCATATTGTTGGCCAGTTAATTAAGTGGATATGAATGTTACTTTTTTATTTCCCTTCTATAAGCACTGTTGCTTAGTCACATTTTTCTTCTGCCATTACCATTCTGAAGAACAGATACAGTCTCCAACTTGTCAGAAACTAACTACAACATCTTTATAAAGGCATTTTCCCAATCTAAATTTCAAATTTGTAAAAAAATTAATCAGGAACTCGGATTACAATATGAATTAAGTTTATGTTAATGTCACAGTTCCAAGTTACTGTCACCATTTCTTTCAGAATTACCTCCCTACCATAACAACAATGGTGCATGGAACAACATATTGCAGCAGTATTTTAAAATGTATACTGAAAACAAAAAGGCAGAAAAAAAATAAATGAGGAAATTTACTTGAGGTAGGAAAAGCTCTGCTGCCAGAGCCTTTGCTAAATTTGGCTCTGAAAGTTCATTCTAGTTACAGAATGTAGTTATAGCCCAATAGACGAGCAAAAAGCTTTCTCCTAGATGATGAAGTCTTGGGAAGCAATCCAATTCCAAATGCTTTACTACCAAATGCAGACTAGCACAGGGCATACTCCATAAAGAAAGCCTCATCTAATACAGGATTTATTCACCTCTAAATTAGGCATTGTGAAACCTAGCTTACAGGCACTGGCCTACAGAGTGATATAAAGCTTTCTGCGTGTGGCACCTGGAGATGCTTGAGAGTTCCGGGCTCTCCATACCATGGATGGGAGAGTCAGGCACCCCAGAGGAGCCATCCAAAAACCCCAGACATTAACCGGGTGCTAGTTAGTTAGAAAAATTAAAATAATGCAGCATTAACAGAGTAAAAAAGATTGTCAAATACCCATCCTGGTCCATAGTCCAGTTAGACTCCGAACTATGAGATCAGAGTCTCACAGTTCTCTCCCAAATGAGGGCATCAACAAGGATGCTTCGGAACTTGTTTTATTTTAATATCTGGAAAATGGAAGAAACAGCACCGCTTTGGCTCACACTTACCAGTGTGGTATACAGCAATGAGTTCAGGATATAAGTTTATGCTACCTGGACAGTCTCCATATGGAGTGATTGTTCCAAACAGCTCGACAATAGATTGGTTGTAAAAATGCCAAGGCAATCCTAAGAACAAGGAGGAATGTCTGATAGCATGGTCCCACCTCTAAACTAACTGGCCTAACTGCAATCTACAGTGTGGTATTGGTGCATGTGCTCTCTTTCTGGTCCACTGACTTCCATCTGTGGAATTTTAAACTGAGGCAACAAACTCTTCTGTACAAACTGGGAAATAGCTTGGTGGTCAGCCCCCCTTTCCTGGAGGGTGAAAAAGAGTTTCAATATTGTCAGACTAAGCCTCCTAACCATTAAGTTATACCACATGTGCAAGGATTCTACTCTCACAAGCATAGATTACTTTGATAGTGCACCCCGAAGGCATTGATAAAATCATTCTCTGCTGGATCTTGGACAATCCAGAGACCTGAACTGCTGAGCACACAAAGCAATCTGTCCCACTTACAATTTGCAGATAGCAAAATATTATCTCCTCACTGGTCAACTCCTGCTGGTTTTGCTGTGGAGTACTCATTCAAAGGGAGGAAGCTTTTGTTACCTACACCAGAGAGAAGTCCAGTATTATCAACAGACATGAACCAATTTTGAATAACCTAGACATGAAGGGTCATATGAAGTCTACACAAAGGAAAAAGGTCATTAAACATTCAATAAGCTCTGATATTTCCTTTCCAGTAGTTGTGAATATGAAGAGGAATCTCACGTCAAGTCCCAAGTACATATGGGAATCACAAAGTTACAACCCAACATTGAGAAGGGTGAGGCATTTTGAAACAGCAGGGCAAAACTATCACCAATCTCTCTTTCAGAACCTTTTCTTCAGAAAGTTTTAAGAAAACTATCATCTTTTGATAGTTAGAAAAGCTTACTAGTAGTAGGTACAATTTTACTGTCTAACCATGCAACTCCTGTCTAAAGAGACTCACAATGTAAAATTACTGAACTGTACATAAAACCAATTGCTTACATAAGCTTCAGCGCCCAAAAGGAAAGAAGGCAGCAATAAAGAAACAAACTTTACAAAGAACTTCTGAGTGATCCCAGAGCTAGACCAGTAAGTCCTACTTCCACAGAAAGCAAATTAGCAGATACTACAATGGAGGAGAACATAAAAAGACACACAGACACATAGGATATAGAGAGGAAGAGCTGATGTGGCTCTTGAGGAGGGATGCCATGACATATAGATCTATTGAGTTCTGTCAAGAGTCAGCCACCATGCAGATAAGCATGACCTAGTTGATATAACATATTCCCTCTGAAAAGAGTCTGATAGAATCCCTCATCAAAAGCTCTTAAATTAGCTAAGCTCTCATGCAATAGGGGTGAAGGGCCTCCTGTGAATAAGTAACTAAATAAAAGACAGAAATCAAAGGGTAAAATAAAAATGACGGCTTTTTACAGTGGGTAGATGATAAGTGAGCACCTCAAGGATCTGTTCTGCAGTCTGTGTTTTTTAACACATCCCTAATGGAAAGGAGCAGTCAGTAAGATATTTAGCTTGAATTGTTTCATACTGCCTGCAAACTAAGCATTCCTCACTGTCCTCAAACCAAAGTTCTGCGTGAGCACACAACCACTAATAAATGCATGTGTAAATATAAAAATATTCCTCAAACTAAAGCTACAGCCTGCTCTCCCTTCTTACTAGCTACAGAATATGGACAGCAGAACCTTAGTCCTCACCCAGCCCGGGGTACATCGCAAGAGTGTAGGGATTTCCCTAATTCTTCACATCTATTTAACATTCAGATGACTAATTTAAAACCAAAAGGAGCAGACTTAGGGTCTAAAAGAAAATTCATGCACTAGTACTTGACTTTGTTCTTGAAACAAAAAAGTATTTATGATATTGCATCATGTGTTGTTACTCACCTCACTCAATTTTCAGCTTCTGCTAACCTTACAGCTCTACCTACGAAACCATACTATCATCCCTGTAAAAACCACAGCCTTCCAAACAGCCCAGCTGCACTGGTCAAAGTTCACTACCCTGAAAAGGTTAAATGGCTTTTAGCTCATGAACACCAGCATTTCTGAGAAGCAATTTCATTCCAATTTTATCTTTTAACTAGTTCATCAACTGAGGAGAAAATGAAAAGTGAAATGTTAAATTCCCACCAATTAATATATCTTAAAAAATATATAAATAAATTAAATAAATAGGAAAGAACATGGTAGAGAATCTTGACACAAAACTACTAAGGAGCAAAGAAGAAGATAATTTAGATATTTAAATATTTAAAACCAGATAATTATTTGAAGTTGTTTATATTTGGTTTTACAACATGAAATACTCTTTTAACTACCTTTTGTTAGCAAGTAGTATTAAATGTTAAATCAAGATCACATGGTTTATTCAGGCTCTGGAAACAGTCATACATCTCCAAAACAAACTCATGTAGGGCTTGGTCTATGATGATAACTGTGAGAGCTAGTTTATTTTTATAGACTGTTGCTAAAGCACTGGTGGACTAAAAATAAGTTCTGTCAAACAATGATATTGTATTCTCAATCTATAACAAACAAATACTTTCCATAGATCATCCAAATCAGGAGAGTGAAAATGAACTGCTACTTTTGAGAAATAATAAATAAGGACTTGGTAAAGATAAGATTCACAAATGACCAGTTAAGACACTGGTCAGGGCAGGGGGGTGGTAAGGCATGAATGTTTTAACAACCTTTGTTTCAAACGATACATAGCATACATGTAACATTCACTAGTATATAATCGTCTAGATTGGCTGTAGGGTTTTTTGTAGTAACCTTTGAGAGACTGTGTGCCCTCCATGGATTCTGCCCCTCGAACTTTCAACTTGAGGGCTCTTGTGAATAAAACCATTTCACTTGCTCTGCTCTTCTGATGCTCAGTGCCTATATGCCAAGCGTTGCTAACTTAGCTGCTCCTGCGATATCAAGCACAACCCTACAACAATCTCTACTGAATGGTCTCTACTTAGGTCTTAAATTCACTCTCACTTGTGATTTAACATTACTGAAGTAAAGTCTCCTTTGTGAACTTTTCTTCAGTGTGGCCAGTTTTACTATTTAAATTTTTATAATGGCTTCTCTAGAATGTTTTCCTTGTGGAATTTACCAGCTTCCATGTGAGCATCTCAAATCCTGCATCTTAGTTGCATTAGATCTTTCTTACTCTTCAACTGTAAATTGTTGGGGAGTTGAGCTTTCCCCTCTTGATGTGAAGACTGATATTACAACCCATCAGCATAGGTATACTTTTGTGTCTTTCTTTGTTTTGACTTATGTTGGCCTTGTGTCCTCTCAACTCAGAATTTCCACCAGACTTCTAGATGCTATGGAACTTCTCAGACACAGTGTTATTGCACCGGGCCTCAACTGTCTGGGGAGTTCTTAGCAGGGTATAAAGCAAGAGCATCTTCGTCTTTTCATGTCACTACATTTCTGTAATTTTGAATTTGTTCTTTCTCACTGCAGGGGCAAACCCTGTTTGTTTTGGGGTTCCTCCCCCAAAACACATTACATTTAATCAGACATGCACGAGATTTTTTCATTTAACATCCTTATCCAGCACCATGATGATTTTACTTTTTGTTCTTATTTTCTCCCACAGGGATAATTTGTATCCCATTCTTTACTGGAAACTGAGATATCTGTTGTACACATCTTCAAAAGATGCCCCTGTGTATTTCTCAGCTCCTGACAGTTTTTTTCCCAGACCTTAGTTAAAAACCTTTTTTATTCACTTTGTAGGCTAACATTCCCACTTCACTTCTGGAGATGGGACACCAGCCCCTGGGTGTAGACACTCCACTTTCCCCAAAAGAACACGCAGTGACTAATGAACTTAAATCTCCCTTTCAGACATGCTGAAATCCTGAAATCTCTTTTTCCAGGTTGGACCTCCAAACTGGAAGAGTATTTCTGAGAAAACTACTGTTAAGTCACTGGACCTAAGCCTTTTATCTGAAGGTTCCCAGGATCTTTTATCTCCATCTCCGTAAGTTCTTAGTCAAAGGAAACAAATCCTCAATTTCCAGTTGACTACTGTTTCTATGAATGCAACTGACAATCTTTTTTTTTTTTTTCCCCGAATTCATTACAGACATCAATTCCAAAACTTTAGGGAGTGTTCCAGGCTCTGTCAGCTGGAGCACTATTGACTCTTCAGAGTAAAATCTGAAAGGAGAAACAAATGAAAAACATCTAATTGGCAAACCAAAATGCTGCTAACCTGCAGAAGCTACAGTGAACTCCAAACAGAATTTCTCACAGGATCTCCTTGTCAATGAGTAACAGGCACAAAACAGACTTAACAGCAAAGTGATGCCTACCATCTCCATTACACGCACGTCTCTGCCAACTCCGGGACCCCAATTACCTTTTCCTACTCCCTCCTATCCAATTGCTTTAAATGAAGAATCTCTCAGGCACTCCTTCCCACTGCCTGCACAGCCAAGAACAGCTCAACACTTTGCTCTGATGGTCAAAATGTAAACTCAGCAAGAAACACTAATCAGAGTGCACAACCCTCCAGCTGCTATGAACATGTAACATCATTTACAAGTCACCTACCAAAGTGGTGAATGTGTTCAATTAAGAAAGAAAATCAGGCCTGTACAATTATACTTTCCCTCTCAAACACATATCTAATTCTATTTTTGCTCCAGTTCAGATTATAAAGTGCTAAACAAAACATGGATGAGAGAAAATACAATCCACAGTTGTCTTAATATCATTTAGGTCACCTAGACAGAACATAACGCTTCATCAATACAAAAAACAATCCTCTCAATGAATCAAAGTTCACACTCAGGATTGGTTTCCCGAAAGGAAGAACAAGACATCTGAAGACTTCACGGAATCCTCATATTATTTGGAAATTGGAGCAAGGCAAGGTTTTTCCTTTGTTTCTAACTGCCTTAGTACAGTAATGGCATAAAAAAACCCACAAAACAACAAGACATGAATTCTATGGCAAAAGACCACTGAAAATGCAAATATGTTTTATATACTATTTTAAATTCATCCTCAACTATAGGTGATGATCAAAGCAAAACACCAATTAATTAAGAATTATATTTATGGAACACTCATAAGTCTATTAGTCACCTGAATTACCCCGATAGCCCATACCTTTTTTCATATGGCTTTACTAACACAGAAAGGCATGGTCTATGTAATATGCATTGTAATGGATTATGTATACTGTGTAGATTTGCTGAGGTCCTTACAGTTCAAGTGAGATAGGTCAGTTTCTCAGCTGTTCCTAACCATATGACCAGCTGCACAAACCATTTGTGGCCATTTCACATCCATGGTCCACTAAACCCTTGTAGCCATTGCCTTTCTTCCTCCTCCCCTGAAAAGAAACAGAACTGAAATTCTCTGGGTGCTAACACTGAGTCTATTAGAAATTGCAGAAACAGAGACGTATCTGCAGCTAAAGCTGCAACAAAGATGAATGGAGGGAAACTATTCACTGAAAAGCTAGAAGAAAAACCCCCCACTATTTTAAACAGTTACTATGTACAACATACTGTTTATCAAGAGATAAAGAGATTAGACAGATGCCCACTTTGTACTGAGCCCTGTAACATGGGATGAGCATCACCTGTAGGCATTGTTAAAAGGCACTTAAAGGCATCCATAAGATAGGCTAGATATTCTGAAACGAAGAACATTCTGTGCCTTGCAGTCACTAGTTCCATGCAGAATGCACCATACTAGGAAATTCAGAAACCCAAATAAGCCCCTGAATGTATTTTACCTCTATAAAAAGCACAGTTCTTTCAAATTAAGTAGCTTTTCAGAATTAAAGTGGTTATAAATCCCATATGGAAGACCATTTTTATTAGAAAATCCTAAGGGTAAGATCTTATTTTAGCAGCAGCAGTGAAGACAAAGGGCACAGGCAAGCCCTGGAAAAAACTGCCTCAGCTAAGACTGCCCAGCACTTCCTACTGCAACACCATCTCTTCAGTTCTTATAACTTTACCAAGCTATAATTGTTCATACTAAAATTTTCCACACTGGAGTTTTGCCAATTTTGAGAGACATTTTTCAGAGGTTTTTTAGCCTCTTCCAAGAAAGAGGCTAGGGAAAAATACACTGCTCTTTACAGATTAATGAATTCCAGTGACCTTTCCAACACCTTGCAAGCACTAACACTTCAGAACGGGTGGTTCACCAATTACATCTTTTTGCCAACCCTGGGAAAACCCTCCTGCACTTGGCCAAGTACAAGTGTTTCTATGTACTGCTAATTTATGTATGCAGAAGAGACTTAGATTTTAGCAACTCATTGATCACCCTATCCAAACACTATGCAGAAGACAGGGAAGCCATGCATGGGGGACATAAATGACTAGAGGCAGACTGAAAGTGAAAGATGCACAAAGAGCCAACGTGAAAGCAGAATCAGTAAGTGCCACCTAGGCACGGAAACTGGAATAAAGGGTAGTAAAGGGTAAAGGTTGGCTGGTAAAGAAGCAACAGCAGGAGTTTCACCTAGGAGAAAATGCAGGGGGGCAACAAGCCAAGTCTGCACATTCTGCTCAAGAACTGGAATGAAACCCAAATTTGCTGTCTAAGAGACAAATAGTGAGACTCAGTATCTGCAGAACTATAAGTAATACACCCTATTTCCCTGTGGACCACAGAGAAGATAACTACATACAACCCTGCTAAAATAATACTCCTAATTCAAACTACAGAGGTCTGCTGGATTGGAAGTTATCCATCCTGATAAAGAACAACATCTGTTTTTTTCCAACATATTTTTCAAAAAAACCCTAAGAATTTACAAGTAATAAAACAAAGTTAAAGAAAAATCAAAGACTGCAAAACCAAGTGCTGAAAGTCTTTGCAATTTCAATTAGGTTTTTCTCTGCATGCATTTTATGAGGAGTTTTTGAAGACACAATCACATGCTACAACTTTCATGAAATCCCCGTTTTTTTCCCAGCAAACAGTGCTCTGAAAGTAAATTAGTGCAGCACATGAAAAGGAAATGAATTCTGCAGACCTTTGTCACAGAATTTAGAAGCTGTGCAATGGAGGAGGCAGGAACTGAAGAACAAGAAAGATGATCCTACAGATAAATGCTGCAGCTAAATAAATGCCGCACTTGAGATCTAGTTTTATCCCTGCTACTGACACTATCCTTCGGAGATGTCAGGAAATCTGGGTAACTGTCTTACAACCACAGGATACTGCCAATCTGTAGAAATACTCTGCAGACAAACCAGGGATATGTTTGAAATATGAAGGGCTATTACAGATGATAATATGAGAAAAGGAACTGTTTAGGTCAATGCCTCCAAATGAGTGCCAAAGATGGGTGGCTACATTAGTCTTCTTTCTATGACTCAGCTCATCCAAGTAGAAAATACCATTATCTTCTCGGTCTGTTGTGAAATTAAATTATTTTGTAAAGAACTAAATGGAAAAATGCCATTTTTTTAATGTAATTGTCCACATCTTAAAATTAACTTGATACAGTTTGTGGTCATCCTCTTTTAATGTCTTTGCCTATACTTATGGGGTTCCAGCAGAGCAAGCAACTGACAAAGCTGGCATAAACTAGAGACAGTTAGGGGAACACCAGGAACCTAGTGGTTCAGATCACACAGCCATCACTCTTGTACCTTTTCTAGACAAAGATTTTTATCCCTTGAAGTTGCATCATGACCCAAGTGCATCTCATAGTCTTCTGCCACCTCTCTACTCTCTTATTCCTTCACAGTCAGAGGTAAAGCATCCTCAACCCCAATCCAATCAGAGAAGAACAAGTTTGTAATATTTAGGAGACAAAACCACATAGCAATAACATTCAGTTAGGCCTTACCTCATTTGGTGGAACAATAGCAAAAGGCTGTATGACAGCTGCCAGTGGAATGCGAGCCTGTTTGGCCATATCTGAAGATAACGGGAAGCAGTAGGTAGTACATCGGATATAACGAGGGCTGGCATGGCCTAGAACATCCAACATAGCATGCAGAATGAAAGACTGTTAAAAGGAACCCACCTGTCCCAAACACAAACCAGAAAAATCAAAACAACAACATACAGCAACAAGTGCATATGCTACGTTAAAAATATGCTTTTTTCCCCTCCCATGCAAGCTTCTGCCCGTCTTTATATGTCAGCCCATTGCCCCTCCCTGTGGGTAAATCTTTTCTTGCCGTTTTTTAAAGCAGAGATTTAAACATATCAAGAAAAACCTCACAATTACTTACAGTAAGAATTTCAATAGAGATTAGTTTGAAACATATAATATCTAAGATATTAAAAGAAAATAATATGGATGAAAACCCAGTGGAAATGTCAACACTATGTAATGAAATGCTGCTGACTGATACTCTGTTAACACTGCTCTAATGAGCTAGCTCTGATTCAGAAAGTAGTACACCTGTCTTAACATCACCATGCTCATTCATCTTGCAAAATACAGTGTGTTAAAATCACCACACCACTTCTTGTAGCACACTTAGCTCAGTTCCCTCAATGAGAAACTGTGCTATGTATTGCAGACAAGAGCACTGAAAGGCAACAGGAGTTCAGAAATCAGCTTCCTTATGCTCTTTTTTAACCATCAGCACCTTTTGTTAACCACCTTTTTAACTGTGCAGCTCTGCTCAGTTTCTTGAATTTCTTTGTTCATCAGAATGGCATTACTCCATTCTCAGATAATGCCAATAAATTTTGATGTGTTTGTACATTTTATACAGTTTATCCATGCACTGCTAAATTAATGCTGGACTAAATGATATCATCAGTTTAATCTGTATTAAAATATCAAGTCTGCTGTCGAGAGTAGCACATGGAATACTGTACTTGTGGGCTCTAGGCAGAAGCAAAGTCAGATACACTGGCCAAAGGAAAAAATAAAGTCAACTAGATAGGTTGTATGCTGCCCCTATTGCTTGAATACGCTTTTCCAAAATTCGTATTTTAAAACGTAACAGTGCTAGTCTCATTGCTCATTATCCAACTTTTAAAATTTCAGAAGAATCTAAAAAGAATTTTCAACTTGAAATTTAAAACCTCGAAAAATTTTAAGTTAAAAAGAAGAGTTATCTCAACTATCCGTATTAATTTTAAAGGTCAGGAAGGGTAGAGGAGATGTTAACCCAAGTGTAAGAATTCAACTCTCACTTCTCCCCCTCACCCCCCTTTTTTTTCCTTTAAAGGGAGTTTCCCATTTCATGGCCGATTTAGAGTAAGAAGCATGATTTTCAGATGAGAAATTTGAGTATTTAGTCTGTCTTTTTTTTTTTAATTATATTTGATTTCACCTAGAAAGACTCCCAAATTAGTAACAAGGACAGTTACCTTGGTCTTGGATTACGCAGTCTGTGGTAACAAGAGGAGGAACCTGTCCTCTTGCGTTTGTAGCATAGATCTGCCCTCCCCTAGAAGCCTTATCATTTTCAATTACTTGAATCTGATGAATAAGAAGCAAGAACAGTATGAGAAAGGTAAGCCATGCATTCAGTTACATTCATGAACAGTTATGCTAACATCTACACCAAGTTACACTATTGACACTATCTTATACAGAGGTGCTATAAACCTATAATAATACAGGCTTCTGGGACACTTAACCACCAGAAAACTACACAGACAGCCGAGCAGTGTAACTGCTTTACAACTGCAGTTGCCTGTTGGAACTCAGGGGTAACACTATACGTCGGGATGGATAAGACCTATATACAGTGAACAAATGAGTTGTTTAGAGTAAGTATATTGACTGCTAGGAGGACAGACCTTTTCAAGAGAGGCTAGCCAGGAGACTGGTGGTGTAAGTCCTTGTTACTGAATCTGGCCTTCCGTTCTCCCAGATCAAACTGAAGTGCAAGGTTGCATCACCTTATTCAGATGCCATACATAGCAGGTTATCTTTTGTTTGACCATAGTTGTGCCAGCTGCCGTTCTTCATAAATGAATGTATAGTTAATTGATCAGATTGCAACAGTGGGAGGGGTTGGCCCTCATTCCTCCTGACTAGGCTCCATGCACAGGGTGGTTAAGAAATAAACAATAATCTACATAGTATACGACCTTCCTAGCTGAGCTATATTTCAGCACTGCAATTTAGAAAGCAGCAATTTAAACTCCTGAGAAAAGTGTTGTTGGCCATTAGGTAGTATTTCAACACTGGATCTCAGTGTTTTCATTCTCTAGGTCATGCTACCATGTTGTGAGCTTCCTCCCAGAAAGAAAGTAAAGGAGAGCAATCACAGGAAACATTTAGTAAAGTGAGGCAACTCCGATCATGTACAGATTTACTCTGGTTGAAGCCTAGTTTATAGCAATTTATAATGTAATATCATGAAACGCTCATGAAGCTGGCTTTAATCCTGAACAAATTCCTTTCCCATATGCTTCCTTCCCTGTCACTTCTGCACAGCCCCTCAACCCTGTTTCAGTCTGATACTTTTCAGGATATAACTGAAGGTATTTAAAGCTGTATTTTGTTCAACATCATAAACCGGATCACTGAGATGATACCAGCATGCCTCCTCTTCCCTCAAAGAAGCTATCTTTTTGGCAATCTGATTTAGAGTATAGCTCAACAGCTGTGAGAGGCAAGAGGAATGAGACAGGGAATTTCTGAAACTGGCTTTGCCACTGCTGCTGGTATCCCACGGAATTGTATCTTTACACTGCACAAGAATTTCTAATAATAGCTAGGGAAGTTCAGAAGCCTCTATTGGAAAGCAAACAGAGAAGAAAAACAAGATTAGCTGCATAGAGTCTACTGATCATTGTCCAAGAGGTATTTCCTAACACACTGGAAATAATCTGGGGCCTGTAACTCTTTTTCCCCCCCAATAAAGTTTTTGTATTGCAATTTAAATATACAATACATTCCTCAGAGAGCTTGTTATATCTTCTGCTTGATTACTTTTCCCTGCCTCCTTGGCTTGAATACTTACTGCTAACTCTTGCGTTAGAAGGAAAAATGTTTTGCTCTAAAAAGGTCCACTGGCTGATGAAAGCAAACCACTTTCAGACTTAGCTCTGCAAAGGATCAATGTACCATGCTATTCTGCAGTTAACTGACCTAAATATATCATTGTTCTTGGAAATAATTGTTGACAAAGCCCAGATGCTAGTTTTCATAGATGTTGTCAGAGCATGTATCAACCTCTAACATATGTAAGAAAATATAAATCAACAATAGCTACAGATAAGAAGTAAATTTATCTGGCAACACTACTGTAATTATATAATGTAAATATAACAAGAGAAATACACATGGTCATACTTATTCCTCATTCTGAATTAACTTTTTGCCCTTTACAGATGTTGACCCAGATCATGTTTCTTTTAAACATGTCATTTTGATCCTCTCTGTGCTGCTTAAACAAACCTTTTAACCTATTTTAACATCGCTGTCACAGTCAGGGCTGTTTATTCTACATGTGTAATTGAAACAAGACATCAGTCAATGCTTTCATGCCAGACCTCCTTCTCCCTGCCACTCCCTTTTTTTTTTTTTTAAATTAGACAGGACCATTTTGTCCATCTTATGTAAAAAGCACCATACTAAAATATTACGAAAGATTGACCAATTAAGGGCATTTGTTAATTATACAGACACTGACTTCAGGGGTTTTTTTGTTTGTTTGTTTTTTTGTTGTTTGTTTGTTTTTACACAATGGTTTTCAGTTAAATTAAACTTGAAAATTGCCTTTAACAGAGGCAACTGCAGTTGTTACATTAACCTCTAAGTGATTATCAACAAGCATTTCCCCAAAATTCTGGGGATTTTACATCAAAACCATCACTGGACAAAACAAATAATCTTTTCTAGAAGGACAAAATATCCAAATTTAAGGAAGCAGGGCTGCTCCCTACTAGGCAGTGTCAGGTTTTTACATAAATGCTTTTCCCTCCTCTTGGTGGAACACAAATTCTTTCCTGTACAGCAATAATACCTCAGCAGAGAAGTGGAAGAGTCCTTCACCTAGACTAGCTTACAGTGTGGTAGTTAATACGTTTTTTTAAGTATCAAGTTCTAGGTCAAAGCTGCAGGACACAGCCTGCTTCAAGAATCCCGACTGTCTGAGGACCTTTTGACCTTTTCAGACAATTGCCAGAACCAGTGTAAGTGTGTGCATCAGAATGTGTTTTCCCCATGAGTTCAGCACGTTTTCTCCCTCTATTTCAATCAGCTGTTCTCAATAAAGAGGTTAAATGCAGCCTGCATCTGACTAGCTATCCCTTTGGGTAACAATTAGCCTACTTTATTTAAGAAAGATGGGCACAACCATAACCTTGTTTTCTCTATCTCTAACACCATTCTACAAAGAAGGGGTCATTGTCCCATCAGTGCATGTTTGGGTGTGCTTCAACAGCTGAGCCTCTTGAACCTGTATGAAGCTTATTAAGCATAATATTAAAGTATATTCCAAGCTACTGAAATCTTTACAAGGCTGCAGCAACTGCAAGGATGCTCAGGCAAATAATTCTACTTGCCTGGGAAAACTCCTGAAATAAAACAGTGAGGTGGCTTTCGAGTGTGGGACTTCTCAGCATTTCCAGGATTGCAGTTTTAGAGTTCACATATCTGTATTCTGCACAAATCCTACTTTAGGTGTCTATCTGTTACTAAGTTTAAGTCTTCAAACTTTCCAGAGTGAAAAGGAAAGGTGATTAGCTGCAATGAATGCAAGTAATCCTTCAGTACTGCTCACTGTCATACTAACATTCCTGTTGAGAATTCCTATTAAAGTATTTGGAGTCACAGGTATTTCCCATGTTAGGTAAAATTATAAAGCCTCTTCAGCACTACAACTAATGTTATGCATTAATTTATCCAAAACAGACAGCACAGAGTACAAAATGGCATGTAATTAAGAAACTGCAAAAACTGGACCATAACTTGCAAACCAAGCCATGTAAGTGCATTTTTATATTATAAAAAAATCCACCAACTACAATAAATACAATATTAGCATTATCATGCCTTTACCTTAAATGCAGCAGAAATTTACTTTCATAAAAAATTAGTGCCACGTTACTTACTGGGCTTGGAATAGAGTCAGGATCAAGTTTCTTCTGCTGTGGGCCTGGGAGCTGTGCCGGACCCCCAGGAAAAGCACCAGGATAAGACAGTTGAGATCCTGTCATTTGAGGACCATAGTTTGCTGCAGAATTACAAATGACAATTCCTTTAAAGTATTTAAGTTATCAATTTTTAACATCAACTTTTGCCATACAATTCATTCTTACTCAGCTAAACGCAACTTCTCCTTCCCTTCTGTTTTCAGCAAGTGAAAGAGATGGATTACTTTGGCTTATACAGTCTATGTTTTAAAGGTAAGCATAAGACCAGCTGTGACAACTTTGGCTCCAAAGTTTTCAGGTATACATCAAGTGGGATGGGTTACTAGAGATTACCACAGCTATTCAAACCAGGCCATTACCTTAGTGACAATCCCTCCCCTAACATCAGTCAATGCAAACTAGTCAGGTTAGCTGGCTTTCTAGTTGTCAAAATAACTGTTTTACTCACCTATGTCAGGTGAAATAATTGTATTCAGTTACAATTTTTTTATTGCTATAGTAAAGCATTTTTAAAAGCTGCTTATGACAGACAGCACTATATGACAGAGAACAACCTATACCTTCACAGAGTAAAAAAAAAAAATTCCTTTCTGTACTAAGTTGTGCCTTTACCCATTATTAACCAAATAATTCTGTTCCTGACCCAAATTAATCTCCTTTTTCTTGTTACAGTCTCAACGGAGTGCTAAACTTTTAAGCAAAAGCACAACCTGTCTTGAATGTACTGACGGACAAGGCAAATCTTTCCATTCTACAAGAAGAGGATTAAACTTTCATTTTTCCAAGTCAACAGAAAGAACGTCAGCCGCGAACGGTTGCACTTCCGCCAGTGATTCTCCATGCACGTTTTGCTTTTAACTACGTAACTAACATCCCTCCTTACCTTGCTGAGGATGATATCCAGGCCCTGGAGGCTGTCCTGAAAGCTGTTGCAAGTTAGTACTTGGGGGGACAGGTCCGGGGATTCCATCTTGTCTGGCCATAGGAGGCAATGATGGTCGAGCACCAAGGCCGTTAACATTAATTGCTGGTGGAGGAACCTGTGATCCAGGCGGTAAAGTGACTTGCTGCTGGGTTGGTGGTGGTAGTTGTGGACCCTGAAAAGATGCCGGATGCCCAGAAGACATGCCAGAACTCGGAGGAGTGCCAGGACCTGAGTAAGAAATTGTGTCAGCTGAGTCAAGAATTATAATCTACTAGCTCTGTGTAGAAGGTGTTCTATTTTTGCTCAATACATCTACAACATATTTGCAGTATCGTATCCCATACTGACAACACTGCACTATGGGGATTCTGAATGCCTGTTCACATAACAAATCTGACCTCAGAGTTTTAAGTCTGAGCTGATTCAGAAATTCAGTTTTATTTCTTTTGGTTCTATTTTCAATAAAACCCTGCAGCTGGGGTGGATACAGAAAGAGAGAGGGAAGTCAGCCTTTGACAATTCTTGATTAGAATACACATAAATCACTATTTGCTTTTGAAATAATAGTTTATTTTATGATGTGAAACAACATTCTTTTTGCTTAATCAGTTTCTCTTATGTGGTATGTTTTTGTTAGTCTGCTATTTGCATTTCACTATGACGTGTTCAATGGAAGATAAATCCACTCATTTTATCTGGTTTACAACCATCTTTTGGTTTTGATGCTGAAAGATGAAATGTGAGAATTATCTTGTACATGTTGGTGAGGAACAGTTTGGTGTTTACAAGATCCAGATTCCAATTAGAATTAAGAGAATCCTGGAAATAGGGGATTTTTTTGAGACTTACAATCTGTAAATACTTATTACTTTACAAAACCTACATTTTTTAGCCAAACGTCTCCCCAAAGACCTATGGCAAAATAATTTCAAGAAAGCTAAAAACATAACCAAAATTATGTTTGGAGCAAAAGGACCAATGTGTTAATATACAAATACTAAAATGCATCTTCTGTCAGACTCATTAACTGAAAAAAATTTCACATGCAAAACACAAGCTTGGGTTCTCATCTGGTACAAACGAACATCACTCCAGCAGCTTTACAAGCTGTGAATTCCAGCACTCTGTCAAGCTACACCAACTTAGACTTACAGCTAAGGAAAAATCAGAAGAACAAAACTCAGCACAGAGGCAGAGTTGTAAAGAATCTATGTCTTCAGTGGTCTGAAGGATACCTCAACCTTCCAGTGTGTACCACGATAAGCAAGAACATTGTATTTTACATAATTAGTGCTGAAGGCAATACAATGAAGGCAGGAAGCAAAAAAATTTTTACTCTAAATAATATGAGTTGTCATATATGAAGTGCTCTAGAGGTGCTGGGCCACACTTCATCCTGTATAAAAAGGTCCAAGTTAATTGTGCACTTGCAGTTCAGTACCTCAAGACTGAATTTGAGTCTAAATTAATTTTTCTAAGGTGAAGAAGGTATAAGTTTTCACAAGCAATTGTACAAACAGAGGGTCCAACCCATGGTAGTTATGCAGGTTTCATTCAAGTCAAATCAGCAACTCAAAGCCAGGGTTGGAACAGTGATACAGTATCAGTGCAGCCTGAACTGTTCACCTTTACACATATCTTACAAAGATATCGACCACTAGAGTGATCCTCATTTAAAAAAAAAAAAAAAAAATCAGCCTCCTAAACACACTGGCCTCAGCAAAACAAGATGCTAACTAAATTCCACTCCTTTTAAATTAAATTCTAAATTTCACCAGGAACTACTCAGGAAAAGCAGATATAACCAAACAGAAAATTAGCGGTGGGAAGTAATATACATGGAAGAATCACATGATCACATCTTTAGCTCATGGCTTAGGTTTGAGATGTTTTAACCTCAAAATAAATGCAAATAAATTTAGATGAAAAACTAAACTATAAGATTTGGACAAAAAAGAATAAGATCATTTCAAAACAGAGAGAAACTCTAAAAAGCTGAGAAAAATTAAACCCTGTCTGCATAGTATTGCTCATGCCGTGGCTGTTATCGACAGGATCAACAAGTAATTTGAGAAGTGACCGATAGCATAGCTGACTTTTATGGAAGGTTCAGTAAACATCAATTCAGAATTAACCCAAGAATATTGATTTAAGGAATAGGATGAGACTGAAAAAATCTAACAACTTGAGTAAACGATAGTGGTCAAAGATTTAATTTTCTGTTTATATCAAAGTTCAATAAATTTCTAATTATCATAGTCTTAATAGCTTTAACTGAGAAAAAGTCAATCAGATCAGATAAAACTGATTACCATAGCTATTTATCTGCATGCTGTTGAGCTGGTTAGCAAGTTGTGCTGTAGATGAAGTGGATGCAGTATTTGGGTAGGCTGGTTGTGATTGATGACTGTAGGGAGGATAGAAAGGTCCTGTATTGCTTGGAGGTGGAGGGCCTTGAAACCTAAAGGGAAAAATTAGTGCAGTTATGCAAAAAATTACATCAATCATAACTCTAGAAGGTCTCATACCTTCTCAAGGGTGGTGCTGAAACAATTAATTATAGAACAGACAAACTCTCTTATACTGCTCAGAAAATGTATATTTGTATTAAAATAGTCATGAAGCACAGACAGAATGCACATTTGTTTAAAAAAAAAAAAAAGACAGTACATGTTCGTTTACATACTTGCTAGAAACAAAGAGGGGGAACATGCCATGGTGAAGAGAGAGTGGTAGTAACTGTATGAAAGCATGAAGATTAAGAAACACAAGTTTCTGAACATATCACTCACTCCATCCCCTTTCCACGCTTATAAAGGAAGATTCCCTACTGGGGATGGGTGAAGAAGACCAGGAGAAAAATCTGTGAAGAGAGGAAAATGAAGCGAGAAACTTAAGGAGTTTCCTGTAGTAGAGGAAAAAAGATGATGCAGGTAGGGGAAAACTGCTTTGTGATTATCAGATATGGAAAAACATGAATGCAAGAAAAAAAACTGAAGAAAAGAAAGAGGTAATACATGTGGCTTATAAAGATATTTTCTACCAGACTATTTCACTCTGGAAAAATAAGATCTCAAGCTATCTCCCAAAGGAGATCTACACTGATTTTCCTATGACCACTTCAAAAATTGAGGAGGGGCCTAGCTATATCAAGAGAAGTAGAATTCACTTTCCTTGAAATTTAGATGTGGAAATTTCCCAGCCTAGAAGAGCAGCTCTCAGTAATTTAGGACTAAAACAAGATCAGGTAAAAAACCCATAGACATGCAGCTGTCAGGGCAATGACTAGAAGATATGAAAGAGAATCAGTATTTTTCCGGGTTGGTCATGTCAACTTGAGTCTGTTCACCTTGTTGTTCCATCTTCAAGACAACAACCACTTCTTCCTATGCGTTAGTACATTGTATTTTACAACTGATCACCAGTCTCTTTGGGTCCTCCTTTATGCAGTGAAAACACACACACAAACAGGCTTACCTATTTTAATTCCTAATAGAACACATACATGACTTTATTTGAACACAAATAAGTATGCAACAACTAAAAAGCACAGAAGCGGATTAAGACTAAACAACTAAAACGAGACTATTGTTACATGGCGTGAATTCACCAAAACAGCTATAGGTACACAAACTAATTTTGCAACTCCTGGGAGGTGAGCAAAGTAATTAACATTTGACAGAATTAAATAGAAGAGCTAAGCATATTTACCCACTTATAACTACCTGCAACATAACCACTGTGTAAAGCTTGGCTATCCCCCTGTATGATCATTTCTCCAAGATTTCTTTTTACAGCTTCCACCTGTCCCTATTTTCTCCCTTCCCCACTCCTGTCTCCTTCACTTCTTCCTGTGAGTTCTGGAGGCAGGACAACAGCACTTCAAATAAAATCTTCATAGTCAATCTCAGATCGAAGCAAAAGACTAGCAGTCATCCATCTGAGAGGGTATAATAAAACTGTATTATAAAATGTCTTTAAAGTACCCTATGGAGCCTTGGCTGTGATCCCACAGCAATAAAGCAAAGACATCCTAACAAGGCGGGGGTGGAACTACAGATACAGAAACATGCATCAGTTTCTAGTCAAAACTTGCTGCCAACTATTAATTTGTAAATAACAACTTCTTGGTACCTCACAACAAAGGAGAATTAAGACATCAGAAAGTGAACAAACAAAAAAAGCAAATTCTATACCTAACAGCACTTATAACACCTTACTGCTGCTTTGAAGCAATGGGTCTAAGACCAAGAAGAAAGAATAATTAAAGATAAAACAAACAACGCATGATAGAGACCTGACTTGCTGTAAAATGGAACTTAATGAAACTACAGATCACACTGTATGATCTGGCAGTTTACCACCACAGGGAATTGAACTAGAAGATTCAGTTCAAAATTGGAGTAAGTCAGAAATGGTGAAGATAAAAGGGATGCCAAACTTAAATGTCAGTGAAGCAGCCAAAGAGAGGTAACAGAGGTCAAATAGCTTAGCTCTCATGTATTAATTTTTGAAAGTCACCTGTGTGGCTGCTGCCCTGGTGTACTGGGCCCATTTTGGAAGCTGGTCTGGCTGAATTGATGTGTACCAGGTGGTGGAGGCCCAACAGGTGCTGAAGTTCCAATAGGCACAGTTGATTTCAACACACCTGCAAAAGATGAAGTACTTTTATGTAAGAACTCTGTAACAAAACAAAAGATGACCACAAATACAAGTGTATGTCCTTGCTCTAGCAGTAAGAATACCGTCTCTAGGTGACCCTGCTTGAACACGGGAGTTGGACCAGATGACCTCCAGAGGTCCATTCCAACCTCAGTCATTCTGTGGTTCCATAAGCAAGGAAAGATTTTTCATCAGCTATAGAAGCAGATATGAAAGAGAACAGATAGTAAGAAGTTGGTAATTTTCCAGCAAAAGAACCCCAGAGGGACAGTAAGAAAGAAGCAAGAATGAACAGACTCTGCAATTCAATTTGGGATACTGGTAATGCCCTGTCACCTAGTTATCTTTATAGGTAGAAGCAAGAGGTCCCTTTGATTTCACAGACCACAGTCAGAAAGAAAACTTGGAATGACCTTTAAAAAAAACAAAAGTGGCCTCCATATTTAGAAGCCGTAAACCTATGCTAAAAATGGCTCTCAATTCAGATCTAGAACAGTGACTGTGAAGAGACTATAACTTATGTAAACAGCAGTGCTGAATAAACAGCTCTACAACTTGTAGTTCTTGAATTATTTTCCTTTAAATTACTCTAACATCAAAAATCTGTTTGGTACCAAACCTGGTATTTTTCCCAAGTATTCTAATAAGCCAGTTACCAGAAGTAGTTCCATCTTCTGACTATATTCAGCATTGGATTAAGGTAACAAAACTCTTGCTGTCTTTAGTAAGAAGTTTTAGAGAAACTGTGTAAAACAACTTTTTCTGTTTTCATAACAACACAAAAATCAAGGATATCCCAGAATATTTAAAAAACCTCAATATACTTGGATACTTAGTTCTGCCATTACCCTACTCCACCATCTCAAATACCAAATTTAATGTAACTTATCATAATCTAGATGTCATTAAAATTTTAACAAGTACTTTTTAAAGATGGTTTAGGGAATACTTCAGACATCTTTACTACTTTAACTAATTTCCCCCTGTGACATCAGGCAAAATATTGAGATGGTTCCTCTTCCTGTCTCCCTATCTTGGCTATGTATATTAGTAGACTTACAGAGGGTCTTACTCTTTGCGTATTTTCCACAGCCCCAATTCACTCATCTAGCATGCCCCCTTTGACTCTACAGAAATTAGACCAGCACGACTTACATACAGCAAAACAGCCTTAAATTCCATGCTCTCAAAATGACTTTTTTGTTTGTTTGTTTGTTTGTTTGTTTGTTTGTTTGTTTGTTTGTTTGGTTGGTTTTTTAAGGCTTCAGCCACCATATACTCATACTCCTGGAAATATCTGAAGCCACATATCAGTAAGTTAAAATTAGTGAAAAACAAAGGAGACACAAAGATGGTCATGTTTATCTGCTGGATGTCAATTACACTAGCTGTAGCTCATTATGCTGGTAGAAATAAAGCAAATATCCCCTTTACTTATAATTTGCTTGTACCCAAGGTGCCCTTCCTCATAGAAACCAATTGTCTTCTGAGGGGTTAAAAAGCAGATGGGCTCTACTTACCACTCATTATCCAAATACATCGCCCAGTAAGCAAGCCTAAGTAGAACACCAACTCATCCTCATAGGCAAGTTTGTGCTATTCAGTAGGACCGGGGTCCTATTGTGAAGAATACAATCCATTTCTGAGAGCTTGCTTGCCATTAACACAAGTTGAGAAACATTTCTCTATTCCCAGAAATTGCCTCTTTTGTATTTGTCTGTATTAGGTATTACACATAACACAGCATTAAGTACTGGTGCTTATTCCTTCCTAGACAATGGCATTCACACACAAAGGTCAGCTACCCATCTTAAATCAACATCTGAGCATCAGCAATAACACAGACAAAACTAGTGCAGGATCCTGTTGCAGCAGCAGTGTAAAATTGAGTATTTTGTGCTGACACGAGTAAGAAAGAGATGCAAAATGCCTTTGTAGAAGAGTAGACTCTAAAACATTTTAAGCCAATTTCATACCTGGTTGAGGTGCTGAGTGTGAGGAGTTAGGGTCCCCGTAATGCCCATAATGAAGTGAAGAATTAGGTGGTCCAAAACCTGCAGAAAAGCCCCCTATTCCTGGCTGGGATTGGGAATATGGAGGAGCTGCAACATAGCCTTGTTGACTCATGATGGTAATGTTCTCATTCCAAGTATTGGGTCCTCTTTAAGAATCTGCAAAAGAGAAAGTGACACATGCAACTATTCTTCACTCTGTGCATTTTAAAAGGTCGTGAACTGTGTTCCCAAAAAGACCAAAGATACATCTGAGGGCAAAAAAGGACCTCGTTATCTTTGCTATTACAAGGCATCTTTTCCCTAAGCTTTCACATCTTGACTCTGTTGTTGTTAAAGAAGGAAAAAAAAAAGAAGAAAAGAAACAAAACCAAAAAAACCCAACAAAACCCAGAATTTGATTAAAAGCAATCCAGAAAAAGTTCTCTAATGATGGGAGCATTCACAAGACATTTAATTTCTTTCTTGCAGTCAGATTTTGTTAAGCAGGATAAAAGAAACTTTTAGGAAACTTTCAGGAAAGAGTATCCTGATAACTGCAATCATTGAAATTAGAACTAGAAAATCTGAAAAATTCTCCATTACTAAACCACATGATTTTATTTCATGAGACTAGTTTTCAGATACAGTGCCCTTGCTACCACATGATTTGTACACTTTGCAGCCTTGATAGCTAGCTTTCTCTTTTCCATGTAAGAGAAAATTTTTTATTTTGACTTCATATTGAATTTAACAAAAACAGAATGCCACCAAGTTTCTTGATGCTCAAATTAAAACTGTTTTGAGAAATGCCAAGGATCCAAACTCTGAAGGAGAACATAGTGTTTCTACAGAGTCCCAAGTACATAGGTCAGGCATCCCCAAAGAACTAAAGATACATGATATAAACCGGCATTTTAGATGTTAAATGTTCCTTTGAAATAGCTTTCCCAACCACCTATACTTCACATTCTTAGACTTGAGCCATGGAGCGGTCTTTGAGTATACAAACTCGATGAAAGTAAATCAGGAATTGTGCTCCAGAAACACGCAGAAAGGGACCTCAAAATTACACGCAGCTCCAAGATCACAATAGACAAATTCATACTGCTCTGGCACGTGTCAGTAGAGAAAAGCTATCCCTATCAGAAAGCCCATCTCTAGGCTTCTCATATTAAACACATATTTCTGAAAAAAACCCGCAATCTTCCACGTCAGACAAGAAATCACTTTGCGCTGGGTACAGGGCCTAGCCCTCCTCACACATTGCCCGTCCAACCCTCTAAACCACACTCCTCAGTGTGCCAGAAGATTTCTCCACTGCAGTATCAACCTGGTTCAGATAGGTAATCTTAGGGAGTCGTCTTCTACTTCTTAGTTAACAAGGTAAACAGGGGAAGAAGAAAAAAAAATGTTTAAACAGAGGCTTCATGCTGCCAGCTGTACTTTCTTCCCTCCCCCGCCCACATCAGAAAAGACGTGGCAGTGTGAGTGTTCATTGCTCCAAAAGACAGTAAGTCAGCACTAAATTACCTACACACTGGCATAGACGTATGTAAATTTTATATATATACACAGGAAGAGATTTTCACTTTGAGACATCTGCAACAGCCAACACCTTTAGCTGCGACAGCATCCAGAGGAAATAACTTCCTCCACAGCTTACTCACACACACACAAAATCTTGCCACGTCAAACTTCCCACAGACAGCATAAACACGCAGAGGTCATGCTGAAGAGAGACAGGAACTCTAACCATAAGCAAAATAATATAAGTTTATCAAACACAATTCCAGATCCTATTTAACACTGAGCATATTTAATCCGTTCTCAAGGTATGTATATGTATCAACACGAAAAGTTTGGAGGCAACACACAAAATACCAACAGAAACTGATCACCTAAGGTTTTAGCAATCAGGTTCTAACAAGAGACATAGATTCACTCTGGAAACTGCATGAGAAAGATCAGAGGATCTGCTAAACCCAGATCTTTCCCTGGGTTTGTTTACTACAATGTCACTACACAGAAGGACATGGAAACTTTTTTCTCCCTGTCTCTCTTAACACTAGTTTACCTCAGACCCTGTAGCCTGAGGAACAACACTAACACTATTACAGAATAGGTTGACATCTTTTTTTTTTTCCTCACAGAATTGCTGCACCTATGCAATGCTCTACTGCACTGGTATCTCTGTGAAGATGTAAAACTGCACTATGTGCATGCAGAAGTAGGATAATGGAATCAAAAATAGAGGTTCACGTTCTCAGCTAACTGGAGCAGCACTGTTAACTGTGTGGTTCTGCAGATAAACTGTGCCTGGTAACCTATCACCTCGGAAGAGGTGCTGTCCCTCCTCAAGGCATGCTGCAATCTCAATCTGGCAAATAATCTTTGGGGTATCTGCATGTATCTACACACACATATACACAGAATGGAATATAGCTACACACATTACATTTTGCATTTTTTTTTAATAACACATTTTGGAGTAAGTTATGAAAGCAGAAGCTTAAATTTACTCCAATTCAGTACAGAATCTGCAACCAGTTAGTATTTCTATCCCCATTCACTCAGAATTTTAAGTCGCTCGAACATCGCAACAGGTCTCACCGCTCGGTCGGTGCTATCACGGCGTGAGGCGCACGCCGGCAGTACCCGTGCCTGCCCCCGCTGCCGGCTCGGTGCAGCTCCCCCGACTCCCCTGCCCTCTCCCGCCGCCCCTCCGGCTGCCTCTGACAGCGCTCCCCCGCCCGGCCCCCGCGGTTGCTCACCCGGGCGCTGACCCGCA
The DNA here is from genome assembly GCA_013397275.1 of Burhinus bistriatus. NCBI lineage: Eukaryota > Metazoa > Chordata > Aves > Charadriiformes > Burhinidae > Burhinus > Burhinus bistriatus. The sequence continues at coordinate 1,220,425 of VYXH01001759.1, forward strand.
GGCTGTGGTGGCGGCCCCAGGGCCCGCGGCGGCCGTTAGGACCGTTACCGGGGGGCGGCGCGCGCCTCCGCCCGCGGACACGCACTCACCCGACTGCCACGTCTGAGCCTGCCCGCGCGCCACCGCCTCACCGCTCCCCCCGCGCGCCCCGGNTCATATGTGCTTTAAAAACACATTTTTATCGGTGGCAATATATATATGGAAAATTATGCCACCTGAGTATCTAGGGTGAAATATGATACAGGTCCGTTACCTGTTTGCATACTCTGGTTTTGGTTACTGTTCAAGTACATTTAAAAACACTACCTTGGTTACAGGATAGAGTCAATGTTTTTCTAATGAACAAAGTAGAAACGTGGGAGTAACATGAGGAAGATGTATTGGTAAAGTGACTGTTCCAGTCAAAATACAGTCACTGGTGTTAAAAAAAAAAAGTCATCACTCAAAAACAGCTTCATCACTCTCATCTATCTGCAATTCAGGCCCCATAGGCTTTCTTACCCTTTGAGTGATTGTTCTACAACCTTAATAAAGCTTTTTAAAACAGTGAATGATTTTACATGGTGCCAAATCTCACTGATGGCTACCTCAGACAAGACTGTCAAAAGCATTCATTCCTATACAAAATAATTCTGAAAACAATCCCAGTGCCTTTAAAACAGATGTCAAAATGAAGCTACACAGGGGCATCCTTTACATGAAAGACTCGCAATAAGCCTCAGCAAGGAACACAACGTGGGCAAGAACAAGTCTTGACCTGCCTTTGTACTTGCTATCCAGAGCTGGATTCACCACCGAATAATATAAACTGGTTTTCTACATGTTATCGGAGCCAATACTGTTGGATATACCAGAGAAAATTTAAAACCTTCCAAATCTTTCACAACTGCCTCATCAGAATGGAAAATTTAGTCCACGAGGTGACAAGCATCAGTTAAACTGGATGTGGTTTTGGCTGCAGAGTATTAGCGACTCTTTTGCAAGCAGGATGCAAAACACCACCTTTCATCATTGCTGTGCTATAGTTTCACCCTATCTCTTTTGCTGGTTATATGGACACGTACAATTACCTTCAGTTATGCAAAATTCTTTTGAATACCATGCCACTGAGGAAAATAACAGCTTTAAGTGTGGACATTCCCTATTTTGTTGTGGAGAGAGGCAGGTGGCTGTCCCACCAATGCTGTTAACTAGCTCGTAGCTATTAACAGTAAGCAGCTGTGGATAATTCAGCACCGAAGAACCGAGCACTTACTTGGCCACTGAATACTTACTATCAGATTTCTCCTCCCTGAAATCAGCTCTAGTGAAACTGAAAGATGAGATCAGCAAAAGATAGCAAGGAGAAGCTATGGCTTTCTCAGTTCTTCCCCTGTTTCAGGCCCACTCTGGAAATGGATCAAGACACCTCTTTTTTCAATGATACAGCTCTGCTTCCATTGCCCTTTAGCCTGGAACAATGAGAAAAAAGGCACCCAGCGTGTCACGGTCCGGATGTTTTGAAGCTACAAGTAGTATTTATCTACAGTTTCCACCTATAACATTAAAAGTAATTTAAGGTTTTCAATTTCAGAAATGTGGAAACACCATTAAAGATTTAAGTGCATTCCTGGTCTGGAAAGTAATTTCATAAAAATGAGATTGCAGGATTGCTAAACTGTTGTCACTTCATTTTAATGAAATAATTTTAATTAAACTATCACAAAATCTGAGAATCGGACTGGTTTCTTCTGTATCACTATCAATAATGAAGATCTTGTAGGTTAACTTACCTTTCTTAACAATCAATTTATCCTGAAGCTGTACCTATGCAATGCTGCTGGAAGCTAATGTGATTTCATGTATTTCAGACCTAATTTGGAGCTAGTACTGGTGAAATAAATAGAAGAATTTGTCGAAATCTATATACTTTTTTGACCTATATTAAAAAATAGCAAACCCCTTGCTTCTAAAATCTCACTTTTAAAGTTCTCACTAGATTTTTTTCTATTGGTTCTGAAAGAAAGAAAACACATAGTCATCCATCAGCTTGGGAGTTTATTGGATACAGAACCAATACAGGCTCTGTAGAAGGCTAAGTCAAATCTTTCAGATACCAATATTACTGGTTTTTTATTAAATTATTATTTTAATCATTTGGGATTGATCTGTTCCCTGAAGTTACTGCTGGAGGTCTATAAAAGCTCCTCATGGACAAACTGTGCAGAACTCCACGTCTCTATCTCACAGCACATTGCATTAAGACAATGTGTGATTCCGGGAAACCTAAATCCTAACCTAATCTTTTCATTTAGAGGATGTCCTTAAAATACGACCTTACCACAAGCTGCCTGGAAGAATCAGAACAACACTGTGATGCATTTGAGCTACGGGCACGTAATTCTCATGATGATAGCGACAGTACAGCTTTTGTAGCAGTTAACGTTGGTTGTGTTAACACAGAGCTGTGACAAGACCAATATCTGCAGTTCAGTGTTATGTGATTTTTCTAAAAATCAAAATATATTCTAAACCATTCTCTAGGGGAAGATGTGGGCTATATTAGATATGTTCTTTAAAGAAAAGACTATTTAATCATAAGGAATAGTTCATAAAACTCCAAAGATTCTATATTTTAAAAGGCTTTTTTTGCTGTTTTTATCCTTTTAATTTCATGCATTAAAATTCCCTTTTTATGTCCTGCAGACAAAGCAACAGGTTTACTTTTGCACAACATCAGAAGGGTCCTAAAAGCGGTTTACATAAAAAGATTACTTTCTTTTCATGTCTTGTTTACATATAAACACTAAAATCTTCTTTAATGTTTTGTCTACTGTATAGTTAAGATCTATGGAAAACAGTTTACAGTTTAGTGTAAAGTACTTTACAAGCAAAATGGAAATTAGTATTTACAAAGGTTGTATTTGTTTAAAATGAAAGCAAAGACTGGTGAAAAAGAAGCAATCAAATTTTGAAGGGATTATGTTTTTCTGAAAAAAAAATAGTGTGACTGTGAGGTCAGATTAAAAACTGCTACATGAAGAAAAAGGAAAGATGTAATATTTTAGGAAACAGAACACTACTGTAAGAAGAAATACATCAGTGTTGTGACTCAGTTACATTTCTAAGATAAAAAACTATAATAGAAACATAAATAAGGGTAGAACAGAAGTGAATACTGATATTTTGATTAAACAATCTCAATGGCAATTAGAAAATATTATTGGAGTACACCCTTTAAACACTGTCCTACATGAAATGAAAACACAGAGAGCAAAGGGTTTCCAGAATATCAGACTGATGTAGCGGCTGTTATTCAGGGAAAATAATACAGTAATGTTAAAATCCTGCGCATACATTCATTGCTACATATATTTTCTCTTAAGTAGTTAATAGATACTTCCTACAGTGACTATCCGCTATCACCTAGTCCTGTTTCAGTTCAGGCATGGGGCCACAATAGAGGAAGAATTAATTCCTTACAGTTTTGGGGGTTTTTTTTTGCAAGATCTGACACTAGTTGAGCAGGGGGTGAGTCAGAGTACCCAGAATCAGGCCTGGCCAGTCAGAGGGACCACTGGGACACAGTGAGGGATTGCTAAGCACACGGATCATGCACATGATTCTCCCCTTTCCCTCCTGCTAAGGACTGACCTCCTGCTCCACAGTGATGGTAAAGGCTGTTCTACCTCGCAGGCTGCTTCAGCATACCACACACAAAGAGGTCCTGACACCTTGCGCTCATTGAAGTTTCCAAAATATTTTTAGATGAGAAAGAGTGTAAATCCAATTCCGATTCATAAACTTACAGTCTGTCTGTCTGAATTCATCTGCAGATTCATTTAGACTGAATATTACTCTCTATTCCCTGCTGTGAACTGGGCAATTTTGTTGCACTTGTACAGTTGCTGGTAGCTTTTGAATAGCTGTGTTGTTCCACTCAAGAAATGGCTGCATTTTGTTATACCCTGCAGAGGAGAGGAAGGACTGGGAGCGTGTCACTCCTTCCCTGCCCCAGCCCTTTTGAACATCACTGGCAACTGGTAAATCCACAATGATAGACCCTTTTGTCTTCATGGTCCCTAACTCCCCCAACCAGAGGACAAAAATCAACTGCCACAGGGGCATTCATATTGCCTTGGAGAGCGTTGGTAAAGTTTACTGGCATATTTGCAAAGCAAAAAAATTATATTTAGGGAAGAAAAATGATATGCAAGTGAAAGAGTATTTAATTGTGAAAAGGGCACTTGCCTTAAAGCTAAGGTCCTGATTTCTTGTTAGGTTCCTCCCTATTAGCTAAAACAACTTTTCTTTCCCTGAAACTCAATAAAACAGAAATGATTATAAAATGCTCTATGGTAAGTTCTGTGCAAGTCACACATTACAAAAGCAAACATGCTTTAGAAAACTGACTGTGACTGTTTTCTTTAAAATAGACTTTCTGGCTAGTTCAAGCCTCTGGATTTTTCAGTATCTGCAAACTGTGAGGTTCCTCTGCTTAGTCTCACTGATTGTTGCTATTTTGGTTTTCTAATGAAATCAACATTCTGGCAACTCGATCTGGAACATTTACAGGAGATAGATACGGTGTTCTGAGAAAACTGCTGTGATGTTTCAGCTGGGGAATTTCAATTATCTTTTTTAATTAATTTAGTACTGTGTAAGATGCATGAGAGTGGAAGATTGCACTATCAGTTCTTAAAGGAAAAAACCAAGACTTGATTACCCTGCCGTAATTGCTACATAACAAACCGTAACATAAAAACAAAGATGAGAACCCCTCATTATAATCTGGTGAATAATGTATGATACATAAAGCACTGTGAATAAACATTAAGCCATCAGTCTGAGAAAGGATAGCAGAAAGTTATGCGATCCTTTCTGTGTTTGCTTGCTGAATGTATAGAATTTTGCAAACTTAGATACCTTTCACTTTTACATTCAAAAGCATCTGAAGTAGCTTTACTTGCATTGGTTTCATTTTATGTTTTCTGCTCGCGTATAAAATTTCTGATGTGTTAGTGGAGTCTTGCTGTAGAAGAGCACTCAAATAAGCTTACTACCATTAAATTAAAAAAAAGTAACCGTTTGAGTAAGAAGCGGGCAAACTCTTTGTAGCAAACTAGCTCTTTGGTTGATTTACTTGGTTTTCTCATTGAAAAAGATGGGATGAATTTACAGTCTGTTTTTTCCGTTTGTCCAGTTAATAATGCAGGTGTATTTTAGCCAGTGCTAGGGATCATTCAACAGACTGTGACTATAGTCCTACTGTTAGTAAGTCATATTTGTTCCATGTAATTGATTGTCTACTGCAACTCAGATGATACTATTTCTATTCTCTGATCAGTTGGTATCACAAGCAGGATAAGTTGGTTTCTATTCGTTTGCACTGACAAATACTCCTAACTGTTGAATGAATCTATTGTATAAAAAAACCAGCTCTTCAAAATCACTCTGAAATTACTTAGGATGCAAATGTTTTTATGTTTATTTGCACTTACATTCACTGTGCTTCTGCTCTACACTGCCATTAATGTGGGAGTAAAAAATCTTAACCTAAGCATGGAAAAATAATAGAGGTACTACATACCAGTAAAGCATCTGTGTCATTTGTAAAAATATCAGTATTGATTACAAAAGCATTTTTCAAAATGCTGGTTTTGCGCTATTTGGATACCTGTAGTATTAACTAATTGATGCCTTCCCTATCGTCAACAAAAATAAAGATCAGGGTTAAATCAAAGAAAAGCAGAATGAATTTTTTTAAAAATCCATCACGTTATTTGTGTATGATAGATGCAACAAAGGGATAGGAAATGCAGCTGGCATGAAAATAACAAAGGACAGGAGCAAAATTGTACATCACACTTGGTGTCACAGCACATGTCCCAGATTTGCTCTGTGGAGGCACAAAAAACACTTATTCAGGATTTGCAGTCATTGGGAGTTGTCTGGAAATCTGGCAGATCCATGCCAACACCAGCTAAAGAGTAGACCGTCACCAAAAGCAGAAGCCTGTACCAAAGACAGAAGGAGCTGAGAAGTCTGGAAACTGGTTCCTGGCAAGAAGATGCAGCGCAACAGGCAAGGATGTAGGATCAGCAGGGGTTAAACATCGAGGTGTTTTTGGAGGGTAGACTTTTCTAATATCATCTGCTCCATTTGGAAAGAAATTAGTTATCAAAGCAGAGAGTTGGGATTCTTGTTCCTATAGGCAGGAATGAAGATACCTAGATTACTTTTTCATCTATTGCAGTTATTTGCAGGGGGCGGGGGGTAAGATTTCATGCAGGGAGGTCCTTGTTGTATCATCTTTGTTGTTACTGCTTCTCTGATAAAAATCTAAACAGAACCATCCAGATGCCAAGAGCCAGCAATTCTGTTTGCCCTATGCAGACATACCTTGATGCCATAGCAACTTTTTATGCACTGTCCTTTTGCTAAATGCTGTAGTTTGAACCACCAACATCAGACTCGCTGGGGCAGACGCTGAACAAAATACTTCACTGTATTTGTAAAGCGAACATTAGAATCTGCTTTACAAATCTAACAGCTTATTTTGTAGTACAGAGGAAAGAGGGAAGAACAGGGTACCACAGGAAGATTCAAACTATCAAACTACAAATGGAGATTTTCAGAAGTTCAAGCAGATTTCTCAAGGTTGCACTGTGTAGTGGCTATTTTCCCCATTTTACAGGCCCAGACCAAAAATTAAATGTGAATTTGCAAGTGTAAAAACGGAACCCAAGCTTGCCGGGACCCATACTGTATTATAACTGAATTGTTCCTCTGCTTCTCCCATTCTTGTTTTCAATACTGATAAATTCAATCTCATGAGCCTTCTAAGTGACAAACAATACCTGCTTTACACTGCAATGCAAAAATAGTTGATTTTTATGTTGGACTGTGGCCATGCATGTAATCAGTCATTGAGCTCTTTAAAAGCAACAAGTCAAAGGGAATTCATCACTTTTATGCTAGCTAAAAGGAAACAAAATTTAAAAGATGAAATTTGATGCAGGTGAGTATTCACCAGACTAACGTTAAATTTTCAAGTTCTCTTCAATCTTCAGTTCCACATTAAACCATCATTTCAAAATGTAGTAGACTATTTGGGCCTAATTCATAGCTCAGCTATGATGAAAATATATTTTCTACCTGAATATGATATGGTTACTCTTGATTCATTTCACTGTAGTACATTGGAAGAGAGTTTAGCACGGTATATTTGTTCAGAACATAAGTAGGCATCAAATGTTTGCACTGGGTCCTTTCAGTGGGAAGAGAGGAGATCATAAAAGTTTCCTGTCTAAGATGAAGGGATAGATAAAAGGTGTTGTGTTACTTGAGCGCCACCTTTAAATGACAATTCAAAGAGTAGGGTGAAGCATTACGGCAGAGGTGAGGAACACAGAACACCTACTTACATGCATGTTCCATTCAAGACTCAACAGCTTTTGCACAGAAAATAAATTTTGATTCCTGTAGGCTCTATTAAGAAGAATGTGATACAACCTTTCCCTGCCAAAACCAGAAAGAAAATACCACATAAATAGTTTTCTTTTTACTTTAGAATCTTTTATCAGAATTTTCCCAACTACTGATGCCAAAAAATGTAGTCATCCCATCTCCTCAGAATCAAAATGAAATGGAGATAGATACCTAAGAGTCTCCCCAAGTCCCAAGAGAAATTTAGTTCTTGCTTGCAAAAACACAGTGATAAGTAAAACCAGCAGTGGAATGACACCTGGAAACATGAATTCTAGCCCAAACCCTTACTTCAAGATTAACAAGAAACAGGTAGTTATTCCAGTGTCACAAACATTTTTTCCATGTTCATAAATCTTGCAGTGAATGTGTTTTACTTTTTCCTCACAACAAAATCCTGGGGAGCCTTTGTAGCTCTCTTGATTCTTGGACACATTCTGAAATCCTTGTGTTTCCATATATCTTACTGGCGCCTTTCCCAAGACCCTTGGGTGCTCTCAGACCACCTGTACTTCCAAATTGCCTGGCCCATACAAAGAAGTGCGAGAAAGAAAGGAAGCTCCTGTTGTAGTGCACAGCTGGGATGTTGTGGGGCCATGTATGCACACCTGGAATCTCAAAAGCCTTCTAAAAAGACTTTGAGAGTCCAGGAAGAAAAAAAAAGTGTATTTCTCTTCAGCCTGTAGTTCAGGAAGGTATTTCCTGAGTATCTGGGACTGGCTGTGGTAGGAACAGGTAAGACAAACGCCAAAGAAATATCGGAATTCTCTTCTCCAAACTCTTGGCTCCTTACTTGAGTTATCCATACATTTTTACTCACTGTATTTAATGGCGACAGGTCTTTGGCTACAGAGGGCCTGTGATATGTTGCCACCTAAGCATGTGCTTAGAGAGCAGATCATCACTGATCTGCATCCTGCCAGCACAAGCATCTAGGATGACACCCAGTAACCTAAGTGCTAAGAAATACCCTCCTGGTAGTGGCATGGCAAACTTCACATTTTCAGCTGACTTGCATTGTCTTAGTGAATCATATATAAATGCTGGAAGTATGATCTGTCAAATATCAATGGCTGTTACTAACTGCATATGCAATCAGCTCAGGACTCACAGAGAGATACTTTAACTTAACAAAAGGCACGATTGTGACTGTTGCTAAGTTTACCATTAAGAGGAACAGAGTTCTTATTCCTCTGCATGGGCTACCTGCATTAATAAACTTTTGCGTGTGGCTAGAGTTACTATTACTCATCTGACTAAGAACAAAACAGGGAACAAAGAGGTAGAGGCAAGATAAACAGGCAAAAGTTTGACTCTCAATGTCTAAAACTTTGTTAACCCTAGCTGAGCTGACATGGAGGTGAGGTAGTTTGTTTCCAGCAGAGAACAACAGCAAATTACTTTCCTCCTTCAAGAGAAGCTTGGTTGAGCGCTGACCTGCATTACCCCTTATACTTGGCAGATTGCATACTTAACAGTTTTTCAGAATATGACAGTGCAACCCTTTGTATTTCCACTTAGAGAAAGAATTATCTCAGGTTCTAAAACATGACCGGATTTATTTTATGTTTCCAAGAAAGTGGTTTCTCACACCAGAGTCAGATTCAGTACATTTCTCTGCTTCTTCCACTACACTTCATTTGTCAGTCTTGAAGTTGGGGAAAAAAAACAAAGCAGGACTAGTTCTAAAATTCCAACCCATCACACTGTACCTAGCCTAATAATCTACATTAGGTATTAAAATTTGAAGTTTTTACCTTTACTGGTGAGGAACTGCTCATGCCTTTTACGAGTGTGGGCAGAGCTTTCCCATCTGGCCTTAGACGTAGCTAATAATTATCTAGGACTTGTATTTTTAATTTCTTTTCTCTCCAGTAAGAAGTTGGTATTACTGTTTTTTAGTACCTTTACCACTCCATGTCTGTACTTTCAGTCAGCAAACCCTCTTTAGCTGGCAGTGCACTGCAAAATTCTTCATACAATCAAAACATCTGGATTCTACTAATTTCTCTTGTAGGACAAGAGAAATTTGATGGGAAATAATGAAGAGCAATCAGCTTTAATGAATGTTAGCTGGAGCCGTGCATTTGAACCTTCCATCAATCTATTTCATTCACTTCATCTGTCATTTTATACCTTTTTTGAAAATTAAATCCTTTCCATGTGGCTCTGTTCCTTGTTGCTTCTAAAGTCAAGAGAACAAGAATTAAGGGTAGGAATTAAGCAGAAATGTATTTTTCTACTTCTGTAAGGTTTGGGGAAAATGATGTTTAGCTTTGCCTTCAAAATTTGCTTTTACCTTGGGCAACTATTGAGTTGTACTACTACAAAACAAGGAATGTCATTAGGCAATGATTTGGGACAATAACATATGCTACGTTGCCTTACATTACACAGCTTGCAGAAGCTACTTTTAAAAAAAACCTAATTTGAAGGGACATATTAGCAGAGGCCATTTTCACTTCATTTGGAAGAGACTGTGTGTCATGTTTTCTTAAGTGGCATGGCATTGATTTTATCTTTTGTTCCATTAACTAGCTATATATTTACAAGTGGGTTTTTTTCCATGTAATTAATAAACAAACAAACAAAAGCACTGACAATTTTTTTTTTCT
>VYXH01001759.1:1230558-1264729 GCA_013397275.1 Burhinus bistriatus
CTCGATGATTCTCCCATTTGGCTAAAATCACATCCTACAATAAATTGTGTAATTTATTAAATTGTTTACAGATGACACAGTTAGAATCTACTAGAAAGCTGTTAAAATAGGCATTTTTAGGAAACTAGTTTATGTTGGTTTTATGTGGAAAAATCACATAGGAAAAGAAGATGAAATGCATAAAAAGGAGGAAATCAGACATCTGGGTATTTACCACAGTAAAATGCTGCCCATAAATTAGAGATCGTGATACCCCCTTTCCCTCTCTCTCTTCCTCATTACTAAGGAATGTGTTGCATTTTTAAAGAATCCAAAGATACTGTTGTAGGAAACTGTAGGTGAAATGACAGCTTTTCTGAATGAAAGACAAACATACTTCTTAGTTCTTCTCACATCTGTAGAATGTCTTCTGAACTCAGCTACAGAACTACTTGATTTAAATTAGATTTTAGATAAATCCACTTATAGTAAAACTGTTCAGAATCATAAATGATTATTACAATAAGAAAAGAAAATATGGACAAGTGACAGTAGATGAGGCAAATAAAATTAAGAAGTAGTCACCAAGACCACACAGAGCTTTAAAGGAATTCAAGGCTGAAATAGCTGACTCTTACTTAAAACTGTTACCTGAGATTAGAGAGTGCCATTTTTTAACAAAAGTGTTCCGAGACAGATTCAGAAAACAGCAAGCCTGTCAGCCTGATATCTATACAAAACAAATTGGTGGAAACTATAATATGGAACAGGGGACATCTGGATAAATATGACTTATCTGGGAAGAGTTAAAAAGGTTTTCATAAAAGGAAGTCCTGCCTCACAAACCTAAGGCAGTCCTTTGAGGGGATCAAAAAACACGTGGATGAGGGTGATCTGATTGATCTTGGATTTACAAAAGGCTTTCAACAAATTCCTTCACCAAAGGCTTTTAAGAAAACTAAGCAGCCATACCATAACATGGCTTAAAAGTATAAGGTGATACATGTTGGCGGAAAAAACATTAATTCACAAATAAAACAATGAGCTTTGAACTGACTATCATCAGACAAGGTTTTAAGATTTTAAAAGATAGTTCCATGGAAACATCAATGCAGCAGCGTCTGAAAAAGCAAATCAGATGTTAGCAATGTTGGGGTTAGCAACTAGAGAACAGAATAGATGATATCATCATATTACTGTATAAATCCCAACTTTGTCTGCAGTCTGAAGACTGCCTGGCGTTCCAGGCCTCCATCTCAAAAAGGATATAGAACTATAGAGGATGTAGAGAAAGACAACAAGGAGATAGCTTCTGTATAAAGAATGACTAATTATTCTATTCTACTTCCCTTGAAAAAAAATGACTGAGGTGGATATGTAAGAGGTCTATAAAATAAGTGCCTGGAATGTGTGGCTGGGAGTTGCTTGGTCACAGTTTCCTCTGATCCAGGAAGCAGGGGACATCAAATTAATCTGTATGATCCAAATTCAAAGAAGAAAAGGTGATTCTTTATGTCACAATGTAGTTAGGGATGACTTCCTACAGTAAGCTATAGATACTAGAAGTTATGTGGGCTCAAGAGGAAACCACGTGGAAAGGTTCATGGAAGAGAAATTCCTAACTATTACCAAGTACAGAAGAACAGCATCCAGCCAAGGAATTTTTTGAGTAGAAGTCAGTGGAGGCCACCTGAGGAAAGTAGTGTGCATTTTCCATGTTCTTATTCTTTTTCCTAAGCAACCATTTTCCACCCACTATCAAAGACAACATTCTAGGGTAGATGGCCTCACTTTGGTCTAAGTATGGCTATTCTTAGTTTATCACAGCTCACCAAGGCTAATGTGCTAGATTTTTTAACTGGAAGTTCTTGGAAGCAGATGAGCAGGTGGGGGTTTGACCTGGAAATTTTTTCATACAGACCTTATCATAGAAGATCAGATTCAAGCCAAAGCTTTACCTGTATTTGGACACAGATAGATGTTAGGTGAGTTCTGGCACTTGACATTTGCTGAGCTTATAAAGTTATGTTTTGTGACATAAAATTTTAACAGTTGTTGCATCTTCAGGATTTAGTGAAATGATGGAGATGGTGGCAGTGGTTAAGTGGCTGTGGTTGCCATTAGCTTTAAATTTTTCAGTGGATTTCCAAAATTATCTCAGAATTTATGCAATTTATTTCTGCTATAGAGACCACAGAGAGCAAAATGTCATAAACCTCATGAATGACTCCACTTTTATCATGAAGTTGAGTTTCTGACCAGCATTTAGAAATCCCAAAGGATGCAGAGAATGTACAACAAGATAAGACTAGTATTAAAGAGCAAGATACGCTGCGGCATAAGCATTTAAGAAAGTCATATAAGGCAAATGGGAGTTGTTAATGCCTATGGAGTATTATTTGTTAGATTAGGGCACAGGAAGCTTTGGGTCTCCCCATCATGGGAATAGTTTAATTACAGACTTCAAATGTTTTCCTTACTGTGGAGCAAGCAACAAATTCTCTCTCAGAAGAAAAAAAGCAGCAATTTGTTTGGAATTGTTGTTATAAAACCCCCTCAACATACTGACTAGAAAAAAGTTATTTTTCCTATCTTTGTTCTCCTGCCAGGACCACAATTCTTGCCAGTTCAAGCAGAGTCCTATATCAGTTTAAATGTACCAGGTTTAAATGTCCACAAAGCTCTGTCATTATACTGGGTTACTCTTAGTTTAAGTATTTTGGGGTTGTTTGGTTTTGGGTTTGTTTTTTAAAATATTACGTTCTTTTCACAACTTGTTCTGGAGTAATTAGTACTACACAATATATATATAGAAACTCGAGAAAAAAAAGAATTTTTCTTTGGAGAGCAGAGATCTAAAAGCACAAATGATGTTATCTATTGTTGCCATTACTTCCACAAGATGATTTAAGTTCTAGCATGCCATGTAGATTTCACAGATTAGAAGCCAGTAGAATATTAAACAAACATTAAAGTATTCAACTTTAAGGATCAAAAAAACTACCTCACAATGTTGTAGACAACTGTTAATTTTGCTTTCAAGAGAAATTTCTTTAATGTTTTACATAAATGACGTTAGCCAAAACCATTGGCATGATTTTGCTATGTCTTTTGCTGTGACACAATCAAATTTAAAGTGCTTTTCTCTGCTTTTTTTGCCTTAAGGATGTCAAATAGATGGTAGAGAATTAACTTCGAGGAACACCAACTACTGATGCTTCAGCAGCTGTACAGAGACATTTCATCTGTGTCATACAACAAAATCAAACAGATCCTGGTGTTCTGACTGGTTATTTTTTCAGCTGAGCAATGACTAATAAGATTGTTCTGTTTTATCATTTTACACAGTTCTGTCATATGGCCAAAGGAGATAGAAGCTTCTATATCTAGTACAAATTCCCATCAAATATATTACCAGAGGTGTTTCTCATTAATTTGTTTTCTACAATAAGTATATGAAGATTTCAGAAACAGAGATCAGAACTGATTATTCCTTTTTACCAAAATGATAAAAGAGAGCCTAATACAAGCTCAAAACACCCTAACAGTAATTAAACATATAAATTTCATCATAAGTCTGTAATATTTGAAGAGCTGATAATTATCCGATTAATTTTCTTTAAAAAATTGTTTTTGTACTTAACAGAGAGTCATAAGGCATTTTTTGCAGCTACATACTTAAGAATTCTATTATCATAAAAGTATCTATCTGTTTGATTAGGGAGCTTGTCTCCGCCTGGTCTTCGGGTTACCTTAGTGCCTTCAGTGGCCCGATGAAGGGCTCAAGCACCTAAGAGCCTGTCTACTTTTTCCAGCCATAATATTTCAGTTTAACAGAAGATCCTGTCTCTATCTTGATATTTCGCCTAACATTCTTTAAAGAACATTGCTGTAGTGTAAGGAAGCATCACTCCAGGGACACTGAATTGACAGACACACAGACTTAGGTTTAAAGCCTCAACAATTACCAGTTCCAGTTCTGTAACTTAAATGCCGAGTGTTTCCCGTTGCCCTGACATCTCTAAAGAGCAGCCCACCGAAAACAGTTCATACAAGGCCCTCAGTGGAGTCTATGCTGTGGAAATCTGACATCAACCCCCAGCAATCTGGGTCTCGAAGCAAGAGGTGTTTGTTTCAGAAACTAGTCTAGCTGTTAAAGATGTTTCTGCCCACCTGCTGAATGCTGTCCTTTAGAACCAGCTTAGTTCAAAATGCAACGTGATTTAAGCCAAGCTCACTATCTTTGTGCTGAGGCGAGCAGGAGCTCTTACGCTGTCAGTTGTTAACACTCAGCTAGGGGAATATTCATCCCTTAGTGAAGAACAGTCACGTCTTAAACCATTCCCAACTAGACCTGCAGGAGCTCAGCTGTTTACAGTCCGCATTACCCCAAGTCAGCAATGGGGAACAGAATTGAACCCAGGTCTTGTAAGGCTCCGGCAAATTAACTTCCCACTGAATCTTTTCTTTTTTTTTTCATGCTTATAGTAAGGTTCCCCTTTAATGACACAATGCAAATCATCCATTGATAGCATCAGTAGAGAGATCTGATACTTCATTCCACTAATCCTCTTCCCCTCTCTGGTAGGAAAGGTGACAGGCTGCATAAGAACAGGTATTATTAGGGTCCAATAATAATTCAGGTCATTGCTGAATAACAGTGTACGTTAAACTATACTGATGTTACACAGAACCAGCAAAAGAAACAATTTCAAGACAAGGAAATTATAAAGTTTTTCTTTTTTTTTTTTTTTTTTGCATACCCGAAGTGCTGCAGAAAGTGCATGCAGGGTAGAGATGAAAATCATAAACCTAGTTCAATCTAAGTGTATGGGTTATTCAGAGATGTTCATGATGCTTCACTCAAGATTCTGCTTTCTTCTTTGTTTGGAGTATGAATGCAAAAAAAGGGTAAATTAGAATTTAAAACGCCTGGCACCATTTACTAAAGTAAACTTATGTCCTAAATTGTCACCGGGCAATGTACACTTCTTTTTGCTGTTGTTTTGATTTAGCTGTCATGAGAGTCATGTTTAAATACAGCCTTTTCTGCCTTACGGCCGAGTCTCTTTGTGTGCATTTCCTCAACGTTACTTACTTGACTTTGAAGGTGGGCTGAGCATAGAAATCTGACGAAAGAGTGGGCTGTGCCCTCGATCCGAGGGAGCTCTTACATTCTTCTGAATGACTACATTTGCTAGTGCAGTACACAGCAGCAGCAACAGTGTGGTGCTCTGGGTCTCCAGCTCTGCCTGGCAGACAAATCTCCAGCTCACTGAACATCTGCAAGACAAATTTTCATGTTCTTCTGTAAATGAATGCTGCCTAACTGCACCAGGAAAATGGGCACAGGGGATTATCTCTGCATTGCTATGAGCGGAGGGGCGCCTTGGGGCTTTAGATTGCAAGGTGGCAAGGAGCAAAAGCAGCCTTTGCAAATCGCCAAGGTAGGATCATGAGAGAAAGATGTTACTGGTGTTTTGTGAACACGAGTGAAGAGAATAGTTTGTTTAAATATATACTGCTTCCAGCGAAATGGTTGGTGTGATGCTTGCTTGAATTTGCTAACATGTTTTGCAGAGATTCTACAGGTTCTGATTTTGTTTGTTTCAATAAAAAGGGAATGATTACTTTTTGGTAGCTTGCAAGTATTGCAAAC
Organism: Burhinus bistriatus; assembly: GCA_013397275.1. NCBI lineage: Eukaryota > Metazoa > Chordata > Aves > Charadriiformes > Burhinidae > Burhinus > Burhinus bistriatus. The sequence goes on from VYXH01001759.1 coordinate 1,236,197, forward strand.
ATTTTCTTAGATGTTAAAGGTTTGAAATTGTGAAATGATTTCAGCTCCTGTTTGATTCGCTGTATGTTTTTGAATGCACTCAGCATATCGCAAAACTGAATTTTGTATTAGGAAATGCTGTTTCAGTCATCTATTTATGCTACTTTTTCTACTCTAGGCACAGAATAAATACAGCTTTATCATGAGAAAATGTTCCTACTATTTTGGGAATTCTGGAAAGCATTACACTGAGTTATCTCTGGTTTTGGAAAGTTTTCCAGTCTTAGAACTGCTTTAGTAGATGCCAAACATTCCCTTTTATATTTCATAAACAACACTGAAAATTACCCAACATTTCATAAATTATCTTCATGTATAAAATAAGAGCAAAACAGTAGAAATTCAAAATAAATAAAAAATAAGAAATGGTAACACCAAGTTGCAAAAATAATAGTTAAAAAGTAGTTTTGTTAAAAATCAGTGCTCACTCCATTGCAACAGCTTCTCCACTGGTGCAGCAATGAAGATTTGTCCCGGTTATTAAGGTTTATGTAACTGTATGGAGCTGCGTTCTGCTCTCCTAGAAAAGAGGGACAAATTTTGTCCAGAGCTCCGAGGTCAGCAAAATACCACTGGCTGAAATGATACTGGGACTGACCACCATACAATTAATTCTGCCTTGTTAAATTGAGGGAGAGAGATTTAAATGTATCTTATCACCTTTTAGTATCTTGATAATCCAGTACATTCAGTTTTTTATACTTTGATATAGTATTTTAGATCAGTAGCTATTTAAGCTCTAACTTTCTTAAGATGTCAATATATTTATTAATTAGTTACATGCAATTTACTGGATTAGTTAACTTTTACACAAATAGCAGAAACAGTAAGTCTACCTAATTTTATAAAAGAAGGTCCTTTTAGTTCCTCTGTCAAGAAAACAACATCTTTTGCTATTACTTTCAATGATTTCCAGCCCATAATATTAAGGATATCCAGTAACAGAGCTATGATTTATTGAGTGTATGTATCATTTTTCTCATTACTGTTAAGTTGTTTGGTTTTATATTTTGCAAAATTTGAACGTTTAAATTTTTTTCCTACCCATGGGCAACTGTTGCTTTGCAAGTAAAGCCACTGATAATAGATGACAGTGGAACCCTGCCATCTAGTGAAAACTTGTAGCTAGAACTTAAAAAATTGTAAGTAACGGTAAAAGGCAAGTGGCCTTGATTACATAAAACCAAAAGTAAAAAGCACAGTAATTTGAACACAAGCTTCTGATTAAGTTTTCGTTTTCCTGATAAAAATGGGCTATACAATTTTTTTTTTTTCATATTCAAATTCTAAACTGTGGCACTTAAATCTGTGTTCTGTTTTACCACTAAAATCTGGCACTTGAGAGCTAGATACATGGTAACAGTTGTGTCTTACTTCTGATGGGAAAATCCACCAGTAAAATATATCTAAATTCAGAAAAATAATAGTATGTATTTTTAGAAAAAAACCAAACCAAAGAAGCATGAGTTTGTTTTCTTCCAAATGAACCCAATCAAAAGGCCACGTAATACAATACTTCAGAACCCCCTTTGTAAGAGTACATGCGTATCAGCATATCTAAGTGTTACAAGCATGGTGGATTGGGTGCTTTATGAGTTCCAGACCATTCATTTTTGCACGCTTAAGAGTTGGTCAGGATCAGTGAGATTTGAAAATTGACACTAGTATTTGGCTGAAAACCTGAAACTTAGAGTTGACAGGCCCCAGCTTGCTTTGGGACTCACTCTGTCGGCAGGCTTCACCCTCCTCCCTGGGGAGCCTAGGCTCTCTCCGAGGCACGCAGACCAGGGTCTCCAGGTCAGGCACCACCATCAGGTTGAGGCATGACAAGGTGGGGGGTCTGCAGCTACACTATGTGTCACCCTTTTTGGGGAGAAGCAATGTTTTCAGCTTTTATTCCGTTATCGGTGAAAACTGAATCTAATAACTCATGAAAGAACAAAGTATTACCCAACTAGTGCATAGTAATTTTCCTACTGGCTCCAAACCCCAAAGGTTCTGTTTCCTAAACACAATAAAAAATTGCTTTGGTTATTTTTTCACTTCAAGGTTCAGCTTCTCCACTGGTGCATACTAATGTAGCTCCATGGAACCAGTGGGTCCTTGCCAATTTACATCAACTGAGATTTTGTCAGAAGCGTGTATTCCTGGTTTTGGTGTCTCAGCTCGCAGGAGCTGGGAAAGCTGCAGAGGGGTCGCTCGCCTGGTTGCCGACACAGCCTAAGCACAGTATGCCCCTGGACTGCTGCAGAGGGAAGTGCACTCAGGCCCCCGTCACAAGCAGAGCAGTGGTTGTGATACAGATCTAAAGGGGAGAGGGATGTGAAACGGAGGGAAATGAGATAATCCATGAAAACGTGGCAGGATACAAAAATCCTAAATTCACACTTATCTACCTTTTTGATAAAGGAAACATACTGTTTTTAAAGCTAATGGAATAAGTCACTGCGGTTCACTGCCAGAAGCAACTTTTAGCAGTTTGTTTTATGCCTTTTAAAATACTGTTTTATGGCATTTATAAAAAAATATGTAAATCCTCCCCCCATTGTTTGTTGCCTATCTCTTAAAGCATATATGCAAGTAGCATTCCTGCTAAAATCAATGAGAGTTTTGCCTGTAGTATAAAGTATTGTCTGCCATTATCATGCAAAGTGTTAACAGGGAGCTAAGAGACAAACCTTTTGCCTTCCCAAGAAATACCTTGGTATTTTTTCTCACCAGCACATGAAATAGGAAATTTTCATCAGCAAGTAATTTTACAACCATTAAATTAGATTCAAGACATCTCAGTAATTTGTTAGATATGAGATTGCAACAAATTAATTTTTTGAAAGTATTGCAAAGTATCATTTTTTTGTCATTTTTAACTCTTATTCAAAACATGAATTTTGAAAACATTTGACTTGTTTTCTGTAGAGGCATACAAGCTGTTTAACACCACTCCTCCTCCCAACTCTGGCTCCATACATCAACTTACTTTGTTATGTCCACTAATGTTGTAAACACTTCATAAAAATTTATTTTCCGTTAAAAAGAATTTGCATATTCTATAAACTGTCCACATATATCATAATGACTTTTAAAAAAATCTATTTTAAATGTCTATTTAAATGTCAAAAGACATATTGTGCTAAGAAAGATGTCTAATAAATGAATGTTATTAAAAAAAAAAGATAATAGGGAGTATAAAGTTAAGGAAAACAGTGGTTCTATCAGTTGTTCTGTGTATGCACCAAGACACTAAACCGTGTCAGTACTGCACTGTAGGACAGCTTTCCCAAAGCAGGAGATGGTTGGAAATCCCTAGATGGCTAAGAATTCAAGATATATAAGAGCAAAGTGACACGTGATGTCCTTTCTGTTGCCACTGTGAGATACATGAAAGAATGCTTTTTTAATGAATATCATAACTTTTTTTCTTGTAAATTTCTTTGCATTTTTTAATTTAAAATATATAAAAACTGTATGTACAAAATAATGGATGATTTTCTGGACTAGCATTTGAAAGAAACTCCTGTGAGTTTTTCTACTAATACTTAACAATACCAGCTATGTGTATATATATACACACACATATATATGAATATATAATAAAGCCATATCCTTTAAGAAGCATCTCTTTTGCAACAGGTAATTTAATGGAGTTGTCCTACAGATGATTTAGATTTATAATTCAACCATGATGTAACTCCATTAAATGATCTGGTTGCAATAGAGGTACGTTATTCTCAGCATATTTGTTACTTACACCAAACAGCAATTTGATGAACTCATTGTTTGTATCTGTCAAAGTCTTGCTAATTTAAGTTTGGGAACTTAACCAAATAGTTCTAGTATTCAAGGGCGGTAAATTCCATGAGTCAGACCTCTAAGCACTTCAAAGGAAATTCAGTCCTCTTTTTCCTGTCAGTATCCTAAAAGTAAAAGTGAACAGATGCTGAAAAATCTGTATGATCAATTGTGTTGTAGGTTTTCACGCTTGAGACATTGGGGAAACTACTATTATTGAGACAAGGTGCCTCACTTGTTATTGAACTCAGATCATGTCAGTTCTGGAAGTACTTTGGTCTAGATGTAGTATATACGGAGATATTTCTACATACATACACTTCAGCAGGAAAGATATCTTCAAAGGGGATCATGTTGTCCTATTTTATATCTATGAGAGCATTCATCCTGATCTCTCCCTGATTCACCAGCGGCAGAACAATATGTAACTGTATATGGAGAAACACACAGTGATTTTTTTTTTAAAATGCTGACAGATTTTATGTTCTTTTTCAGCAACTTTTTTCAATTAAATTTTTAGAAAAATAAAATAGTAACATTTCCCTTCCTTTAATTTCTACCACGCCAGTTTACCAGTGCATAACTATAACGCCTATCCTCTAAAACATCAACTTATTTGAAAGAACTTAATGGATATTTTGAAAGTCCTACCAATGTGATTTTGCACCCTGAAAATTTTTGCTCTACTATAGACATTTTCTTATGTCCAAACATGCCAAATTTCATGCAATCTTCCATTGTCTTGTAAATGTTACCTGTAGTCCTAATTAATCCTGTGAAATACTTTGATAATTCAGGCTTCAAATCCAATGCCCTCAACTAGGCTTCAAGCAAAACTTACACAGTTTGTGACTATTTTGTCAATTTGTGAAACAGACTCCTGCTGCTGCTGCACAAGTAGTAGTTTTACCTTTGGCTCAGTAATGACGTGACAACTGGCTGCCTGGTCACTTTAGACTTGCGCACTTGTCCATCAAAATGCTCAGATTTCAATTCAAGTCTCAGTTTCATCATTTTGGATTCATTGGAACCTGAAACTGAAAGTGAAACTCAAAGACTTCGGAACAACCTGAACCAACAGTGTGAAAAGATGATGTCTGAATGTGATAACTTAATGCTGGATGTATACAGAGGTGGGCTCTGTTGTGGTAGTTTGATTTTCTCCCTGCATTTATCCAAAATATTTGACACATGCAGAACAACCCCAAATGGCTTTCATCAAGTTGACCTGCACACTTAGTCTAGTAGAAAAAAAATAAAGGATAAGACATGTTAGCACAGTTAATCTTTTGATCCTGAGGTAAGGCAAAGCGTGTCACTGTCACATATATGAGAGGTATATTAGCACACAGTTGGTCCATCCACAAAGTACATCAAAGCTGCCGGGTTTAAGGAAACTTTTTCAAGTTCCTGTCATTCTCTCATGTTGTTACCATCGGCAAATACTCACACTTCCAGGCAGCAAAACTAGGTTAGTAAAAACTGAGATTCCGGTCACTACATTCTAGTTGAGACATGATAAATACAGCTGTGTTATACCCATGCTCCTAGCTCATTTCAGTGCGAAGTCACACAGATGAGTATAAACCATCAGTGGTTTTTTGTTCCCCTGCTTGCCTCTGCACTGATGGCCTAGGAGCACCATCCTCCTAGTAAGAATAAGGTAAGAGACTGTTCTGTGTTTCGGATCATCTCCAGATGACTCCAAGTCATCTCGGAGTTGAAGTTGGTGCTTTGGTGCTGTCTGCTTCTGAAAATATATTCGTTAATGCATAGTCAAGTAGGAGCTTACTATACGCTACTGTGTCTGAAATGAAGGTGCTCAGCATGCAGTGTAAAGGCTCAGTACTGAGCTAACATGACCCTGTTGATATTTCCTTATTTGTATCAATTGACATTTTAAACAGAATTTGAATATAACTTTATGCTAATGTAGACAAAGCAAGCCATGTTTAAAACATGCTAGTTGAACTTTGGCAGCAAAGGAGGGGAGTTCAGAGTTAACCTACATGATTTTAAACACAACTTGCCTTACTTGGACTGTATTTAAAACTGTTTGTTTAAATTTGCTAGCTAATACATTTCCAAACATAGTTTGTTTTTGCAGCCTGGACAAACTCTTATTCTCAAATTCACTATTTAGACCATCTGACACAGCTGGTATTTGCTGATATTCAGAAAACACTGTAAGGCATATTTACATATTCTTGCACATAAGGAGTTATGTAGAAAATTGTGGGTTTTTTCTCTTTTTCTGGAGAGGATTTTGACTCCATTATGAGCCTTGACCCAATTTAATAACCAATACATTTTTGCACATGTTTAGATGACATAGTTCAGCTACTATTTAAGTAAATGACAAAACTTCCGTTGACAAACTGGGAAGAAGCTGGGCTTTATAGAGGTTAGGTTAATTTATTTTGCAAAACAAAGGAACAAATTAAAGTTCTCAAAACCTAACTAAAATAGACAACTGCTAAATAACTCTGTTCCTGAAAATCTGCCATTGCTAGTTAGAAAAATAATGAGGAAAGAAAACTCATACACCTTTACCAGCGAAGGTTTATATGTACTTCTAAAGGTTAGGGGTTTGCGTTTTCTAGTTTCAAACTTTTGCATGCCAGCTGTTGTGCCAGTGGAAATGTTTAGTACTGAAGTCCCATCTAGTTGTTTAAAAACTGCAGGCTGAACTAGCACATGATTGTATACCCTGTTTTGGATATACAGAACTACATACCAAGCTGGTTTTGGCATGCTTTCCACAGTATTTAGGCAAATACACACATGCTTTGGATACATAGTAGTATTCATTTGTGCTTGTTTCCAATAGATACTTTTCCAACTGTCATGCTAGGAGAGTTTTCAATGGAATAGAATGAACAACATACTTCACATTGATTTAAACTAAACAAACTAAAAAAACCCAGCAGTGTATTCCTACTAAATTAGATTAGCTGCTTTGTATAGAGCTTTGCTTCATTTTTTAGTTTCTTTGCTGGAAACATTTAAAATACACTGCATGACATTATTATATGCCATTGTTCTGTATTTTCTGCCATTGCATTCTTATTGTGAATGTGAATGTAATAGACTTTTGGCCAAGTTCGCATTAAAATATCACAACAGGAAATGTTGTTTACAAAGCCCTTTAGGATTGTGTCAGATTGTTTGAGAGGATACAGCTAGCAATTTATTCATATCATGGAAGGGCTTTCTTCCAAATACAGAACTTGGTGTTCTTCATATTTACAGCAGAAATATTTAGAGCAGAAAGTACTTTAAGGGACCATATTTCATGGGTTAAATGCTTAGCACGCTATAAAATGAGACTGATTTGCAGAGATAGCTTCAAGTTTTAGAGGAACAAGTCTGTGCACAGAATTAACTGTGGACAAAAATGATAACATTTAGATTGCAACCAGTACTTACGAGCACTGTTCGTTGGCTGGAACAAAACTGGCAGTAAAAAAAAAACCCTGGATATCAGCTTGAAGGTTTTAAATTTCAGACCTAATGTACACAACTTACACAGTGGATTTCTTTTTCCTTTTCTGTAATTTTTCCCATCTGTCCTATTTCATTAGAATCTGTAGTCCATAGTGTGGATGTTAGGATGAGACTAATACACATTTAGACTGAAACACTTCAGCTTGCACCAAAATCAAAGTGCTATTTTTTGGTTGCCTGCCAATACAACACGGTGTTGAGCATGAAAGCCAAAAATCTTCAAAACACCTCAGCACCTTGCTCTCAGTGGGGTGCTAAGAACAGTGAAGAAGTGGCTGCTTTATTTGTTGCTTATGTGGAAGGTAACTTTTAATGAAAACCTAGCTCTAAGCTCGCCAGAGCCAATGGGCTTATACCCTGAGCTCTCGATCGTGTGCTGCAGTCCTGGGCACAGCACAGAATCTTCTTTTCTTGTTTAGCAGGGAAACACTGCCTACAAGTCTTCTTTCTACTTCCACAGAAATGTATGTTGCATCCTTTAAGTTTCCTTCTTTGTTTGATATCTCCTTCCTACATCTGGGATGGGGCATCAAATGCATGGGTAACCTTTTGCTTCAAAAGAGTTACGTCATCCTGGACTGCATAGCTGTAGAATCCTTATTTTATAAACTTGCCTTTTAGTAACTATATTTTAGAAATATGGTCCCATTTAGGGAGCTGGATGCTTTGGCTTTTGTGAGCATGCTTTATATTACAATTCATTAGCAGATGAACTGGTGATGGGTCAAAACTATGAAGAAAGTAGATAAGCTATGGTTTTCTGTACTGCTGGTTTCATTTGATATGCTCTCTATAACACAAACATGCCACGTATGGCATAAATTGCTACAGTGTTGAATTTCAAGAAAGTTTCTAAAATAAAGATAATGCAAGACAATCATATGTTCTTTGTGGCACTTTACAGTAACAGAAAGAAAAATGAACAGAATGACAGGGGAACATAATTTAGTAAGACCAAATTTCCCCTTTCTGGTACTCTCTGCCTAATACAAGGAGTATCAGGAACTGCTTGTTTTCTGCAGGCAAAGGTGGCAAAGCTGAATCTTTGTTTTAAAAACCTAACAGTTGAAATTACTATAAAGGAAGCTTTAACAAAGGAGTTACATTTTTTCCCATGAACTCAATGGGAGCTTTGCCATTGACTTCAAAGGGCAAAGGATTGGGCCTTAGTATGTATAATATAGTGCATTTATTTAATTAGAAGCAGATATGAATAAAAATCCGCATTGGGACGGGTGTAGCAGTTTTTGCTACAGATCTACTTACTAGAATTTTCTATGTCTAGCAGAAGTCATTCCCTTCAAAGGAACAAAAAAACCTTAGACTTCGGAGTATTCCAATAACACTGTTAAATAATGTAACTTTTGTCAAGTTATTTGGTAATTGTACATTTCATTTCCAAACTGTCTTGGATGTCTTTGTAAGGACAAAGATACTCACTTGAGTTGAAGACAATTCAGTTTGCATATTTATAAGAGAGTGAAATAATTGCTAATAATAGGTAGTAGACTGACATTACTAGAAACTAGAGGCCATTTATTAAAGTACTGATAATGTATCAGTGTAAGCTAAGGAAAATTTAGACTGTGGACATACCTCTCAGTTGCAAATGTTTACTGGTTGAAGGGACTACTTGTAACTGCCCTCTTGCTTTCTTCAACTCTGCAAATAGACAGGCTTGTCTTGGTTGAAATGAGCAGGTATTTCTTAAACCATTTAGATACCAGGGCTTTGCTAACTCACCTCATTTTGCCTGAGAGCTCAGGGAACAATCATACGAGCAGTTCATCTATAAGATTTGAAGTGTTGAAACCTCCAGGTTAGGATAGGGAGGAGGAAAGAGAGAGCAGTGCCAAGCAGATGTGGGTGACAACCTTTGTGGCAGGCCCAGCTGCAGCTGGACATGTCAGACAGTAACTCCTTGTGTTGGCACACCCATCTTGTTGTAGATGCACCTTCAACAGTTTAACCAGTATCACTTTTGAAAGGCTCTAAGGGTCCTGCAAAAAACTCTGCTTTTCTTCCAGAAGAAAAGCATCTACACAGAGAATTGTGCAACGATAATTATCATGGCTGTCTACCTGTATAATATCAGGTGTTTCCAAGATGTACTGCAAAAAGGGGAATCATGTCATGAGTTTTACTAGCTTTACTCAACCACCACCACTGGTTCTCCTGAAGGGATCATCTCTCTATTTATCTCTCTAAAAATCCTTGTCTTCTCTGCCAGAAATTCTTGCTCTGCTTTCTCTTACCATTCTCTTGGTAGTACTTTTACTTAAATACACAAGCACAGCTACTTACTTAAGCATCACTTTCAGTGAATTCACTGAAAATTGTGGGCAAACAATGCCTCAGACTTCAAACCTTGTTACGTGGTTAGAATAGTGCCCATCACTTCCAGTGAACTTCCTTTGGTCTGAAAGAAATACAGGAAACTTTCTGCTTTGCATGAATTCTCTCATCACAGAAATCTCTGAACTATTAGAGCTTAACAGATGTGGCTGAAATAGAGTGATCAGCACTTTGTTCCACAAATTACATTTTCCTATTTTGCAGAGATCACTTCAAAGACTAGCTGCCATAAGCCACTGATTTAATTACAGAGCATGCATATGGAAATAATCTGAAAGGGATAAATAGCTTTATGTATTATCATATATTCATAATGATCTTTGCACGCACTGAAATAATACTTACAGAATGGATAGTGTAAGACCCGCCGATAAAATTCTTCAAATTAGAAAAAAACTGTCACTAAGCATGGATGTTTTACGCAAATTCTAACATACAATCCTATTTAATGCCTAAGATCCTTACACAGAAGGAAATGTTTGACATCCTTCACTGAAAAAAGCCCAAAGTTTCAGAATTGTTGGCTTTCCAAAAAACTTGATACCTAGAAAATTAGAATGTTTTCACCTAAATTCTCAGTCAGTGGAATAAGTATGTTATGCTGATCAATATAAAATGAGCCCTTCACAAACTTGGAGGGTTTTGTTACAATAATACATAATAAAATTACATCATTGGTTTACGAAACAAAACGTTAGTTTTCACGGAATCACGGAATTTTCAGAGTTGGAAGGGACCTCTAGAGATCATCTAGTCCAACTCCCCTGCTGACGCAGGAATGCCTAGAGCACATTACTCAGGACTGCATCCAGGCGGGTCTTGAAAATCTCCAGAGAAGGGGACTCCACAACCTCCCTGGGCAGGCTGTTCCAGTGCTCGGTCACCCTCACCGTAAAGAAGTTTTTCCTTCTGTTTGAATGGAACTTCCTATGTTCCAACTTGTGCCCATTGCCCCTCGTCCTGTCACTGGGAACCACTGAAAAGAGTCTGCCTCTATCCTCCTTCAACCCACCCTTTAGATACTCATAAGCAAGAATAAGGTCTCCCCTCAGCCTTCCCTTCTCCAGGCTAAAGAGTCCCAGCTCTCTCAGCCTTTCTTCATAAGGGAGATGCTTCAAGTGTTATCTCATGGTATCCATACTGTCAGCCAAAGTCTTTAGATGTGTTGTGCATGTTTAGGAGTATCTAGGGGAAGATCCTAGTCATTAAACTGAACTGGAAATCACAACTAGAACACGGTTTCCTTTCAAGCCTCCAAACCCTTTGCCTAAACAAATTAGCAAATTAGTCTTTATGTCCAGACTGAATGATCACCTTTTCATAACACTGATATATTATTATCACTAGATGATGCTCTTATTCACAGTCCCCAAAATCATAGGTAAGTGAATGTAAAGACGGTTACACCTTGGAGAAATTTTGGTTGCTAGCTTTGATGTTTTCTTACTGAAGGTGCTAAGTATTGTTCAGCTCAGTATCTCCTGGACCAAATAATTTCAAAGTATAGAATTAATGTCTTCAAGATACATACGTATATAAAACAAGTCAAGAATCACATAATATCAAGTTAATCATTCAAAATCTTCCTTTCACTTCTATATATAATCCCCTTAAGGAGGGCTCCATAAATTTGTACTAGGGTTTGATTTGTGGTTTCATAACACTATAATTAGGACACATTTTGATCTTTAAAAAAACTAACTAACTAAAAAGGAGTGTTTTAGAAGGCCTTAAGAAAAAGGCAGTCATAATCCTTTGAAGAGGAAACAGAAAAATATTTCTGCACCTATTTTACACCATATTATAAACTTTCAGTAGTAATATTACGCATGACTATTGAATACATTTAATGAAATAATAATAAAAAAAGAGTATCAGAAAACATTATACCAAACCTCAGTTTCTTCCAGCCCAATCTGACAATAGCCAGAACAGACAGGGCTGGGAGGCCTGGAGATATAAGAAGTCTCCCAGGTCTTGTATCCAATTTAAACTGAATTTTGAGCTATATTAAAATGGTGTTTTTTCTAAATTCTTCATTATCCTGCTTTTCCTTTCTCTGCCCTTGCTTTCAGTCATGACTTCAGTCTGTAATATTAGCTCTTCTAAAACCAGGTTAGTTTACTAATCTGATGAAGAATAGACTCCCATGAAGTACACCAAAACCAAGAATGCATCCTTGAACAGCTAGGGTGTTGGAAATCTGCCTGAGTTTTGCAGCTTAAGCCCATTTTTACTCAGTTTTAAATTAATAGATCAGTACAGGTGTGATCCAACTCATTTTTCCATGACTGAATCTTTATTTGAAAGGCCCTGATTCAGCTTAAAAATGTGCTACATTTTTAATTCATTTTCCAGATCACCAGGATAATGTTACCAAAAGACTTCTGATTTCATGGCATAATTTATGACCACAAAAAGGATTTGACTTTAAAACCTCTTGTCATTCTACAAAAGCAAAAATTTCCCAACCTCTCAGTTAGGGTTTTCTTCCTCTATATTTACAGGAACTGGGCAAAACAATCTAGTGAATCTAAATGTTGTGAGAGGACCATGAATGCTTCTTTTTCTACACTGGCAAGAACAGCACAAAGGGTACGATAATTAAGCCTGAGGAGAGAGTTATCTTTGTGGCCTGTCATTTTCTTTAGTGTTCCTACATGAACAAATGGAGCACTGAAATGCATGGCCTGAGAACAATGGTGCCCAGCCCCGTACCAGCCTTCGGGGTCATTCACTTGTTGTTTGCTTCCAGGGCTGATTTGCATAAGAGGCCTGGAAAAGTTGCAGAGACTGGGAATTAGCACAAATTGACAGTGGGTGCTAATTGACTTAAGCAAAAACTAAAGATGCATTGGCCTGTTCAAATCAGGCTTGAATTCTGGATTCCTGCATCAGCCAGCTCTGAAGAATTAAACCCTGGCATGGTTCATCAGCTGCTGAGTGCCAGGATAAAAATAGAGAGGCAGAAATGGGATCATGTTTTAGCACAATCTTAGCTGAAACTGAAAAGGGTGGGAAGGAACCCTCCCTCTTATGAAAAATATTTTCTTTTCAGGTGTTCTAGGCAACAGCTTGGCAATCGAGCTCACCTAAAATGACAGCCAAATCAAATCTTTCCTGAAAACCTTTTACGGCTCTAGATCCAAACATTTTTTTTTAAGGCCGGAAAATACTCATTGTTGCATGTTTATGTGCAGGTGTGTTCCATCAAGAACAAGGAACACAATTTATTTCAGTGACTGGATCAATCATGCTGGATCCACACACAGTGACAGTCATGGCTGTAGGAGTTACTGATGGCCTCAGTCCAAGGTGCATGTCCGTTATCCAACTAAAAAGCTTCTTCCAATAGGTTTCCATCAGATCATTATGAGTAAGCCTTCAAATGAGACTTGTGCTGTCTGGCATCAACAGCTTCCAATGAGCATAATATTTTTAGTAATCCATAGACTGTGGGACCGAGTTTAGTATCTGGAGAAGATCTTTGGTCTGCACGTTGTTGAAATACTGTGTGAACAGGTTTCTTTGTGATTGCCAGTCCCTTTTATATTGTAGGACTTTCTCTTTACTGGGATAGGAAACAATATGCTATAAAGTCCTCTCTGTTTTTATAGTTTCATAGTATTATGAGAAGCAGCGTTCACCCTTAGGGATTCTCATAATCTCATGTTATATCTGTACATGACTTTGAGCAAAACTTACACATTGGCCCAAGTGAGTTTAGTTTCATTTAAAAGCTTCCTTGAACTTTTTGGATTTCTCTGGTTTTACACTTGTAAGATACTCTCAGGCCAGACGATATTTACATGTGCTCAGCTTTCATTTTGGCTATTTCACTTGGCTCCCTTAGGTCTTGCGTACCTCTAATTTCTCCATCATCTTAAGACAATTAGTCACAATCTAAACCAGTATCTCTAGTACAGATCCTGCCACAGCTGCACATGACTGGGCAGAAATACATCTGTATGACTGCTTTGCTTGGACTGAGCACACAGCAAAGGAGTATTTAAGCCAAAATCCTCCCAGCAGCAGGTCCCAACTCCATCCTTCAGCTGATATCCATTATTGTGAAGCAAGTATGCATCTGTTAGATCTGCTGACGTCCTTGTTGAAACATCCCTTACATCTCTGGACCCCTCATCTTTTTAATGCAGAAAGCTTTCCTGCACTCCCGTGGTGTCAGTCGTGGATAAACACTTTCAGAGTAAAATACCTATGCAACGCATGTGGAATATGGGGTGGGGGGTGTGGGGGGAGAGGTTGGACTTGTCTTCTCTTTCTTCTCAGAAATTACAGTAATCTCTGGCATCAAGGCTTCTTCCTTCAGGCACAGAGGATGAGATAAAGTTTACTTCAATGTGCAGATTTCTGGTTTCTTCCATGCAAAAAGACAAGAACTGGAAAGCAATCCCCTCTGATACAGTGACATTAAAATGTTCTTGCTGTGTGTTTTCTTTGAATTGATTATAAGGCTTAAGTTAATAAGGAAAAGGTAAGTTTCAGGGCAAAATAATAAAGAGAAGAGGAAACTGGACACTGAATCTAACACTGAATTTAATTTATGAAGGTGCTGACCTGTGACATCTGTTTAAAGATTATGCAATCCTTAAAAAGTGTGCTTCTCAGGAAACTTGAGAAGATATTAGCAGTTCGTATAACAGGTCCTTTCCCTCAAAATTGTATTAGTAAGAAAGGTGTCAGCAAAGTTATAAGTCTTCTGATGCAATCTGAGTTAGATTATCTGCCTTTAGGTGAAAAAGAGCACTGTACATTTCTACATTCCCATTCAGTTGCTTAAAATGCCACTCTTGATCTTCAGTTGATTTTTAAATGACGTTGTACATCACCAATATGCAGAAACTTGTGTCTGATTGTAAAGGTTTCTTAAACAGACAGCTACAAACAGTGCCATGAGATAAGGAGCTACGCCACCCATCAATTTCCAATGTATGTAGTAATGTGAATCATAGGGAAGCACTTGCTCAGGAAACACATACAAAATTACAGAACTAATCCACGTAAGTGTCTTTTCGGTTTCTAGATGTACCTTCACAAGTTCATCCTGGCCTTTACTCCCTTTATTTGGTGCTTGGCATTTGGAAGAGTGCCGCAGATCAGGGCTGACTTTGCCACTACCACAGGTCTCCTGACATCTCTTTGAACAATCGTTCATGAACACCATGCTGTCATATTGTCAGATATTCGTTCAGATTATCTTTTCTTTCATGAATAAGCTCTGAAAGCAGCACACTGCATATGAAAGGAGAAGACAGAGTGGTCTCCATTTCCTCTTCTGCTTGTGTCTCATTTTTAAGCTAGTATTTGACCTTTGTTGGGAGCTGAAGCACTTTCCATAGATCTAAAGGGAAACGCTACATGGAGGATTTTGGTTTTGTAGCTGGCAGAGCCTTAATTTCAGAAGTACTTGCAAAAAGCACCTCTTAACTCTGTACAAGATACAGTTGTTTGTTGCTTTCTTATGTAGTAAAAGCAGTGCTCGCTCTAAAAAACAAGTCATGAAGATCTGGCACAGTTTTGAATCTATACATACTAAGGTTACTTGGAGGTTCCATGTGGCTGTAACAATGCAACCGAGTTAGACGCATCATTTAATAGTTGAAAAATATGCAGGATATCTTTTAGCAAAGTTGGAGGAACAGCAGCCAGACAAAATGAAAAGGAATGCTGTTGTCCTAAACTAATATAACTAGGGCTGTCAAAAAAGTTTCTACGACTATGTTGGGGTGAAATATTCTGATGGAAAGTAGGTATTTCATAGCCACATGTTAATCTTCTTGAATAGGATGAGTTATTAAATGAAATCCTTTAAATGAGTAGCTCTTTTATGTGCGCTTATATTTTCCAGATGTTTGATACAGCCAAGAT
This sequence comes from Burhinus bistriatus, assembly GCA_013397275.1. NCBI lineage: Eukaryota > Metazoa > Chordata > Aves > Charadriiformes > Burhinidae > Burhinus > Burhinus bistriatus. The sequence continues at coordinate 1,251,776 of VYXH01001759.1, forward strand.
TATCCTGTTCATTTGCATGTGCTTGTTTCTTTTGTTGTTATTTTTAGAAAATGCTTTAAAACTTACTGTTATTCTAACATCTGAGTAACATTTGAAAATCTTTTTTATATTAGTCCCATAGCATTTTTCAATTATCTTTCTTAATCCTTATTTCTATTATTTATAGTTTTGGAAGAAGAGACAAAAGAACAGAAACCTATCATGACTTCAGGTTCTAACATTCATTTCGGTAATACTGTATAGAATAGGCCCTACATCTGTGGATTAACTCCCCAGAAGCCAATGGAGCTACGCTGGAAGAACTGTAGTGCATTTTCAACAAAGCTCAGGGGGAACAAAAAACGGTTACATGGGAGAATATGACTGCAATTTAGGGTAACACAGTATTCTTCAGAACTATCATACGCTTATAGCAGGTTTCAGCTCTTTAAGTTTTCAAAACAGGCATGTTCGATAGCACCAAAATCCAAGACTTAATTTAAACTAATTAAGCAAGTAGGATTTTGTCCTAGGTTTTGTCCCTGTTAATTGACTTTAACATTTACATGGAAGTTTAGTGACATTATAACGCACAGGAACTATCATGTCTTTAAAAAACACAAAGCTTTCTACATGTGCTCTTCCATTATAAAAATATCTAAGGTACTGACACTTTCACACTTCAATTCCTCATCTTCAGGAAATGGAGATGTACCCATACACCTACTACGTGTGACTAGCTCATTGGTAGACCACAGTTGACTGATATGCTGCATTTGTGAGCTATGCATCACTTCATGGAATTAGCAACAGCAGTGATATTTGTCTGGCATATTTAGTAGTATGTTTTTATAAAAATTATATCTATGCTAAAACTAAAAACTGTGCATCAAGCATAAATAATACCACTTCAAATTGTGATTTCATTTTTCAAGGCCTTTCCTTCTTGACAAAACCAAAGTGTTGCAAATAGTTAACGCTGTGCATTCAGTATGCAGCCATGTCTCTGTTGAGTCGGCCGCTGAGTAATCATAGCAAGAAATGTGTACCTGGGGGTTCTGACCACCTGCAGTAATTTCACTTTTTAAAAATCCATTTGCAGGAGAGAGACTACTTTTAGTGTCCCAACCAAATTCCAACTTGTGCCTATGATCCGATTACATTAGTTACCTTGTATCCCTTTCCTCTTTGAACGTTTTGTTAAGAAAATAATACTTTACCTGCTAGAAGGCACACACAAGGGTGCTCTTGCTACAGGATTGCTGCATTTCATGAATGTGTGGGCTGCAGCCTTCTGTGTATATAACTGCATCCTTGCCTTAGCCAACACATCTTAAAGCTGGCACAGATTTTGGGCAAATGTCATTAAAGTACTTCAGAATCTATCTGGGATGAGGGATGCCATATTATGCTTGGGTTAGTACATAATAATACTACTTCAGAAGAATATAATTAAATAAAATCATAGAAAATGTATGCCAAAGATCTACTTGAAACAATACTCCAGTTTCTTCTATTAAGAATTGTTAAAAACAGCAGCATTAAAAAACAACTGGCTCTTTCCCAAGCTACATGCCATTTGGATTTCCTTGAAAATTCAATCTTTACAGTTTCTGAATAATGCAACCATTGTAATTCAAGGACGCTCCCCTGCTGGTTTTGATTAATTTATTTTAACAACACAGAAGAAGTCTGCTGTAGCTCCTCTGGGAATACAAATCCGTGTTACAAAGAATTCTGTTGTCTCCACCTCTCTAATAAACTATAGTGTCAGGGGTTCAGAGCTAAATGGATGGCAACACAACTTAAACAATTCATCTCTGCTTTTGCATCTGAATTTAATACCAGTTTTTTTTCCCCTTCAACCCTTAGCTAGTTTATAACTCTATTCTTATTTCCCATCTAAGTAACATACTCAATGAAATATTTTCATTTGTATGCAATAACACCCATTTTACACATTTAAAATCAGTATCTTCATTCTGTGTCCAGCTCTGGGGGCCCCAACATAAGAAGGACATGGACCTGTTGAAGTGAGTCCAGAGGAGGGCCATGAAGATGGTCAGAGGGCTGGAGCACCCTTCCTATGAAGACAGGCTGAGAGAGTTGGGGTTGTTCAGCCTGGAGAAGAGAAGGCTCCGAGGAGACCTTATAGCCCCTTCCAGTACCTAAAGGGGGCCTACAGGAAAGATGGGGAGGGACTCTTGATCAGGGAGTGGAGCAATAGGATGAGGGGGAAAGGTTCTAAACTGAAAGAGGGCGGATTTAGATTAGAAATTAGGAAGAAATTCTTTACTCTGAGGGTGGTGAGGCACTGGCCCAGGTTGCCCAGGGAAGCTGTGGATGCCCCATCCCTGGAAGTGTTCAAGGCCAGGCTGGATGGCACTTTGAGCAGCCTGGTCTAGTGGAAGGTGTCCCTGTCTAAGAACATGTGAATACTGTAGCGTTCAAGCAGTATGATGAGTTTGGGGAATCATATGGCATTTTAATAGAAATTGCTGTGTTAGCTTACTTATACAATTACATACTCTTGAACTGTTTCCACTCCACATAAATATTAAATACTTCTTTGTTTAAACTCATTTATTTAAAATATTAAGTAAAATGAAATTAAACAATTTCCAAGCTGTTTCTTACAGATTTCTGGTAAACTAGCTGCTCGTTTGACATGTCGCATGTGTAATTTCAACAGTACGCCTATGTGTGAGTGTATATACAGATGCTTTAGGCTAATATTAAACAATGTTCTATAGCTATGAATGTTTTTGTAATCCAAATAAAGTAGGTAGTGTTTTTATAACTATCAATTCTTGGGTTATGGAGAATGTCTTCAAATAGAAATGGAAAGAGGTTTATCATCACAAACAGGTCTCATTCCCTTAAAAGGAAGTTGTTTCTTTTTTCTTCTGCTTCTTTGGAGAACTGGCTACAAACTGGGAATGGTTATTGTATGACTCATTTGAGAAGAATAGCTACAGTGTAAAAAGTTCAGAAAGGATTTTAATAAAACCAAACCCAATTATCTTCTGTTTTGGGCATGATAAGGATAGTTTTAAAGAGAAAAATATCAAAGTTTTCAGAATGCTGAAAATATAAATCAACATAATACTGTAGTGTTTTAAAGGGAAGGGGGAAAAGGACAGGAAAGAATAAAACATTTATCACTAGTTTCAGTTCTATAGATAAGACAGAAATTTCCTTTCATAAGCAAACTTTACATTTACTTTATTCTGGTCTAGCCTGGAAGTGAGCTCCTGCACCCACCAGTGCAAATCACTGACTGCCAAAAACACACAACAAACTTGGGAGTCCTCACTCACTTAGCTATGCACAGATAACATGACGTTTCTACTGCACCCCAAGTACTTTAGCTACTTGGAAATTCCTCAAGACCCCGACACTGTAAGTCAAACTGTTTGCAATAATAAAATTATTTCAAATAAAACAACATTAATTACATAAGCAGCTATGCTGTGGACATTGGAGACTGCAAATATTAAAAGTAAATATTATTGCATTATTCCCCACATTGCTTTCCCCCCAATGGCTTAAAGGATACAATAGTAAAGTTAGGACAGAAAAAGGCCCTTTCCTTCTTAAATGTCTGTTACTGTTTATGATTCAGCATTTGAAACTTTTGGCATAACATAAGGACCTGAAAGAGGTAGCCTCATACCTTCTAGCTTTTGCTCACTGTGCCATTCCAAGGGGAGGCTGATCAGAAAGTAGGAGGCAGTATTCAAGTAATCATGGTATCCTTTTGTTACAACCCCTGTCTTAGTTCAATTTTATACATGGAATCAGGTCTCCAACATGCCACTTAAAGTTCTGCTTTTCTGTGCATTGCAGCACTCAAGTATCCTCTATTTCATTTACAAAAGGGAGAGACACCGGTGTTACATCTCACAAAGCTAAGTTTTAATAGGGTTTGTGGTTGTTTATATTCTGAATATGCATAGAAAAAGTGCATGCTAGCTGCTGTATGCATTTTCAAGATGGAATAGCTGGGTGAAGGATGCTGACTGTTAGCAAGTGTTCCATGCAAGACATGGAGAAATGCGATTTTTTTTTTCAAGTTCAGCACTAGCTCTTTACATATCGCTGCTCTAGCAAGAGAAGTTTGTCTACAGCACCATGAACTATAAGAGTCTGCTATATAATCCTCTCTTTAAACAGCTAAGTGCTTAGATGTTTTTATCTGTACCCCAAGCAATAAGGTCAGGATATTCCATTTATTGTGATAGTCAAACACAATTTGATAGTTAAAGATCTGCTGAACACTCCGTAATGGTTTTTGTAAGAATATGGTTTGTCTATTTAAAGTGTGTGAGACTAGAAGGGCAATCATGCTAATCGTCACATGTGGCTGCCAAAATTCTGTAGAAACCATCTGGAGGGAAACAGTATACTGAAAAACATTATTTCGCCTTAAAGTTATAGGCCACCCAAAAGGAATAAAACTTGATGGGATAAGTCAGTAGCTTCAGATCAAGACAATTCTTACTGTGCAGTCCAAAGACTACTATGCATAAATAATTTACAATTATTCCACTTGAAACAAAGACAATAATTTGTCAATCACAACACAAAGGCATTAATATTTTTAAATATTTTTATGTACTTTGTCTTTAGTGCACATATGTTGTAAAGGAATTTGCTGCATTCATCACTTGTAGTCAAGGCATATTCTGTGTTCCCTTAAATATCACACAACTGTTACATGGCTTCATTTTGATGTGGAAGTCTGTGTCCGCTATCGGCCACTTATATAAATTAAAGCTTGCAAAAGTGCTAGAAGGATTTCTATTTTTTTTTAAATTTCTCATGCTTGTAACACTATGGAATTTTTCCCTGAGTGCTCCTCCTAAGATTGCTCCAACTGAGGCTGAAGTTAATAGAAAGCGACCAAGTGATTTCAGTGGGAGTTTCACATTTGGAAAGTAAAACCAGAACAGTATTTTGGCAAGACCGTCCATGTATCTGAATTCCCACTCCTAGGAAGTTTACAGGAAAATGCTGAACATTTCAAATTGTCATGAAACTAACTGTATTTGAATCTTCTGAATATATGTAGAATATCCTGTAGTCTTCAAAGCTAAACTTTAAAAGAAAAAATGCTTCTAAGCCCTCTCCACGCCCCTTCCACCTTGCTAATGTTTGACCAGTTGAGAATGTCCTGGCCAAACAAGCTTCATGCACGTATCACAAGCACCCAGTTTTTTGCAAACCCAAGAATCTTGCATAACTTCAGATGACTCTATGCTTTACGTACAGCTCAGGGGTTACAGTATAGCTCAGGCTATGCTGTAAAGGAGGACATGCACTCCTGATGCTTTATGAGGTAGGTTGTGGATAAACAGAATTTTAGAATTTGGATATTTTTAATAGATTTTTATAAAATATATTTTGTAGATCTCACATTTAAATAAATGTATGGGTGAAACTTGTTACTGCTACTACTGTCCCCCAGAGATGTTCAGTGTAGGGACCTGCAAGGTTAGTATTTGGGAGGGGAGGGCAAGGGGTCCTGCTGCTGGGAATGGGAGGCCTGGTGGGACAGGAGGCTCCTTGTTGCTTGTCTAGTGCTCTGCCTGGTAGCAAGCGGAGTGATACTGCAAAAGACTGCAAAAGAGAGTCTGTGCCTCTTTTAAAGGCCTATCCTGGACCTGGTTGCCAGGGAGCTGCGGGAGGGAGAAGGCTGGCAGCAGACAGGGAAATAATTCAGTTGAATTCAATTAGAATGCATCAGTAGAACTAAGTGAACTATTAAAATAAACAGGCTCCCTAAATCAGAAATGGGTATGACCATAGAAATTAGAGTCTTCACAGATTTGCTTTACAGTCTTGAGTTAGTGCTGTCTAACATCAGCCGCTGCATTGCACAGTTGCAAATGTGCTCAGGACATGATTATGTTTAGGGTTGCACATGTGGCGTTGGCCCACCTTGGCCCATCTGACATTGGTAATTTTTCAGGATCCATAGCAGGCAGCGATGCAGCAAGGCACTAATTTCCCACAGAGACTGAGGAGATGCTGCAGTAGTTTGTGGATGAAAGGAAAACAGAAGCAACAGCATGAGAGAATAGGATGGTGAGCAAACCCTTCCTCTTCCCTCTTCTCCTGAGGACTCCTGCTGAACACCTGCAGAGAGGGCAATGGTTGCTCTAGAAGAATGACTCCAGATTTTTAAAATATCCTGACCAAACCATCAGCCAGGATATAGCCCTAATCCAGTAGAAATAACCCAACAGTCTACTAATACCTTCAGATACCCTGGATCATTTTTCCTCTCAGCAGTAACTACTTCATTTAATGACAGAGATTTTCTTATTTAAAAGGAAGCATCCTGAGCATTTCCTGAAGACTGTAGATTTAATTTGTTCAGCAGTGGTATAGCAAGTAAATACCTGATTTTAATTTATAAGAGGCATTGCACTTCATACGAAAGCCAGAGATTTGGGCAGAAACTGGGTGTAAGTGACAAAGTACTGCTGGTAATTGAGACAAGTAGGTTTTCTGAACAATGTAGGAGAGTATTTTCCTACTGCTTAGACTTCTTTTGTTTCACAGTAAATTTTGTAGATAGTTATGTCTGAGTGAAAAATCACAGTGAAAAAATGTACTATTACATGAGAATAGTTAAGAAAAGGTCATATATTGCAAGAGATTGTAAGGTCATATATTCAGGAGAATAATACAGTGTCCTACATGTATTAGATACATAGTTACTTATTAGTGTTGAATAAAAAAGTACCTTGGGTTTTGGGCGGTATTTTGGAATTATGATTTCCTACTTAAAAACAAGAATAATGAAAATAACCCAAGTTAATGAAGAGAACTGAAGGAAACAAGCTTCTCAAAAAGGTTTGTGCAGGAAGCAGCATAAATTTTGTATCTAGAGAAAAATAATCCACAGAAAGTGTAGTGATAGTCCATAAAAAATGTTACCTCAAACTGTTCTGGAATTTGCAGCTGAGTTCCCCTTTCCTTCAAAGGTTCAAAATGACAAGTTTTTGCAAAGCAGAGTTCTCAAAGTTTACAAAAGCCCAATGGTTTAGTTTGTACTTTTCCCAGTGCAAAGCAAATGACTGACAGAGGTCAAACATACAATTTGAAAGTTAAGTCCTATTCCCTAGTCCCTTTCCTGTTGCTGTCTCCTCTTAGTGCTCCATTCTACACGTTTCTGAACTCTCCTATGCATTATTTAGCAGTCCCAGCTCGTAGCAACACAAGATTACACACAGCACCAGCAGAACTCCAACTTGGTGTATTTTGGAGGCCTAGACGCTTTAGTTTAGAAAAGCAATAAAAACAGTCCTAGGTTTTCAGTATGTGTTTCAGTATGCATGAGAACAAAATACAGGTGAGAATACTTCTGTTAGTTCAAATTAATAAATATAAATGTGGGCTTAAGCAGGTTCCATTCTAAAATGTGAATTCCTGTACAAAGGTTAACAACCTGAGCACTGGGATTTAAACCAATCATTATGGAAGAAAACCTAACAGCTAATTCTGCTGGAGGAAAACTTCCATGCTTACAATTTGAAATGTTCTTTTGCTTGCTTTTTGCAATCATAAACAGAAACTGAAAATGTTTGAAAGATCTTTTTTTTCCCCCAAATAATACCTTTTTTGGTTATGGACCAGTGGTGCTGACAAATACCTGATTCTTGCCAGGAGCTGAAATACTAAATAGCAATCTAGTCCATTTTTGACAGTACACATGCAAGATAGGCCACATCTGTAAAACACCATTTTTTAGCATGCCTCTTAGAATATCTAAAATTAAAATTGCAAGAGAAAGCACGACTAGTTTCAAACCTTGTTGTATAACTGCAATAATTACTTCTGACAAAAACCAGCCTGATACACAGAACAAGAGTGACAACAGGTACTAATAATCAAACCGTATGACCAGTTGTGTACTCCCAAAGAGCTAAAGATGGAGTCCAAACCAAAAAGTTAGAAATAATATTCAAGCTTCCTATCTTGACCCATTTCAGGCTTCTGCAATATGGGTGAGATGGTTGTAAAATTTTGCACTTACAGATTTTGAGGGGTTTGGGTGCCAGGACGAAATTCTTAGCTTGGGCCCAGGACTGTTCCAGCAAACTCTTTTTAGAAAAATGTTTAGCTATTGTATAAATGTCATCAGCAGAACTGATTAATGTCAACAGAATTATCCGGAAGAGCTCCAGTGGAAGAGCTGGTTCCAGTGATTGTTGCAGCAGATAGAAAGAGCTGATGAGAGGTTGGGATGAGTTAAGAGTCCACACAGAGTAGTCCCGTTTAGCATTACAGGCCAGGATCTAAACTTGTGAGTCAGATACAGTTTTTTCTAGAAATATTTATGACCTTGGGTTTCCAACTACGGCTCTTTACCTGCAAACCTGCCTTTCATCATATCTGAGATACTAAGTGGATCAATTCTGAACACATTTTGCAGTCAGAGCCTCATCCGATCCCTCACCTTTCCTTCGTCCCTCCCCAGGCTCTAACACCTGCAGTGTGCTGCTCCGATTTCCTTCTGCATCCAGAGACAGGAGCATAAAACTTCTGTCCTTGAATATTCCACTTCTAAATACTCTTTGTCTAAAAATTTGTGTTCAAACATCTTGCATTGCTTAGGCTCAGCTACCTCCTAAATTGGGCGTTCCCCTACTTTCTTCTACTCTCCCCTTGTCTTTTCGGTCCTTTTCCTCTATCCTTCCACATACACCAAATATCTGTGGTGTTTGGATCCTCTTTTTGGCAATTTCTACCATGTGAAACAACTCTATTGTGCTTCCCTCCTGTTTACTTTACTGGCATATATACATCTTTCCTGACATGTCTCATTCCTTTGTCTGTCGGGTGTTTTAAGGAAAAGAATTGAACAGGGACATTTGAAAGAAACTGTTCTGGGTAAAGATACTGGGAAGCCATGTTACGCGATGAAGACTACAGTTCTGTCTGGGATTGTGAGGATTATCAAACACGGAAGAACAGTAATTTAAATGTATTAACTGCTTTGCTACAAATACTGTGTGCACAAGAAGATATAAATGATAACGACAGTAGATTAAACTTGGTTCACAAGCCTTCAAACATACTCAGTATGACATTCTTTTTCATTTATGCAGCTGAGCAAGTTTACTTCAGCCAGCGGGTGGGGGGTCTAAGAAAACTATTTGGACTGCATAACAAGAACACATCTGTACAGTTGAGATAGCTTTGAAGATATGCCCAATTTGGTTTATTGGGGTTTTTTGTGTTTTGTTTTTTGTTTTGTTTTTAATAAGCTTAAGGCTTTTCTAAAATAATCTTAATATCACTTCTACCCTTCACACCAAAAAAAAACCCTCAAATGAAAACAGAATCAGAAACAGTCATGTAAGCATTTTTACGGCCCAATACATAAACTGCTTAACCATTCAAGTCACAAAATAGTACAGTATACACATGAAAAATTGCATGGAATTAGTTTACGTATTATGCATTCAAACAACCATCAGCCAAACACATCATCAAAAGCATTGATAAGAAATACAGATTCCCAGATTGCCAATTCCCAGTGAAAATCACCTATAACTGTTTGCAAATAGCAATATCCAATTACAGTATGCTTCAGTATTTAACTAGGCTTGGCAGGGAGAAGTAAAAATAAAAACATACTCATATCCTGGCAATCTACAGCACTTTGAATTCTACAGCATTAACTGATGTAACCATCTTATCCTATTTAGGAAATTTTTTTATCTAGATTTCTTTGTGTTCGATAATGTTAACTGCAAACTGATTGAAAATGACAACAAGCTTCATTGCAAGTGCAGTATGAGAACGTAGTCACAGATGCTACTTCACTGCTTGTCTATAAGGAGGATTGTAAAGGGTCTGTTAGACTCTTAAATAAAGCAGTCTGTTGGCAGCTACCTTTCAGACAGAATTTGCTAGTATTACTGATTTACTACATTTGTACACAACAGAGTAATATACATAAATTTCAAGACAGTGTATCAAATTCTCATACAACATAAACACTCTAAGCATGCAGTTTGGAAGGGCTGGATTGTATTAAAAAAAAAAGTTACAGGTCCTCCTGTACAGCTAAATTTGGAAAGAGAGAGACCTCAGATGTGCTCTGCAGTGGTTTACGTGCTTTTATCAAGAACATTACGCTACTCAGTACAAGTCAGGACTACGCTATCCCATGGCATGGGCTACTGGCTTTCATATGCCCAGAGCATCCGTGGTGCACACTGAAGCGAAACCAGTTTGGACAAGCTGCCCAACACCAGCTATGGCAGCATCATTCCTAGCAAAGAGCAAACACCTAGGTACAGCAGGGGCTTCCTCAACGGTGTGCATGACAGCTCTCTTACAATGGTAAATAAGTGGAAACACTGGGAAGATGTTTGCCATTTTCCTTCTATTTTCTCTGTGTTACTCATTACATAACTGTAAATTTAAATGTTCAGTCTTAGATTACTAGAGATTCAGATTCAAATGAACCTAAATGTGTAACTATCTTTTGGCCACATCTAAGTATTTGCTTTTCCTCCTCCCTTTTTCTCATCTTCTTCCTTCATCACTAAATCTTTCATGTCAAAAGAGCTTACGGGAAACTTCAGGTTTTCAGTCCTCTGTAAAACTTGCATTTGAATCTCACAAGGATGCAGTGGGTACAGCATATAGAAATTTCTTTACAAAGACCTACTGGTAGCTGTGCTGTTAGTTCTCCTATGGTCACTGTGAGGGAGACTGCTTCTGTCCTTGCAGAACAATCCAACAATCCTCTTTCAGAAGTAACCAGACACCGTAGAGATTCGTGGAAGCAGCATTACATGGAAGGGCTGTCATATGTTATTGCAGTCTTATCTTTGAGCTTTTTTTCCTTGGATGAGTTTATTTTTTCAATCCTAACACAATTTAGATATAATTTTTGGCCAAAAAACAAGGCTAGTTTTGTGCCAGAACAGCCCAGTGTAATGTGTCAGAACCTATTTCCATCTGCTTATTTAAGTCTTCCAGAACAGCGTTTTAGCCCTTCCCACCATACAGAACTATGCCTACCTTGAATGGTTTGTTTATTTGTACTGAGGATAGCTAGGCAACAAGTGGGCAACAACTACTCATGACCTGCAGGGCAAAACTGCATTACATTAAGCTGTACATGTCCAACTATTTTTTATTTCAGAAAATGAAATTAAATGCAAAATCTTGACCAAAAACATGAATTTGGGGGTTCTAATGTTATCTTCATTTCTTTTTTCAAAAAATTAATACCGCTACCACCCAGCATTGCTGACAGAAACAACGGTAACTTTAACTTCTGATCCAAATCCTGCAGACCCTTGGCATACCTAACTCACATATGCTTCTTTTACCATCAACCGAAGATTCAGTTTTGGTTAATCTTTATCTACTCCCCATTAGAATACGTTGACAGCAACGCACCATGGCTTATCAGCCACCTAAAATGAGCTCTTGCCAGAGGAATTTTGTGGTACCTGATGAGCTGTGGCTCTACATAGGTGGTCTAGCATGTTACAAAGCCACGCACACCGTGGAGCCCCACGGTGTGAAGTCTGTTGCACCATGCAGCTCAGTGTAAGGTTGGTTCATACACCCCTGTATCACAGTCCTGGAACTGGGAGTACTGGGGAGCACAATGGAGGGATACAGGAGCCGCTTGAACACCTTCAGTCAGGTGGAACCAGATTTATTAGCCCAAGCTCAGTGCTACGGCTGCAGTCAGCAGAGGCAAGGAGGACACTGCAGCCGACTTCGGGAGCAGGGTGAAGTGGATATAATAGAAAACAAATCTTGACAATTTTTTCAAGTATGGCTTGGCTGCAGAACTGTTGGGAATCATTACTGTATAATATATTAGATGTGCTTGAACAAGTTAAATTTCTTGTTTTCTTGGATAACGAAATAATCTTCCTTCTTTAATGTACTATAAATTACTGTAAAATACAAATTGAGATATTCTGTTGATATGTGGGTTTTCTTTCTGGTTTTGTTTGGTTTGGTTGTTATGCCTGGTTTCTAACAAAGCATAACTTTCAGTCCACATTCATGTCAGCAATAGCCTTATTTGAAACAGCAATTCTTCTCAAGGTGCCTCGCAGGGTGATGACCCTTAATTCCAGACATCCCAGATTTGATTAAAGCCACATGAAACAAGTTCATCTTTGTAACCCTGCACTAGCATATTGCCTGCTTTCCTCAAACACACAAAAAGCCTTTACTAAGACTACATTAATTCATCTTTATGTTTGTCACATTTTCTTAAACTTTGTCTCTCTATCACAGTTCAAGCCCCAAACCAGGTACAGAATTGTGAAGTACACTAGCAGTTAGATCAAAAACAAGATCAAGAATGAAGTATGGAGTGCCACATTTATTCCTTTAAGAAAGAGCCCTTTCGTGAGACATTTATTCTATCTGTATAGTATATGTATTCTACCTATATATTTTTAAAGTAAACCAGAAAAATCCTAGCATTTATAAATAGAGTGAGAATCTCAGTATCTCGGAAGTAAAGAATGTTCACTTTGCTCTTGCTCAGTTTACTTCATACACAAGACCATCATACAGAGGAGACAGCATGGAGCCTGTGTAACGATTTGTCTGACTAGTGACTTGTGAGTTAGGCAAGAAGGAGCCTTTCAGTGTTGTCTCTGTAAAAGCAGACATCTTCCTCTGTGCTGTCCCACAACATCAAAAATACATGCTGTCAAAGACAATTACTACAATCACAAGCATTCCTCCTGAATGAGGAGCAGGGTCATTTTCCTTTTAAATCCAAGACCAAAACCATCTTTTCCTATAAGATGAGATCTCCTGCTCTCTTCTTCTTCGGAAGTAAACTGCCTTTTATCTTCCCTGGGGTTATAAGGAGATGAAATCATATACTTCAAGTCAATGGCTATTCCTGTCCCTCCCAAAAGCAACTAGCTAGAAGGGAGAGGAGGGGGAAAAAAAAAAAAA
>VYXH01001759.1:1264768-1416344 GCA_013397275.1 Burhinus bistriatus
AAAAAAAAAAAGAAAAAAAAAGAAGGCAACACACAACTGTCACCACTAGTAACTGTACAATCATTAAAGAGGAACTATGAGGAACTACTCTGGATTTAGTACCCATTTTAAGACAAGATCAACAAATACGATACAAGGTGGTTCAACATAAGACAAACTATGGCCGTAACCACATTATCATAGTGGCATGGAGCACCTAAACCCAAAGAAAAGACCACCTTCTGTGATTTCTCTTTCCCTGTGGGTGATCGCTGCCTTCCTTACTGCTGTTTCATTTTGTTTGGAGGCCAAAAGAAATGTTGTTGATTTGGTCCCTATCTTGCTTTCTCAGGCTTTCACATATGGTTTACTGAAAGTTGGTATGATCTTTAATGATCATAGTTTTGCAATTCCCATTTAAATTCCCAACACCCTTTTCCTTCCGTCTAAAGCAGCTGCTCTGATCAAATACAGGCCTTGTATTGATTCAAGTATTTGAAATCCCACTGGAGATGGCTCAATCCAATGGAATACTCATGGAATCGATTAATAATGCTAGCTTTACTTTTCATATCCACATTAATGTCTTTTTATCCATCTTTTCTCATCCTGGGGAAAATAAAAAGTCCTACCTAGCACTTAACTTTTTAACAGATAAAGAAATCGAGCATTTCTAAATTTTAGTCTCAGTAGATCCCCAACTCCATCATAGAATCATCACTGTTCAGTACTTTCAAGAAGAATCCACAGTGAGTATAAAACATATGAAATAATGTGCAAGTGATCCGCCAGTATGGTAATATCTAATTTATCATAATTGTTTCGGGCTCCTAGTTATCAAATTAATGCTGAATGCTATTTTCTTACTTGATAGCACTACATAGTGTTACGTACTTTTCTGACTTTCACAGTAGATATCTATTGGTGATTACTTGCAATAATAATCCACTTCCAAATCAGTGTATATTAATTACAGCACATAGAGTAAAATCTCAGGCTCTGAATATATTAATAACAGCCACAGAAATTACCTTAAACAACCCCCACCCCAAGCTGTCAGACATGGAGATCTCATCTCTAAAGAAGAAGATGCAGACGGAAGATTCAATTGAAAAAACCCTAATCAAAACAGAGATTTTCTGATTTATCTTCTGTCCATAAGTGTGTGTATGTTTTCTTGGGGTTTTGAAGTGCAAATTATCCCCATGGCTAAAAGCAAATTCCTCATATAATAAATCCTAAGTATAATGCAGCCACTACAGTTACAATACAGTACATAAAATCAGTTGATCCTCTAATAGTTCAAATTCTAGCTGCAAAAATACTTCTGTTCATTGAATTATGAGACAGGAACCCATTATGAGCCCTGGAAAGCAATTCAATCTTACTAATTTTCCATCAGTGTAAAGAGCTTGTAACCTTGCCTGAACATTAAATTCTAGATTAAAAAAATATAAAAAACACTTTACAAACAGAAAAGTAATTTAATACTGGTTTTTAAATTGTGGTTTCACTTTCTGTAGGAAGCAAATGTTCCCGTGGGGATCACCTGAAGGAATGCCAAATATCCATAATAGACTTTAGCACTGCATTTCGTATAGTAGCACAAACCTTTTCACAAATATGCAAGCTAGGAGAACCTTAGCACAGTTTCAAATAAGCCTAGAATTGTTTTGTTGTTTCTTCAGTTTTCATGTGGAACCAAGTGAAACAGAGCAACTGCAAGATTTGTTTTAGTTCATTCAAATTCAGTGTGAATTTCCAAGCATATAGGCTGTTTACACGGATATATACAGAGAAGGCAAAACTTAAGTTTTCCCAGCCCTGCTTTTGACTTTGAAATGTGAAGTCATAAAAGCTACACACTTAAGAGTTCATAATTAAATGAAGGACAAGTATCATATCTATCTTCCTCTTCTAAACATCTGCAAAAGATAAAGCCTCTAGTATTAATTTATCATAATATCTGATGTCTTAAACATTAGCATTAGTTATGTTTATAGAACAAGCATCTTTGTGCAGGCTATACAACAGCATTTGTGAACACAGTGAAACGTAAAATAGAGCCAACAGAAGTCAAAATTACTTTATACGGATTCTATTGCCACAAAACCCGAATTATTTCATATGACCATATGAGGCCATACAACTTAATGCCAGTGGCGCTTGTTATACCTGTCCAAAGAGCATATCCTCTCAGCATCTGAAACACAAGGCTCTTTTTTTTCCTTTTGGAAGAGAATCAAAACTTGAGTTCTACATTTAATCTGCTGAAGTGATTTTATGCTAAACTTCTGTATATACTAGAGAAAGAACAGGAAAGAATAAAAAGTACACAGCAGCCTCATAGAGACCATTGGGGAAATGCTAAGTCCCATTGACAACAACAATAGAAAAGTTAACTACGGAGCCAGTCAGGTACAGACGCTTTCTTACCACTGCCATAAGTATGGGTTTCCATTCATAGGATTTAGAAATGGAATTGTGAAAAAAAACTCTAAAGAATCACAATGGTTATTTCACATAAACTGTTCATCAGAAGAGTAGCAGGAAGGTTGTATCATCTCTTTTTAATGTTCAAAGATGGACTCATGTACCGAGCTCCATGCACAAAACAATATATTTCTTTAGCAGAGTGTGCAACTTGAAATAACCTCAGCTTCTTTTCTATCTCACTTTCAATTTACAGCTTCTTTAAGAAATTATAAGCTTAAGTTTACTTTTTCCTGCCGTCCTGGCCCCAGTTCTGAAGTCTAAATTGGCCAGCTTAATGTGGCAATTTTTCATTTGCATGTCCCATAGAACTTGCTCTTCTGGCTTGCTATTCACCCAGACAGGTTCTAAACACCAAGTCCTTGGCAAGTCCCTTGCAGTTTTGCCTGTAGAAGCACCTAGGGAAAAATCAGTGACTTACAAAGGAAGTTCTGCAAAAGCCAGAGGTGAACGAATATGCAGAATTGCAAAACTGTTCTTGTCTAGGAGCTAATTGGGGTCTAGAAAGGAAATTTATAATAGGGATTGCAGTTAGATCAAGGTGTTGACCCTCTTTTCCACCTGGGCGTAAGCACTGAAGCAGATGATTGCATGGCATTACTACTTTCTGTGTGGGAACCACAATCTTTCTTTTGTCTGTAGAATATAGGATCAAGGCCTGGGTCATCTCACTCCCTCCTGTCTTCAGCAAAGGGGCAGGGACGTTGCTGACCTTTCTGGACTAGGAACCACAAAGAAAGCCCTGCTTTTACCAGGACTAGGAGACAGTAAACAGCCACTAAATTTAGGGCCTCTCTAAAGCAGAAGAGGTCTGCCCCCACAGCTATTTCAGCATAACTGTGCCAGTGGATATCTCCAAGTTTCTCTGTACCATAGTGGCACCTTCTGTGAGGTGCTCAAACTATGCTACTGAAAGAAATTTTAGGATGATATAGCAATATATTGGGGTTTCCTAGTGTGCTTAGCTTATGGAGGAAACATGCCTTTTTTTTCAATAATCTTATCCAAAACAGTTATGCCAGCAACATTTTTTTGTATAGATGTAGTCCAAGCTAGAATAAATCAGCTACCTAGAGACTCTGTGCTCAGAGACCTGGCAGTCATCTTCTCCCATCTTCTAGACCACATGTAGACATGATTGTTTTCTTTTTTTGTTTCTAGGAGACATAGGTTAAAATAATAAAAAAAAGATATCGTGTTGACTATGCAAGTAGGTAAAAAGATATCTTGGGAATTAATGTACCCACATAAAAGATAAACATGGAAAAAGAGGAAAATAGAGCTGAGTGAAGGACTTTCTAGCAGCAGGTTCACTATCCCAGAAAAAAAGAGATAAAAACCCCTGAGTCTTGTTAAACTTTAAAAGCATAATGTAGATGTAAACCATTCAAAATTATTGCCTTAATCTTATACACGTATCACTTTCTACAGAGCTCAGCTACTGATTTTTACATCAAAGCAAACTAGACTCAGGCCTGCTGTCTGGCAGCCTGGTGTCTGGCTGAGTCTTAGTTCCTTGCGGATTTACACAAGTGCTACATCCCAGATCTGGGCCGGCATGGTCTGGTTGCCAATCATAAGTTTGTCTTTTACAGTTGTGATGATGGAAACTCAAAGGCCTGGAGCTTGAGCTGAAGCTCAGCAGTCCCTTGCACACACAAACTGTTGAGCACTGCTGAGGAGATAAATCTGGACAATCCTTTCAGAGGATCTTACAGCACCGCTGCTTCTAATGCTGAGTACCAAAAGGGCAGTGTTACATATGAAAATGCAGGCAACAAGTAATGTTAGCTACAATTGGTTTAGCGTTGAAGATTATCAGAATGGAAGCTTATACAAGAGTTTGGAAAGAAGAGTTTATAGTCTCTAAACAGAATGTGAAACTGCTGTACACAGGGTGGATTCTGTTCCCATTGTAGCCATTGCAAGCTTTTCCCCGTATTGCCTGTCTGTTTATATCAGATTTATCTGGAGGGAAAAAAAAAAAAAAACACAGCAAAAAACCAACAACAGCAAAAAACCAATAGTGAGCTAAAGAGGACTTTCGTACACAATGACTTTAAAGTTTTCCAACTTGCTGTACTCCTTGACATGATTTACTGATTCACCTCCTGCTGTTTAGCTTTAGTGCCCCACTAGGAACAAGGCTTCCAAACAAACTGAATCCCATTTGTTTGCGACATACTTAGACAACAGTTTCCTGGGGATCTTTCTCTTGTTCAATTTCCCATTTCACTAAACATTTTCCAAGTACTACTGAGATGCATTGAGTATGATTTCCCTACTGAAGGAATATATTTCTTTTATCAGTTTGCATAACTATTTTCAACTTTTTGCAGAGAATACTACCAATAGTAAACAGTAAGTCCCACTCTCTCACAGCAGAATTCTGAGTAATTCTGATTGGAATTAGTATCTATTTTTATAGCCAGCTTTGGAAGAATCAGCACTGATTCAGGTCCAATTGTAAGCAGATTTGTTGGAAGCATTTTCTTTTCAGCAACAATTGTAGTCATCTGAAAATGTGTGTGAGTGTCCATGCACTTATATTTTTCTATACTTACTTTGGAGAGGAACTCTCCCTGATAGCTTTAGGCAGTGCTAAGCAGGCAAAAAAGTCAATAAATATCTTTATCATCACGGTAAGTCACCTGTTCAAGACTAGGGAGATCCCAGTGTGTTCCCTAATAACAGAATTACATAGGACAGGTGCTGCTGCTAAGACCATTCAGTGTAATTACAGAAAATTAAAGTATGTATTCAATGACTAGTCTGTTTACCTTAAGAACACATCACAAAAGAAGGTATTTGAGGGCAAAGTACAGTCTAAGGAAAAAAAAACAACCCCTAACTTCACCAGTAAATAAAAACAACAATCCAACCTGTTCAAAACAGCCAACATAGGTTCACCTAAAAGGTGCTATGCTCACTCTTTGTGGAAAAAGGAAGAACTGGAAAAAACGATCTCTTAAATCTGTTTTATTCAAAGATTCCAGGATATGAAGAAATTCATATCAATAACATCCTTTGGAAAAAAGAAAAAATAGTGGCCATGAGGCATACGGAGTTGAAGCGACTGTAAGTTTATATTTTAGGATAGTGCTCTCCAAAGACTTTTTGAAAATTTCCTTGCTTGGCTTTTGTACAGTAAGTATG
Source organism: Burhinus bistriatus (assembly GCA_013397275.1). Classification (NCBI taxonomy): domain Eukaryota; kingdom Metazoa; phylum Chordata; class Aves; order Charadriiformes; family Burhinidae; genus Burhinus; species Burhinus bistriatus. The sequence goes on from VYXH01001759.1 coordinate 1,270,397, forward strand.
CTGTGAGATTTCAGGCTGACCTTTAGCTTTTGGAAATGCTGAAGTCTGTGCTTGCAGAAGCCTGCACACTTCAGCTTAACAGAAGAAGGAAAAACAGTGAGGAATGTTTTGTTATGGGGTTGACTCCTTTCTTTTAAACAAAGGAAATACTGCTGATTCAACAAAATATAGCTAGAGATGCCTTAAGTGGAAAGTAAGGGAAATGTTTGATCTGGTGAGCAAAATCTGAGTAAAGGACATTTTTCTATAGATAGTTGACACTGGTTGCCATTACATAGATGGTAAGTGAAAAGATATTTCTTTTGCTCTGCCTTTTCTTGGGTTTCTGCATTGCACATAGCTTCCACAGCCAATGCCTTTTCCAGCTGCATGTCAAATCCAGCTTATTAGCCTTCCCGTTCTAACACTCTGACATAAATTCCTGATGAGGGAACAGGGCAGGAGGTCTCATTTAGTTATTGGGTGCAATCTGCTGTGGACGAACATATAACATGCAAGGAAACTGTCTGTAGGATCATCATGATGGTTGCCAAGCTCCCTGCCGGAACTGCACTTGCAACTCGTCTGTCAGGCTGTACTGAGAGACAGAAAGGGCTAATACCTGCCTTCTGCCCTTCTTTGATCATCTTCTTATCTGCAGAAAAGACCGTGGGATGTGTGACAATGTCCTAGTCAATATTCATCTAATCTAAGGAAAAAACCACCACAACTATCAGTCATTTCTGTATGAGTAAGCAAGCTCAATCCTCTTTTGAGTTCTCACAAGCCCACTTAAAAATCTATTAAAATTAGAATGTCGTCATTTTTAATTCATCACAACACCAATAGCTTAGGCTGAGACAATGCCAGCAGTTTTCAGACCCACTTTTCCCAGTAGACTGCTTTAAGGGACTTTCAAACTGGGAAGTATAACTAATGTCTTGTTTGTTCTGATATCTGGCTTGGGACAGCAGAGTTCCAAAAGAAATATGACAGTTACTTGTTTATGTTACGATATAGCCCTGCTCTAAGATGTCATCTCATTTCTGATTTCTCCTATAAATCTAGTTCACTCAGAACCAGATGCTTCTTAGAGTGATTAATTGTAAGAAAACTTCTTAATATCTGTGTTTAAGGTTTCTCACTTCATCTCATTTGAGTGTGAAAACAGACAAGAATGAGGTGCAGAGAGCAAATGTTGTCCCAGAAGAAAATGGAGTAATTTTTCGGTTCACAACCTGAAGAACTCACTCTCAGCTCTTCTAAGCACAATACTGTAGAGTAGCCAAAATTGGCTTGAACTTCTCATATTTCCTTTGAATATTATTGAAATACTTTACAATTAAAAATTCTTAGTTCTTTGAATGGAAAAGTTTCTGCATACCAACTTATTCCACATTTGATGACAGAGTGACTGTCTTCATGACATTGCCCTCGTAACTTACTCATTTGCTTCTGCACGGCCAGGATACGTGCATGTTCCATGTAGGGATGGACAGAAAAAAATGAGATGCCATTATCCTCATGCCTTCCCCCATTTCCCATAGAAATAAAGAACAAAGCTAGCAACCTCTCCTATACCTTTAAAATTTTTCTCCACAGTGGAAAATCATCTCTAGAAGGAACTCCAGTGACAGCTATGCTAGGAACTGCAGAATTACAGATGGTATGGACAACCTCTTTAGGTGGTATTTATTTCCTGTGATACACAGCATGAGACAGGAATAATTTTCTGAGCTCAAGTTGATCAATAGGCTGGGAAGAGAGGAGCTCAAAAATCTCAACTAAATCATTTTGCCTAGAATTTGGGTTAAAAGCAGCCCTCCCCCCCTCCCCCCATGTTGCTGAGCAAAAATAGGTACTGAAAAATGACTGAGTAATTGTCATTTTGTACATAAGAGGAGGCTTGGCAAGAAACAACGATATTTACAGAAAGTCAGGTGGCTGGCATGGGTCATCATGAATTCTGAGTTACAGAAAAATGAGAAGCAGGGGTATATAAGAAAGAAGTCTAAGGGCCTTGAACCTGATCATTAACAGTAACAGTCAGAAATAGTGGGCTCCAGTGCCTTGTGTGCGTTCAACTTAGTTGATGATTTTCTCAGCTTCCTCAGACTGTGAATTTGAGCAGATGAACCTTATGAAGGCTATGTAACCCATACAGCATAGCATGCTTTACGGTATTTCCTCTTTTTGTAATGTACCATAAGGCAAGGAATAATTCAGAGTAATCACAGAGCAAGAGGATTCTCAGATAAGAATAGGTAATTAGGGTCTTCTGAAGGTGGTATCACTGAATGCAAAGCTACTATCATGGAGACAGAAGAAATTGCCTAGACAGGGGAAAAAAAGAAAAAAAAAAGAGCTGTCAGAATTGGCCAGGAAACTGAGTTTCCATTCCACCATTTTTTTTGGTGTATCTTCAAGTGTCAGCAGTTTCAGTTTTTACGCATCATGTTTGAAACTGCTGCAGCCTTTGTAATGACAACTGACATAATTAAGCCAACTTCATCTAAGTAAGTGAGCCATCTAAGTAAGATTGATTTCTACTTGGTTTATTACAAGAGATTTTGAGAAGACATTTTAATAACAAATATCCAGCTGGACTTCAAGCAAATGTTAGAAGACGATGTGGTGCCTTATAAGCATGTATCTTGTACGTAGCATATTCTCCCCCTCCCTTGCTGTTATATGCTATGCTGCTTCTAAATACATAGATTCTGTTCCCTTTCCCTAACAGGAGTCTAAGGAAAACCTGGAGAACAGAGCTGGATGAAGCATAAATCTCTACATTAGTCATAATTAATTGCAGGGAAAGAGTTTAGCATTTCAATGGTCCACATGTATCTGTATATACTTGAGGGGCAATACGTAACACTCCCAAACTTATTCATCAGAGCTGAAGCTACAGTTTATACATATGCAATGACCACCTACAAGTATCAGTAGTCTTTTAGAAAATCTCATGCCATTTTGGTACTAGACAGTCTTAATAGGAAGCCAGTGCTGCTGTTGTGACACAATGCTTCTCAGAGCAAGTGTAGATGCAGTAACTGATCAAGTGAATAGACAGCAGTGCTAAATGAAATAGTTAATGACCTTGCGTTACCCATGCCAGGACGCATTTTGCTTTCTTCTTACATCTCACTACACAAATACAGTAACAAGAAGAGACTTCCCAAAAGTTTTTTTGTGTGTGCCTGTTTTCTCCTCAATATTTCAGTCTTGATCTGCACTTTTAGTGCGTAGGGCCTCTTCAATAGAGATGACTCATAATGCTGAAGTGTTCTCCAAATGCAAGGTGAACAAGCATCTGCAGGGGATTAGGCTGACGTCAAAATCACTCCAGATTCTCTATATTAGATATGAACTTGTGTCAGGAAAGAAATGAAGCACTTGTTCATTGAATCATTCTGCCACTTAACTCATCTTAGCCAGACTTTAGAAGGTAATTACATTCCCAATAGCAAAAGTGATCTGAAATCAATTTTGCCAGATGAGTCCAGATGAAAGGTACTGATAAAGTCACTGGGAACTCATGAGAGTCTTCTTTTTCATAACCAGACCTTGTTATAGTCACCAACAGGCTTGCTAATGCAAGTGGAGTAATCTTTTCAAGATGATTGCAGAATCCTCTCTAGCACAGAATATAGCTTCCTGCACGGACCCAAAAAGAGTGGGAGAGATTGTATCATACACTCTCTTCTGTGGCGGCTGCCCTCTTCTGTAAAATCAGTCTGGACCTTATGGAGTCTAAGGAGCTCTGTGCTAAGTTATTCTAGAAAGGAAGGCATTTATCTTCTCTTATGCTATTTTCTCAGACACAGAGGTAAAGTGGTCCTGCTTTGGCTGTCGGTTTCAAGGATTCGTGTTATAGGTGCTCTTTCTCTCTAAAATATGTTTAAGATGAAACAAGGCTGTGTTTAGAGTACAATTCAAGACATGTTTGTATGGGCCCTTTCAGTTATTGTGGCAACTACAGAGCCAGTAAGGTCCTGTACACTGGCCTCCTGGCTGTTTTTTCCCCATTCCCATAAGGTTATTTAGATGGTTGCTAGCATTGATCATAGATGTGTGGGGCTGCATGCACCTTGAGAGATTACATACTCCACTGATTTGAGCCAAAACCACCCTGTGTCTACCAACTATGCTTATGACCTCTTGCAATTGGATTTTGTCAAAGCTTCAATCATCATGAATTAGGACTCGTAGCCAGAGTAAAAATTAACTTGAGAACCACTGAAAACCAGCTTCTAGCCCTGAGGATTAAATAAGCCTAGGCAATTCCTGACAGAAATTTGCTTAAACTTTTCTAAAATCCTCCAGTGAAGGAGTTTCCAGGACCCCTAATTTAGCGAAGTCTTTCATTGTCCTCAGAAATATTGAATATGTAAGCTTAAATTTTCTTTGCTGTAAAGTTGATTTCTTGCTGGTTTTAGCCTACAAACAAGAAAGAACAATTGTACTGCCTTCTTTATAATAGTTTCCTGCTGTGAAGAGGTTAAGTCCTCCCTCTCATCTCTCTAGTTAGGTTTTGGGTTTTGTTGTTTTGGGGTTTGGGTTTTTTATTTACCAAAAGAGAAAGACTGAATACACTAAATTCCTCCACAGCTTCCTCATAGGTCATGCTTTCTAACTCTTTTAGCATACTTGCTGATCTACTTTGGACCCTTTCCAATTTGCCCACATCTTTCTGAACTTGACAGAGTACTCACAGTGCCAAATAAAGATGAATAATTACCTCCCATGTTCTACAGATTGAGTTATCCTATTAATGTGGCCCAGGATCATGTTTCCCTCTTTCCTTAAGGAAGAAAACCCAACAAACAACAAAAAACCCTATGACCTACCTCCTGCCCCAGTCTTCCCTTATTTAGTTTAGAAACACACTCAATGTCCTCCAGAACCTTTGCAGCTGAACTGGTGTCAGCAAGACACTACTTGTTTTTATAAATTCCATTTTTCTTTCCCAAGTGGAGCAGTTTGCATTACTCTAACAAATTATATCATTTCACTTTTTGTCTTCTTTTTTCCAGATCATTTTGAATGTGGCTCTTCTATAATGCCAACAATCACACCCAGTGGGCTGTCATTAGCCAATTTTATGTGTATACTCTTGCTTCACTGAATGATTAATGAAAAAAGTAATAGAAAGAGATCCATGTCATAAGCCTATAACACTGTTTCAATGTAGAATGTTACTTTTTTTTAAAAAAAACAACATACCATTTTCTAAAGGATCTAACATTGCAAAGTGCAGCCAGACAATAATGATAAATGCCTTGAAAGGCTTCTAAGAAAAATCCTTCCCTGGTGTCTATGAGTCTAACATTAATAGTTTTCTAATCAAAGATGGAATCTGTTGCAATAAAGTGTGGTATGCTTTGTGTAAGGAAACTCACAGGAGATCTGTCATTAATGATAATAGCCAACTTTCAACCCCATGGGGACTTTTTCCTGCCTAGAGAGATTTGGTGAAAATCCTTATGTCCCCACATAAAATAACATGTGAGAAGACAGAGAAGCACAAAAAATGCTCTATCAGAATAGACTTAGTGAGGACAAAAAAAAGATAAAATGTCCCTATCTCAGCTAGATCAAACTTCTGAGTCTTACCATTAGACTAAAGAGACTGTAAAAATCATATTAAAAATGTGAAAATGGTACTGACTGAATAAGTAGCAATATTTTTAATGAGCAATACGAATGTACTATACCTCCATCAGAAATTATTTAAGGATGGCTTTTAATATAGCTGCTTGAATATTTCATATCAAAATAGTCCTCTTTGGAAATCTGAGTTTTAAACTCAGTGGTTTCAGGGAGAATGTCTGTGTTTTGATGAGGAAAAGTCCCAAGCTTTCTGGTTTTTTTTTGATTGATTAGTTTTTAGTTTTGTTTTTTTTTAAACCTCTTCACCCTAACTGAACCAGCTTTTAGTGTTCATATTTCACTTCTGTGAAAAAATATCCAGATATGGAAAATCACAAAAAAGCCACCCAGAACTGCAGCTGCAGATAATGTATTTTTTGTGTACTCAGTACTACTTTCCCTGAGTTTTAACTTTGGCCTTATCTCCCTTTCTTTTTCCCTCTGCCTTGTTTCTCTGTTCCCTTTTGCAACACATCAAGACAACTACTAAAAATTCATAGGACAGTTTCAAAGCACATATGCAGGGTTGCAAACAGTACTCTGGTCTACAAGTAACAGTTGAAAAATAATCATAGTTTATCTAAGTATGCTTTTACTGGGTCTATTAAGTAAAAAAAGTCATCATGATACCTACAGAGATTTGTAATTTACTTTGCATGTGCCCTACAGCCGTCATTTCTGATAGGGAACGACTAGGAAGTGCGATTGCAAGGAAAGAGAATAATAATTTTCCTACGATGAGACATTTTAATTTTTCTGCGTAGTGGATTCACTGCCCTCTACTGCTTGAGATGAGAGCAATACCAGTAGGGAACAACTTAACTTCTCTCAACAAGCCAACTGTAACATAACCCGTCTTGGAAAATCTGTACTAAGAAAACAGTAGTCTCACCTGCTTCTTAAGCAGAATTAAACTTTGTACTAGTAGTAAAGCTTGCCATTAAAATAACATGCAATTAGATTGAAGGTCTTTGTTATTATCTCATTAAAGTAAAATATCTGAACCACATTATACTGCTTTGTAAAAAGGGCACGGTATGTGTGTGTACCCAGGCAACAGGAGAAAAAAATTCAGTAATTATCATGAAATTGAGACATGTAGAGTCTTGGATCTTTAGTAACATTTAATGTTTAAAACCCCACCCTGATTTCAGACCAGTAAATGAAGATCTAGTCAATACATTCATTTGATAAAATATGGGTGTTTACTTAAAGTGATATTTAGTCATCTTTGACTATAAAGACACAGAATCACTGCAGTTGGAAGGGACCTCTGGAGATCATCTAGTCCAACCCTCCTGTCAGAGCAGGGTCACCTAGAGCAGGTTGCACAGGATGGCATCCAGGCGGGTTTTGAATGTCTCCAGAGTCGGAGACTCCACCACCTCTCTGGCAGCCTGTTCCAGTGCTCTGCCACCTACACAACTAATCAGATGTCAACATCTAAACCCAAAACTTCGTGTGTGTCCATATAATACAAAGGGAAGTACATGTTCCAGCTCTAGAGAAGCTCTTCAAAACCCACTAAAAGAGTGTAATATCTCACCTTACCATAAGCTAATATAACTTGAGGTTGAATGGCAATATGGAATTTCACCATCCTACTTTTTAATACCTAAGCTAGCTTGTCCAAAGAGATATTTGGGTCTTCTGATGGTAATCAATATGATATATAGATTCAGATTTTAAAAGTGCTAGCAGCTTTTGAACTGTGTTTAGTATACAAGGGGATTTTCAGTACAGCATAGACTGTAAGGAAAAAAACATGTGACATAATGTAATGGTACTTAGGTCATTGAGCTCATGAGAAGCATAACAACAGTAACAAGGGCAGTAACAAGATGAAAATGGTAAGTATATTTTTATCTCAAGATAGCTGCTGGTGACAATATCATCACGCCTATTCCAATAGTGTAATTTCACATTGCAAATATGCAAATCCCAATTCAACAGCTTGTTGAGCACTTCTCACTCTTCAGAATACACAGGTAGTGTCACACTGCAGCTTAAGATGTTTTGGGGATCACAGTAACTTGCCAAGAGAAACTGATGAGGAAGAGAGGCAGGTAACACCAGCCGATTAATAACCTTCAGGAAGTACTCTACACTGAGGGTTGGTTTTGTGCATTTTTTGTAAAAACAGATTTCATTTTAAGCTACTATCATATGCTGTATTCTGTAAGAGTCCTCACTGATGCTGCTTCTTAAGCAGCCACGTTCAGACTGTATTTGGAAAACTGTCTTTACTCACTCACTCATGTTGAACGCTGCCTGTTCTCTTCTAGGTAGCTATCAGTCTTTCCCCCCTCTCCAGACACTGTTTTTACTTTCTTAGCAAAATGCATGGCCTCTTCCCTAGACATTACTCTGTGTCTTAGCTGTGCATGTGGCTGGTGAATGACAGTTTCAGCTATTTTCATCATCACTATCAGCTACTTCAACTACTTTCTATTTTGACACAAGACCTCCTAAAGAACCAAGTCGAGATCAGTTATTGTCCTCCTGTCGGTTATAGCATACATGTGGTTTGCATCCAGACCTCTAACACGGAAATCTATATACTGACACTTTTAAAAAAATATTATTATCATACACAGTGACCCTATTGTGGCCAAAGCCACCACAGCCATGATCACCTACACGCAACCATTATTACCATTATTATCTTGGTGCTCTCAAAGACATACAGAGGAAACTCCTAACCCTGAGGATTGTGCCACACAGACAGTAGCCAGCTATTTCTGCTGACACACTACTGAATGGTTTCTAACAGTTCTCAGAATAAAAAATATCTTCCTCCATGTAAGGAAATTTTGATGCCCTGTCCAAACATTTAGTATTTGCATAGCTGAACATGAAAGTGAACTCTTCAGTAAAGTCTCAGAACAATATATCCTGTGTGTGTACGGTTCTGATGCACAGTTTTTCTTTAAAGAAATATGACCACCATGTTAAAAAGAAAAGAATGGTTACCATACTTTAAAAATCCACACCAACTTTATAAAGCTAGAGATAGAAGTTAAACCAGTTAAAGTACAATTCTAATACTGTCAGCTATGGTTTATGCTTTATGATAATACCATATAATTTTATCATAATTTCTTTCCATGTCACAGGAAAGCAAGAGTAGTGGGGTGAAAGGCCAACAAATTCCCACATTTACCTGGTGTTAATTATATTTGATGTTTACATATATAGTTTTAATGACAAACACATATGATCACATACAAGCACACATTACCAAAAGGAAGTCATTAAAGATAACACTGAAGTCAGACACTGGAGGGGAAAAGGGTGGGGAAAAAAATAATCCAACCCCAAAAGACTCTTCTGCTCTTCTCGAAAGAAATTTTCATACTATTCAAGAAATTATCAGAAATCTTTATTTCATCTGAGACAATAATCTTGAAAGGGTGAATACTTGAGAAGTGAAAGGGAGCTGTTACAGTCTGGTTGTAGTGAGACTACCAAGTGTAAGACATTTGAGTAACACACTCGTAAGGCTGGCCTCATAAAAACTGAGTAGTCTTCCTTGATATTTGGGCTAGCAAATTCAGAGCAACTGTGGAAAGTTTTGAGCTTCACCTTTCTGGACAACAGGATATACACAACTGCTACTGGGGACTGTATATTGACCACCACCCTTGTTGTTTGGTTTGGTTTTTTTTTTGTATTTTGTTTTTAAATGCTTTTCTGCCCACATTACATTGTTCCCACTGTTCTAGTATCTTAAATATTGTAATATTGACTAAATAATAAAAGAATTAGGAGCATTGCCTAGACAGTTGCTTTTTCCAAACTCAGAAGTATTCTAATAGAAAAATAATTATTTAGCATTTTTCCTCAGTCTCATTTCTTTTACCCAGTTTGTTTCAATTCTTGTTTTGGACTCTCAGAACAAGTACTATAGCAAATATGTTTCTAAATCAGCTACACAAAAGCACTCTAGGATTAGTAATATGTTTATAAATATTTTGGAAGTTAGTGACTTTTCAAACAAATCTTTACCCTTAACTAAATTCAGGCTTACACAAACACACATAGAGTACAGCTGTTTTCTGTAACATTCTGCATTTTGTACTGCTGAGTTAACCTTCAGCTATTTAGAGGAGGCCTGATGAAATCATTGTACTATCACGACTTACAGACTGATGGTGGTTGTTTACAGCATAATGGTGCTGCTTAATCTTATTTGTCTCCTACAGCAGCATTTCAGTAAGAAGATGCTGCTTTTTCCAGAGAGTCTTAAAGAACAGCTTGGGCTTTCCACCTCCTTCACTATATCCTTTAAAGACTTTTTTCCTTTTAATTTGCAGAATATGTTATTGTTTGACACTATCAGAGAATACTATGCACTGAAAAGAGAAGCATGCTTATCTAGAGGTGCATGAGAGATAGAGACTAGAATAAAGGTAAAGAAAAAAATCACAGAGTCAGTTTCTAATGGTATTCAATCAAATTTTGAAGTTAATATAAAATAAGAGTTTACAAATAAAATAGAAAGATAAGCCAATTTGAATGATCAAGTATGTATCCTTGCACTCACCATTTTAGACAATCAATTGAGGATGACTAAAATTTCCAGTCTGAAGTCATGTCTGCTTGGTTTTCAGCTCTTTCGACTTTTTTCTTAAACGTACCCAGCCGATGTAGGGCAAAAAGTTCAAGTGATGCAAGTTTATATATCTTGCTGTAAACAAACAAAAAAAGAGATTACCTCGGTTAAGATTTCCCTTTCTCTGGTCCAAAAGGTAATCTTGGAGCTTATAGTCTTTTATTATTGCTTTGGACTAGACATCTGTATATTAATGTATTTGTATTTACATTTTACAAATGGAAATACTGTATGTAATAGATTTATGTCACTATTAAACAGTTAGTGTTGATCACATGGATGTTTTTATTTATTTAGCAGTTACCAGTTCTAATGTCCCTCTGCACAACAGCTAACAAAACGAAAACAAAAGCAAGTGCAGAACAGTATCTTAGAAGTAGAGCACGAAACTTTCAGTGGAAATCACACTGAGAAAGTTAACTGAGAATACATTAAGACAACTAACTGACCAGATGTACAACATTTTAACAAATGTCTTTTCAATGTCATAGAATTGCTAGGTTTATTGATAAAAACGACAAGGATAAAGTTCACTGCCATCTGAATGTATAGCCAACAAAAGTCAGAATTAACCTCTAAAATCTCAACCAGTCACTCGTTCAGGAAACAGTGTAGAGATTTGTTTAATCCCAGAAGGAAACTGTTCAGGAACTAGGGAGAGGCAGTCTGGGATTCCTGCCTGAGACAGCTGCAAAGTGGATCAAATTAGGAACATATCTTTGCTGCAGAGTAAGCCAGCAGTACTGATGACATTTAGGAAGGAAGAGGGGACTGCCATGGGAAGATTTCTTGGGTGCTTTCTCAGTGAGGCAAGGGAAAGTATAGAGGCACTTCATAGGAGAGAGGGAGAAGAAAGTTTCGACTCAAAGCAGAGTTAAGCGCTTCACAGACTGGGAAGGATGAGGAGCTGGTTTCTGTGGCACTACTCCAGGAATGAACATAACACTGCAAAAGGCCTTTAGCAGAACCGTATTGTAGAGTTATGACCAAGTTCCTTAAGTTTATCTTGATTAATCCCTTACAATTCCTGCAATTATCTTAAAATTTTTATAGCTCGCATCCGGCTGCTAGCTGTTCTGATGACAAAGGAACAGTACACTGTTCTGGCACGTTTGCACTAAAACCAGCCCTCAAATTCTTGCCCATTTGCCGCTACGGGGCAGTGTTGCTTTGTTCAAAGGCACGGGGAGCGGGGACCGTTCACCCTCCCCTCTTCAGCTAACAGAGCTCTTTCTCATTTATTTCCTTTAGGTGCAGTCCCTGGACTTACAACATAACTAATCCCCACAATGCCAGTAGTGCCATCCAACTCTTCTGTTCCTGCCCTATATTCAAAAGCAATATAGTTAGTATATAAAGCTGATTTCACCAATAAATCTGCAAAGGTACCCGTGTGCACAATAGTTTGGCTAGAGCGGCAGTTCCCCAAAATACTTGAATTGCTTCTCGTACTTTTAGTAATAAGCCAGGACTGGTATGTCAGTGTATTCAAAAGCATTCCGAATGCACATTTCAATGTCAATAATTCTATTTCTTCTGAATAACAAATGTCAAAGTAGAGAGTGTTATTTCTCCTGCTATTCCTGGTTCAGTGCATTGGGAGGATGAAGGAATTTCCCTAGTTCAAACTATTCAGCAATTGCTGCCTATGCTTCTGCTTTGCCACCGACTAGTCTGCCATGTTGTATCTTCTGCATGACACAAGACTGCTGTCTTTCCTTATGTTACTGGAATGAAGACATCACTTCCAGTTGCTGTGTTTTTTCACCCCTAATTCAGATAGTCTAGCTGTTCATAATTTTTTTTCACCTGAAGCCAAACAGGTTATGTCACAGCTAGCTAGACAATACAAAACAGAAGTAGAAACCCAAGGCAAGTTAAGACCAGCATCAGTTCAGTCCTGCCTCCAGTTTAGGATTCATCACAGGAGCTGTGTCAGACTACAACAGAAATGGACCCAGTGTCCTTAATTTAGGTCTGTGACCTCATCTAGTCCTTACTCAAGCAAAACCACATTGGCCCCAACTGCTGTGCTAACATTGGCACCAGCTGCTAAACCCAATGTTACCTGGGCTGCCTCTGAAAGTTCGACCAGACCAGAAAGCCTCCCATACTTCATAAACAAATGAAGCCAAACAGTTCCTCTTAAAACTGCAGCAGAAATGACACTGAGAAAGTTAGCTAAGAACACAGGCTTAACCAATTCCGTTCAGACCTTTCTCCTACCTATTCATACAAAAATAGGGATAAAGGGTAACAGAGTTATGTGTTTGCTGGATGATTCTATGTGAGCAAAAAATAGGCTTCAGAAGAAGGCTCCCTAGCAAGCCAGCATTTCAGACACTGCTCTGTTCTTCTGCTGTCAACTGTGACTACCATTCTTAGCCCACCTGACCACTCTATCTGATTGTTTTTCTGCAGCACCCAATCAGTTTAGGTGCACTTTGTACCCTGCATAACTAAGAAAACTGTAGTTGGAAAGACTGAATCTGTATCACCAAGTTTTACCTAGTTCCCATGAAGGACATGACAGTAATTTGTTGGGTTTTCCCAGTGTTATCATCTGTTAGCATAGTAAGTTGTCTTTTGGCACCAAACTGTGCTTGGAACTCTCTCTTCCTTCTTGCATCATCACTCGTGATAAACAGCCTTCTCTAAGATTTTTAATGGCTAAAGCAATTGTTTCAAGAACTTGAGAGAAATTAGAGTATTAAAAAACACCACCTGGGTCTTCAGTTCTCATCTCAGTTCCCTCTTCTGCTAAAAGACATCCAAGTCACAGTATCTTTGTGTTTTCCAGTTTTACACAGAATTTTTCTTCCCCACTGAGTAACAAGTATTCTCATATATTATAAAAAAGTAACAGTCTCCCCAGCACAGCCTTATATAGCTCTTTGAGTAGAATCTCTCTCTAAAAATAGAAATCTCTTTGACATTGAAGCTCCAGGCAGCATGGAAACTGTTGCATTTCAAGCTGAAGCTTTTGGAAAGCGTGCTCTGTATTTCCTTTACAAGTGTCCCACAAATGTACAAAATGCACAACCTGTCCTGTCATGAACTTTGAGTAAATGAGATTTTGTTTGCAGCCAGTGCTGTTGCAGCAATAGCTTCTTAGAAACAAGCAATAAAAAAAGAATGCAGCACTGGCAAAAGGTGCTGGATTTACAGCTCTGCAAAAGTAACACCCTTTCTTTCCTCCCCCCTGCCCTCATACACAACTGCCAGCCTTTCCCGGACTGCCTGACTGGGCCAGATACCCAGAGTTAAGCCCAACACTTGTACTGAGGACAGAAGGACAGACGAAAACAAGCAAACAGAAATCTCGCACGTCAGCATGGCAGTTTTTCCAGTTCTCAGGCAGGCATTCCTCTTGGGAATACATAGAAAGGAAAGGGCAGGGGGAACACAAATCCTCTGGGTCCAGCTTTTGAAGATGCTGACAACTTGCTCTTACTAAAGTCAGGGGCAGAAAAATCCAACTCTGTCAGCATGCCTGAATTGGAGACTGTAAGAATAGGAGGTCTAATTCTTCAGAGCACTAAGTCCAGTAGTATTAAATAGAGCTCAGCACCTCTGCGTCAGACTTGCTCAGACAAGACTGTGCAGGGGCAACAGCCACAGATGGACTATTGACGTGGGAGCCAGAAATCTGTCTCAGCTTCTACAGTTACACTCTGAGAAAAGCAGTATTTCCTCAATATTCTGACTACAACTACCCGTTCGCCATGCCAAAAAAAGTCATTCTTCCATCACTGCAATACTCCCCTGGCAGCATAGTTAACATGAAATTGAAAGTGATGTTATTTCCAACAAATACAAGTGAGTACTGATCTTAAAATCTGAATGAGGAGATGGGTATATGATTCCAGCCTACCTCGAGAGAGGATCTTTCAGCCTTCGGTTCCAGGGCAAGTCTCATGCTCTGCTTGCAAGATACTTTAATTTTACTCTGGAATTCTGATGTATAGCCTTACACAGTATTTTATTTAAGAGCTAAAAGGCAGCTCATGAATACTAATCTCGATGTCAATTTTATGCACAAATTGACAAATGGGTTCAAGGACTGCCTACACAAGAAAGGATTGAGGGGGTGACAAAGTAAATCTTTGCAACAGACATGCTTATTCCTATTTATTTCATAATTATTTTGAGTTAAAGCTATTTCAGACTAAGCTACTGAAAAAGAAGGAAGAATTTCATGTAATGATTTGCATCAATTCAACTATGACCATTTTAAAGCTTGATCAAATTAAACTAAGGCAAAATCTGAGTATATTCTAAGCCTAAAAAAATTGAGGCTCAGATAAGGAAATCTTCATGGCTTTAAGTGTTTGATTAAAAGTACAGGTCTAAATAACTTGCTCAGTGTTGTTATCAGGTGAATGGCAAAGCCCACAGAGGGAATACTTTTGTCTCCTAGTTCCTTGGAGGCTTTGGAAACATCTCTTGAGAGTCTCCAGCCACCATTATCCCGCTCATTAGGGCCTCCAGCACAAGCAGAGAAACTTTATCTCCTCTGTTGGGAGAGCAAACCAGAGGCAGACCGCTGACCTCCCTGGTAGGCATGCATACCCTTGGTGTGCATCTACCCCTCTGAGCCATCATTGCTGCTTTCCCGGCCTGCCATATTTGAGCCACCAGGGAGAGGTGAGGCTTCTGAACATCCAAATTCCCTGATGAGTCACAAAAAAGCAGCTGTCCAGGATAGCAGCCAGGCGACACTGGAAGGCCTCTATGTGAACCGATGTACTGGCGTTCACAAAACATTCACCCGGTTTGGCAGAGCTTTCTTTTCTAAGCACCAAGATGGGTTGGCCTGATATTGCCCTCGGTTTTAAAATGTTGTTTCAAAACATCACATGCTAAGCTAAGTGAGTTAGAAGACTGATAAGTGAGTTTACATGCTTTGTCTGTTTGTTTGTTTGTTTAAATAGTGAGTCTCAGGAAATTTGTCTGAAACTCTGTCATGGCTAAAGTCATTAGCCAATATAAATTTGTCCATAAACTGTCTAAGATATGAGGAATCAGGCAAGTAGAGAAATGTCAGGGAATAGTGAAATTTGGGTAAAACCGTGAAATAGGCAATTCTGAAATTTGGTCAGTGGAGAACTTTCCAGGGAAGTAGAGAAGCTTGAGTCTAGCTGACTTATTTTGAGAAGTGAAAGAAATAGAAATCGTTCAAGAGAGAACAACATGGTGGAGTTTATGTGAAATCCTGGTAAATAAAGCTACCAGCTTTCACAGAGGACCATCTTCTTTAGTCTAACCGTAAGTTTTATTTAGTTGAATAGTCCAGCTAAAGATGACTTCAAGTAATGGGAGCTGGAACTCAGTCCCTGTATTGAGCTCTCAGCTGAGTCTGGGCCACTGCTTTATTCATACTTCTCCAATGACTTGGAGCTTTGTGCTTTCCTTTGAAGATTAGGCATTGGCCACTTTATTTGTTCACAATACAATAACTGTTTAATGTATATTATCTAGATGCTGCATTTACCAGATGCTTGTGTTATTTGGTTTCTTTGAACAATCTGATTCATTTGTGCTAATGCAGTCCCAAAATCCCCCCTACCCTGTAATTTGAGATCTGGCCCAATTGTGCTGAGCATTGTACAGACAGAAAGCTCTCATAATAAACAGAGTACCACTGCTTTCTCCATTGGAAGTGAGGCAAAGCTTCTAGTTACCTCTTCATGATCCTTCTGGTGTTGACTGAATTGCTGCCTCGGCAGTGAGGCAAGTAGCAAGAAATACATCACTGGGCACACATTTCAGTATAACCTTGACATCATTGACAGTGATAGCTACAGCCCTCACTGAAACAGAAACCTGCAAGACGGCATTTGTTTCTTCTCGCTGCCTTTGCTATTCCTTTCGGAAGGATGATCATATGCCATGCTTGTATATTTACAAACTCATGACATAATGTTAAGGGATTGTCATAAACAATACCATTTCAGGGAACGAACTGAGGAGACTGAATAACGATTTCATTTTAACTGTCACTGGAGTAGTTTTGCTCTAAGGATTAAATGTGTTGTCTCATACCAGATTTGTAATGGGAACCCTCCCTCCCTGCCTGTTCCCTGTCCCCCCACTTCAAGAGAATTTGGACAGATGACCAATGGAGTAAAAATGAGACAGGGGAGCCACACAGGACAGAGCGATACAGGATATGAAGCTAGGAATGAGTGTGTTTGACAAAGTGCACACTAGTAGCCAAGTGACTCATTTGCCTGCTAGTAAGATGGATTTATGGCCTGTATGTCACAAATTAAGAAGCCAGTTGTCCCCCCACCCCCGCCACCCCAAAAAACCCCCACACCCCTTGTGTCCCCCTGCAAACATCGCTTAGTCTGAAAGGCAGGTAACAGGACAAACCATCAAATTACACAAACATGCTTTGGACTAAAGTGAGGAAAGTACAAAGACGTCCAGCAAACTTTTACCCTCCAAACTCACCATTCTCCCACCAAGACAGCAAGATTTTCACATCTCAGCACCGTTCTTATCACAGCACTGGGTAACTTTCCAGCTGGTAATAGAGTCTTTTCTCTTACTCAAATACACTCTCTTCTCTTCCTTGCTGCCCTTGACCCACAACAAGGAAGATGCCCAAAGTGGTCTGAAGCTCCCAATGATTTTCCTGTGATAATGTACCTTCTATTATGGCTCAGGTCTGCCAAATGGCAGCCAAAAGTCGTCCTAGCAGAAAACTGCGAATTATCAGACTCAGCCTAATGGCTCTGGATGCTCTGTAATCAGTCACAGCTGGGACTTGCAAATCTGCCTCAAACTTCATTCATAAACCGCTTCTCAGAAGCTAGTTAATCCTAGACTACGTAGCTTATTTTACAGATCTGAGGTACAGGAAAACTAGCTGCAGCTGAAACTCACAAGCCTGCCTCAGTTCTCCTGAGACAAACCTCAGGACGACTCCAAACTTCACAAAAGCCCAGAGCAGTCCAGGCAAAGCAAGGAACCACCTATTAAATTTGAGACCCATTTAACGATGGCTGAATGCAAGCTTGTTCAGTATGAACACTGCTCTGCTCTCATCCCTTTGCCCAGAATTATAGGAGTGAGTTTGAAGCAATGAGTAGCACTGAAACCCTCAAACTGCCCTCAAGTTGGAAGAACACAAACCACATGAGTCCTTAACTTGGCAACAATTCTGCCTTAACCAGAGACAGTAAGTTGGCCTCTCACCACTGACCCCGGTATCTGTGCTAGTGCCAGTTGTAGCCTTCGCTCTGGAGCCTCTAACCCCAACTCCAGTCAAGACTGAGGGATGGGCCATCAAACCTCCAGCATAGGTAAGTAAGACAGGGTAAATTTTATCCTAACCAATTTCACAGTTTAAAATTACAAACTATTAGCTGAAATAGCACAGCCTGGATCCACACACTTGTCCTCCCATTATTGTAGTTTCCACTACTGAAATGCAGCAACCAGTAAACACACTTACTAACCCCACATAAGGCCCCAGGGCTCTGCCAGCATAACCCACTCCAAGAATGGTGCTTATTGGCTACCTGACGTGTTTACTTATCACCGCAAAAATGCCTGAGTCTGGGCTATTCCTCCAATCTGGTCTGAGTCTGGAACCTCAGTTCCACACTGCCACCTGTAACTGAAAACAGTGCCCACATCAGCACATTTCACACATGACGATGCTGCAAAAGCAGTAAGAGGCTTTGCTCTAAGTTACATCCAGAAGTTTGGAAAGCGGTCTCAACAGGCCTCTGGATAGTTAATGTTGATTTTCATTACGTCAGAGCATGGCGCTCTGTGTCAGAAGCCTAGAAAAATCTAGTGTTGTGTCAGTGTTTTAAAAGGATAAACACAAGTAATTGTATGTTCTGATATCAGCTCTGACTATATTAATAGAAGAGTCAGTATGGTGACTCAGAGAGTCAGGAATATGCAATTAATGATTATGGAAGATTGCATATTTGAGTTCTCTCCCAAGATTAACCTTGTCATGGAAACTCATAATCACATTGATGTAACATGCTTTTTCTAAAGGACTTGCCATGGCACCACAGATTTTGTCTGAGAAATTTAAACCAGCTCATTCCTAAACCACTTAACAGTATGTATTCAATTTGTTCTACCTTACAGTTAAAGCCATAAGAATGCATCTTAGAGCTGAAAAGAGTACCCTGACTCCAGCACCCCACCCTCTGTTTCTGCCTTCTCTCTTTTTCCCTCCATTTGCCTCCAAGGACCTGCAACTCCTCTTCCTAGAGGATGGCAGTTGCTGGCATGGTTCAGGCATATCTGTTCAGTATCTTCCTCATACAATTATCCCACTTTGTAGTTCTGCAGCTAGCCCATACATCTTTGCTTTACAGCACTGCATGATGTGATACAAACTCAATGGACTTAAATATCATGTATCTCACAGTTAAACAAAGAGGAAGTATATGGCCACTTTTCCCCCCTTCCCTCTCATTTATGGGGAGGAACAGAGAAAGAATCCAGTCTTTTTTTTTTTCTTTTTTTTTCTTTTTTTTTGGTAAGAAACTGAATTGCAGGTCTGAAAGTGCTTATATTTTTACTTACTTCTCACATACCTTTGCTACTTTCTACCAGCAGCCCCAAGTCTAGGCTAGAAATACTGTTCTCTTTGTAAGAGTGTACATATACCCTATTATTATCTTAGTACCATCAGAAGATAAGTACTTTCAGATGGCAGGTTTTGCTTTTTACCTTTCATTTACCTGTCCTTTGATTGCAATTTTGGTATAAGAAACGTGCAGCTTTTTCTCCTGGAAACACCTAGTGCATGGTCTTAAGACCATACTAACTGTGTGAGTATATAGCAGTTCCACTGCTGTATCAGTGAGGAGAGTTCGGCCCAAGATTAGGCAGCAGATATGCTTACCACAAGGACTGTCTGTTGTAGTACTTCCAATGTGGCCTCGAACTGCCCAATAACAGATAATATAGATATTTTTATTTCTTCTGTATTAGGCTACATTATTCTCCCTTAACCTTACCATCACAGAAATTCTTTTCTCCATCCCATAAGCTATACTGTAGTTAAAAGACTTTTGATGCTGCCTATATATTAAAGCACTCAGTAAAGATGAATTATTTTCTCAATCCCAAAGAAACATTGACAATTCAATTATCTCTCTGCACAGGAGGCAGTGGGAAAGAAGAAATGAAAACGTAGCTACAATGTTCACAGAGAGATCAAAGTTGCTTAGGATTTAAAAATAAGCCAGGAAGCATATAGCGAGTCACTATTCAAGCAGGGCAAGAAGGGGAATGGAAATAGAGCAGACAATGCACAGCCACACTATTGAGAGGCAATGGCGTCATTCCTCTCCTTGTCACACATTCACCAATTCACCAGCAGCACTAGTGAAAAAGAAAATCAGCATGTTTTAGTTTTGACACATCAACTACATTTATGCAGTAGTCCCCAAAAAGAATAATCCATAGCCAGGCTATACACTAGATGTGTTGTACAAAATGAATAACAAACTTTAAGTGCTGTACCCAAGCTCACTATTGGGAAATCTGCTGCGTCGCCAGCATACCAGATCAATATTTCAGAGGTCATTATCTCATCCCATCTTCAGCTGCTAACTTTGGATTTCTGCCAGAGAAAGGCAACCGCTAGCAAGATGATACACTAGTACATTAGGCAAAGCTTTAGGGAATTTGAGCTGGCTTTTCTTTTCACCGAGATCATTCTGCTGTCTGGTTCCAAATGGCACAAGTGCTCCGTCAGTATATAAATGGTAAACATGTTCTTTAACCCTCCCACAACAGTATGTATAAGAAGTTGTACCAAACTGCATTTGTTGAATATACTATGAAAAGAACATTATGGGAAGGAGGAGAGGACAATTACCAAACTGAACCAGTGTGCTCAAGAAGTGTGATTTCACATGTACAGCGCAACAGGAGGACTGACTGGAGATAGAGTTAAACAATAAGTAAAGCAGTAACTAGACGGTACCATCACCCCTCTGCAAGAATGTCCCATGAACTTTTACATGAGTAAACCATGATTAAATTTTGCTTTAGCTGTGAGTTGGCAAGTAAAGCCAGAAAATTTTGGGCAATTGGATCAATGGGTTTTAAAGTTGAAAAGTACCTTCATTTTATGTAGCTTAGCATCCTAGACCACATATTTTGCCACAAACTACCATAATACTATACCACTGTTCAACTTTTCTAATGATGATCTTGGTGATAATCAATGGTAGCACTCCCCGGAACTCAAAGAGTAACATCCTACCTCCCCTTCTGGAAAGACTTTTTAGATTTAATCCAACAGTTCGAGAATTGTATCAGACACTAATGTCTGAACATATTAAGTCTTTTCTCCTTTGATCTCTCTAATGTTGTATTTTCTCATTTTAAAACCCATTTGGAAATATAATTAGCTTAACAGACAGACATAAAAGCCATCTATGCAACAGTGGATATGTCTAGGAGCCTTCCCTGAAGATCAGAAGCAGAAAAGTGTGCTAAACTGTCAAATTCCCAGTATCATTATCCTGCTACTGGGAAGAATTTGGTGATAGGAAATATTTCTGTGCTTACTTTACAAGCCAAAGATACTTCATTATTCAAAGCTTTCTCTCAGGAAAAGCATTCAGGAAATAGCTCAGAAGCATCTTTGTTTAACCCAATTAATTAACAGATGTTTGCATGGTCTCACTAGTCCTACTGTGCAAATTTGACATACACTCCCCAAATAATGGGACACAATGACTTTAAAGGTAAAATACTTGAATTATCTCTATTTATACTAACTAAAGTCACAGCACTCCAGCTTTAGCATCTAACACGCTCTATGGGCAAGGCTCCTTATTACATGCCCATACATTCAGAGGAGCTAGGGAGGGGCTGGATCTCACATTCCTGATGAATTTGCCCTGTCTAAAGGTTTTATATTGTGGCTTTCACTGTGACTGAGTCTGAAGGAAACTAGCTTGTCTGGTGGCGACGTTCAGTATTGAGAGGATGGGAACTGGTATCAGCTTGATGCAAACTCACCTCCAGGCAGCACAGATGCAAATAGCTTGAGCCACATCATGAAGCAGATTCATACTCAAATATAGGCATGGCTAATGAAAACAGACTTGAATTTGGTATACCAGGTCTAAAGAGGCCCTTTATAAGAGTAAAATGCATACAGCCATCACGGATTTTGAGAGTCTGTATACAGAATACTCCTACAGAGGTAAGTCATCCCACTCAAACTCCAGTCTATGACACTGTGTTATCTCAATAGTCTATATCCCAGCTTGCTTAAAATTTAATCCCTAAGCCTGAGCTCTGGCCTGCCAAAAATGCCGGGTCTTCAGTTTAGACCAGAACCTGGTATTTCCAATGAATTTATGTGGACACAAAGCCCAGACTGGAGTTCTGGGCAGGAACATTTCCTAATTACATGGTTTTGAAAACCTCTCAAGGAAGTCCTAAACTATGCTATCATTACTCAGTTCAATCTGCGAGTGACTCAAATTCCCTTTCTGAAAATCTGATGACTCTTTCCTGTCTGCTCATCTCTACCTTTCTGTCTACTGACAACTACTTTCTCGTTATATACATATTCAAAGAGGAAACTAAGAACACAAAAGTCACTCAGTTTTCCTCACGTATGGGCACAAGATCTGATAACCAGCTGCAGCTTGCCCTGTTTTGTTACCCTGACATGCGGACAAGGAAAAATGAAACACTTTCTGACCTTAGATTTTTGCCAGCTGTCTGAAGCATGATCTCCAATATCTGTGTGTCACAAATGACCTTCACAAACACAGTATTAAAGAGATGAATTTTAGACAAACTTAGCTGAAGTGTTCGAAACATCGTTCAAAGTATGCAGAAGAGCTGGCAAGGTAATAGCTGTGAAGACTTTTGCTTTCTTGCTGAAGACAGCATTGTTATTTCGGAGTTAGAATAGGAGCTGCATGTTAACCATGTAACACAAAGCTATCTGTTGTATAGACAGATTTAACGCATCATAAACTGTCGTATGGGTACTAATTCCATGTGCTTGAAAGCCCAGAGTAAGCTCAAGACCTGAATGGCATGTTCATATAGACATTAATAACACGTAAGTACATGCTAACTTCAAGCCTAGATTTATCTAACACTGACAACTGTGCCACTCGGTGCTTCTGCTTCCTGCTCATAATAAAGCATTGTACATTGTTAATTTCATTAGAGTGACAGATAACTTTTAAATATATTTAAATACATTTACTAGCCACTGCCTTTGCTGTAGGGTTGATAATAGAAGAGATGAAGTGCCTTTTTTTGTTTGTTTTTTAAAATACTGTCTACAGGAAACTGATCTTTGATCCCTGATGCCGAACTTCATGACTTACACCTAGCTAATCAATTAATGAGAAAAGTAACTTCTGGAAAGTATGAGCTAATGCCTGATAAAATTAAACTAAGTATTGATTACATTAACTTATTTATGCTGGCCTTAAACATATTTAAGTGAAACATTTTAGCCAGCGAAATTTATTGCAGCAACTAGCAGTCAGGCCTTTAATTGTGGCAAGACTATGCTGTACTTAGTTAAGTGACCAAGCTGAGTTCCACATACACTTTGTGTACATGTAGTACTATTTGCCACTTTGTCAGTAAGCAGAATACAACTTTCTTTAATTGCTTAGATTTTTGGATCATTGCATCTCTGCCCCTGTCTTTTGAATCACTTTGAATCACCACCTCTTTTATTGCCAAGACTACATCATATTCAAGTCAGTTGACTTCCTTGATGTTTCTGGTATGTAGTCCATTTAATTTGGATTTTTAGCTTAATTTTACCTTCTAGTAAAGTCAAGATATCTGACTGTATCCAAAACATTTTAGATTCAGAAACATCAGATCTGTATTCAGGGTGTCAAATGTTAGAATTGTAAGTTGTTTCTTTTAGTGAAAATATTACTCATTAGAAGAGTGCATCAGACACTTGTTGCCTTAATATTAGCACGAAACAAGAAAGAAGAGGCAGTGTCTCCACACTCCTAGCCCCACTCCCCCTTTCCCACACACTGATACCTATTATCTCTGCTTCTTTCCCCCTTTCATCTCTCTGACAATACAATTGAATGGTTGTATCTAAGAAACCAGACATCCTGTTCTATACTCAGACCTGTGTTTTTTCCAACAGTAAAAGAATCATTTCTGGAAGACTAAAAACTCCCTTGTAACACTCATTTCATTCACAAGATACTTCTGTATCCAGAAACAGTTCTCAACACAAATAGACAAAACTGATACTTGTGCTTAAGAGTGTGAAACAATGTACTGACACCAAGTGAGAGGTTTTAGCTGTGCTTACCATCTATTTGCGTATTCCCGCCTCAAACTGGTGGAAGGACCACATGCTATAACCTGGGGAAAGAAAATTTAAAAAAAGCCTTTAGAAACCTCTTCATAGTAAAAAACCACTAATGGTTACTCAGTTACCTGCCAGGCAATCCCTGAAGAGAGACACTAAAATCTTAACGTTACATGCAGAAAGTCATGTAAAATGGCAGGTAGATAGAACTTGCTTCTAGAATAAAAATTTATTACACGACTTCTGTATAACAGAAAGCCTAGACAGATTATTTTTTTCTAAACAGAATATAGGTCACCGCAAGACATCTAAGGGCACAGTTTGCTACTGTAGTAAAAAATACTGCTTTAAAAGCTGGCTAGCTGTTGGGTCTGAGAAAGTAACCTTAAATTGGAAACCATTATTCTACAGGGGCATAGCAGTAGCCAAAGGACATATCCTTGTTAAGCGCCCTTCACCCTTTGTTATTGATGTTTAATCATCAGTCTAAATGAAAACACAAAATCACTGCTGGTAAAGTTTGCAGCTGACATAACTAAAGTAGTAAACAATAACGAAGACAGACAACTGATCTGCAGAAGTCCCGTTTGCCTATTAAGCCATGTTATTTTGGGCAACATGTTTCATCATAACAAAACACAAGGCCCGCTCTCAAAGACTCAAGACTAACATTGAGGGCTTACATGTGTAAAGAAGGTTCGCTGAGACCAGCTTCAGGCCTTGAGGTCCATACAACAGTTCAGCAGAAGGTTCAGGAATCAGGGAGGCTACTCAACTGACTAGGCTCTTCCAGAAAATATATGTATATTTTAAAGCAACAGAAATCTTACTTTAATACATAAAGATTTAGGCTAAATGGATTGTGCTTATGCACAGATTGCTCTTTTTCTCAGATTGGTTGCTCAGTCAGGCTCAGCAGTCATTGAGCCTGATTGCTCATTCAGGCTACACCTGAAGCACACCACTTAGATGCATGTCCCAGATACAGGTGTGTACTCCTGGCAGCACACCAGAATAAGATTAAGATATACATCATCCTTCCCAAAAGTCACTGGTAAAGCAAGACTATGAAATATCCCAACATTTTCTTAGTTGCACAATTGGAGGACCAGGACCACAGAGTGTCCCCAAGTCCATTTGCCTCACTTCAAACTCCAACTCATTGACCTTGTTATCAGGTTATCAGGTTCAACATATCTCAAGTCTCTGATCGGCTTATTATAGGGCTCAGACACACAACCAAGATCATCAGCTGGTAAGCTGAGCCCCAGTTGCTGTCTGTGCATCCACTTGCAGCCACAACAAGTAACAGGTGCATCTACTTTAGCTTTTTAGCTTCATCAGGATTATGCTTTTTGAAGCAAGTTTCCCTATTATCCTGATTTACCACATGTTGTTTCATAGCATGGAACAGTTTTGGGTTGTACAAACTAAACAGCTTTCAGATTAAATCAAAGGAGCAGATCTAATACCTGCTACCTGGCAAGGAGTCTGCAGGTGACAGAATGAGACCAGAGCTAGTTGAAAGTAAAACCACTACAGCATACATAGCATGAAGGCTGGGCACTCAGCATTAACTTTCTCTACAAACCCCCTCCTTTGTCCCACACTAGTATGAGCACACCCTCAATTTATTCATTGTTCACTGGTTTCTTAACTGCATCCCACAGCTACAACAAACCCACAGTGAGTTAGTATCCCACACTTTTCCCCCCCACATACCTGTGCCTTTGGGATGTGAACTCTCAACTTGTGCATCACAGCACCCAGACCTCACTCACAGTTTCCAGCCCAAGTCTTCACAGACCTTCCTGGAGAGCCTCTGGACAGCCCCTAGTCCCTCGTAGCAGCAGCTGCTTGTGAGCAGGTGCCAGGAGAGGGAGTGAGGAGCCCTCCACCAGCCCCTGTGGCCTTCTGTCCCAGGGAGCAGTGCCGCTGCTGCTGCTTGGGCTCATGCTGCACTGCTCACAGGGGGTCCAGGCTCCTCCGTGGTGCTCAGATAAGAGCCAGCATCCAGGCTAAGTTCTTCACAAAGGAAGTTTCCCCTAAGACTAACTTCTCTGTGGAGATGAGGAATTGCTCAGCACCTGATGTTTTAAGCAGCAAGGGGGACTCCTGATAGTGGGAAATTCTGGATACAGGAGTAATCTGGGAACAAAAAGAAATTATGTATTTCAGGTAAATTGTGCAAGTAATCCAGCATTGTTCTTCACACTCTCTAGCAGCAGCGATCTAAACACCTGAAATTAGACAATATTATAACAAATGGCTCAGAATAACCTGAAGTCTTTATGTACAACTATTCATATATAACACTTTAATACTGTTAAAAATTCAGAAAGCTAAAACTCCTGATGGGCAGAGCATGCTCAGCATTGACTAAGGTCAGTACAGCTGCAATGCCAATACACCTTGTACAATGATTTCCTTAAAACTTTTGGAATTCAGAGTAAATATTTCCATTGCTATTTCACTGGAAATGTTGTGATTGGACGAAAACTGAAGCATTCTAATGAGCACATAACACATAATTTGAATAATAAAAAGGAAGGGTCCTGACTGAGAGGGAGCAGAAAAGCAATACAGGCAGCACCAGGGGAAAGGGGGCAAAAATGTTTCATATGCCCCAGGAGCAGCTGCTGTCACGTTAGGTTCAGCACTAACCATATAGTCCCAGCTTCGCTGTGTTATACCAGTATTACAAGCATTGAAAAACTAAAGAAATCTTTACAAACATGTTTTTCTAGTAGTGAGATCCCATTCACAAATTTTATGGGAAAAAACACTTTTCCTTCCTAAAGAAAACTCCAGCCCAAAGCAGACAAAAGAAAATAAGTAACTGAGGAAGTCTGGGCTGCACTATACGGCAGGAGCAATCACTAGTTTTGGAAGAATCTCTTCTGATTTACAACCACATATCCCGTGCTTTAAGTTCTTAAGAACTGGATAAAGGTTTCTTACAGTACCCTGTGTGACCAAGTTGGATTTCTGCTAACAAAGGCAGCTTTTGTTTCCCAGTGGGCTCGTCAAAGGCTTTCTGCCAAAACTTCCTTTGAGAGAAAACTGTCCACTAAACACATATTTTACCAGGAAGATCCTGCTTTCCACAAATCTTTTTGGGTTTGTTTGTTTTTTTGTAGTTGTTGTTCTTTTTTTTCCTCCCAGAAATCTGAAAAGTTTTGGTTTACATGAGTAAATTACTTGTTCATTTTTGTGGGTTTCCAGTGAGGACAAACAAACAAAACCAGAAACAATTGCAGCTTGCCTGGCAAGGCAGTCTGCATATTGCTGAGTAAGCTGGTGATATCCTGAGGCTAAAATAACACCAATTATGATGGTCTATTTCTACCCTAGCAGCAACCTGCTATAATTTACTATACAACCTACCCCTGCTCATTTTTTGTCAGTGCTCTCTCCTCACTTTTATGTCCCCAACAGAAACACACACAAAAAAGATAATACTGAGGTGATTTTATACAGACATTATTCAAATTTGGGAGGCACAGGTGCCTCTGGGGGAGGCTAGGAAAAAGGCTGACACACAGTCAGGAGACCCACACAGTCAGGAGAACCATTAATATGTACACCATGTGCAGTGTGGTCCTGCAATGGCAAAATCATGTTAAAGGTTTGATTTATGTGGATAAACTTGGAGATATAATACTGACAAGAAGTTTGCTCTAATGTGCTGTATGAACTAAAATGCTACCAGAGAGTAAGGTACAGCAACTTACAGTAATTTCTTTCCTGCGTGATCAGCCAAAGAAGGGGCTAAGTTTTTGTATGAAGGTCCAAATATCTCATAATTGTGATCTTTCAACAATTCACAAGGCAGCAAAATGGACTGAGAGGCCCTTTTGAGAACTTTAAAAGGAAATTCAATATCCATGTCTATTTTCTTTGAACGCTACCAAAGAGTCTGTCTAAAAAATTATGAAACTGGTTGAGCTGTCTATCAATTCATGTAGACATATTAACATGGTACATTTGCACTTCTGCATTTTGACAGAAATCACTGAAGTTTCTCTCCTGAGACAGCTGTAATTATAATCTATGACAGAACTGACCCCAAATTCTCAGACACTTAATAAAGAAACAGAAACAAGTCTTCTTCTCGCAATCTAGGTATCACATCATGCTATTTCAGAGTTCGCATGCTGCTATAATTGCTGCTTATGTGTTTTTTGAAAAAGAGTGACTCTAAATTCTTCCTAGCATCCACATTAAATATTTACATTCAGGCCTAAGAGGTCTTGTGAAATTTTAATAGCGTACCCTCCTATTTAAAAATACAGGAACAAAACCTCAACCCAAATCCTAGTGCCTATATGAAGCAAAACATTCTAAACACTGTTTAAACTGTCATTTCTTCCCAAAGTACAAGGATGTTTATGCTCTTGCCTAAGGCGAGATAAACAGAGCAGCATACCACTCCATATTTGTAAATGTTAACTCTGCAAGGTAGAAACTGGCTTCTGTACGCACCAGGCTTCTGTTTCTTCACTGCTCTAAAAGCCATAATATGACATATGGGTATGTATACATTGAAAGAACAAAGATATATTGCCCTGCCACAGAAAAACGTGCAGTCTCACTCTTTATTCCACATATCATCCTGACTCCAAGAAACTTTTCAAAATCACCTCCAAAAATGCATCTTAGGTACCAGACCAGTGGCCTAATAATATATTGGGGATAATTCCACGGGTCTGCGGGACAGTTGCACCCTCAAATCTGGTATATATGAGTCAGTGGGGACTGTCTCTGCTGCTGTGAGTGTGGTAGAACTACATTACTTCTTTAAAAATTTTCAAGAAAATGCTTTGAGAATTAATAAGGATAACGTATCATCCTGCCAACTGAGTATCGTATAAGGCCGAAGTACTCACACCAACAGGTAGAAGATTGAGAGCAAAGAACCCAAGGACAACCCTTTTATGTGTATGTGTCATTCTAAAATAGACTCCTGAAAGCATCCTGGTTAATATAACACACTGTTTGCCAAATATGTACTTTAAAAATAGCAGTCAACTGTATGGCATACCTTGAGTGGTGTTAAAGCTGTCTAGGTTTTGTTATACAAAGACTCTTGATAAGTTATAACATGCTGTCGGTGGAAAAAGAAGTGAAACACCAAAAACCAAAATGCAGAAGATTCTTGAATGAGTATTTAATGGGGAAGGTTAAACCATAACAGGCATGTCTTAACTTTAATAAATAAGGGCACTTAGATGCTAAACATGGATTTAGGATCTCCAGTGATTCAGATGTTTACAGTTTGGCAACTAAACCTACAGTTGGGCATCTAAGGAAAAGTGTCCAGTATACCAGAAGACTGTATACCTACAGCTCTAACAGCACGTAGGTATTGACATTCTGCCGAGGAGCCTAAAGTTATACACTCTTCTTTTAAAAACTTGGCATAGATTTCAGCTCTAGTAGTCTCTCATTTTGGGAGAAACTAATAAGATTTTCTTGCATTTCTGCTAAACTCTGATCAATTGATTGTTGTTCCAAACTTCTATGTCTCCCTTTTTTTAAAACAAATTTCAGCCTGTGTGACATCCAGCTCACAAGCTCAGTAAAGCAGAAGTTTTTGTATTTGTTAATACTGGCCAGAACACTATTAACCTTAACTGGGACAAGTTATCAATTTGCATTACTAGAAATTTATGATCAATAATACTGATCCTTTTTCTTTTGTACAGATAAAAGTAAGTTGAGGACATGGTTGCTGCTGTTTTCAAATGAACACTAATTGTGCAATTGTAATTTGTTTTTGACTCACTGTAGGTTCGCAGCAAGAGCAAAGCAGCTAAGGCTGGACTGTGTGAGGGAGATGAGGTGGTGTCTATCAATGGCAAGCCTTGTGGAGACTTAACCTATGCTGAAGTTATTGTTCTGATGGAGAGCCTGACTGATGTCCTGCAGATGCTTATCAAGAGGTACAGTAATGCTCAGAATGCTTTGGTGCAATTCTGTTCAATGAACCACGTGGAAAATGCCAGTTTTGAATGCACTCATTTTGCAGACATATACTGTGAGCTTCTGATAGTCCTCTTATTTATGTCTGTAACTCTGCTTGTCTGTATGGAAAAGGGAGGGAAGACAGAGCATTTGATCTAAAGGAATAAATGTATATAATTCGAACAGTACAGTTCAGGCACAGAATTAACAGTACAGTCTCCGAATGTAATGATTTTATTTCTCATTAAGTATTCTTAATACTTACAAGGTGTCCACTACCATATCTGCATACTGCAGAGCCTTAAGTTCAATCATTCTTTCCACCCCTTTGAAGCAGTGAAGTGTTGTTATTCCCCATAGATAGGGAAGTGAGGCTTACAAAAAGCAAAGGCTGTATAGATGGAGAAAGTGTGTTACACAGATATGCCTTGATGATGACATGGCAAACGGTCTTCTTGGGTGGTAAAATGTGTTAGTAGTCAGGAGCGGGAGAGGGTCTGGAAATCATGAATTCTATTTCTGTAGCTGTTAACACTTCACTAGATGAGGTGGGGCAAGTCACTAGCAGCTCTCTGGGTCTCAGCCTCTCCATTTATAAAACAGCGATAGTGAATTTCAGTTTTCTTTGAAAATGCTTTGAGCTTCTTAGAGAACCTTCATGTAAATTTGCAAGCAAGCCAGCATTACTGCTCACTGCACATCAGTCTATTCTAATGACTGTTCTGTAATTGTCAGCAGTTTAATGCATGCAATCTTGAGTTCAAAACCACCTACAGTAAGCACATTCTCCCTGGACTTCGTGAATTCAGACAAGATGAACTCTGAATTGCCTTCAGTGTGGGTAGGAAGAGGAAGAAAAGACCTGAGCATGCTCGTAAGGAATTATGGCTCCCCCCTGAGCTACTGGAGTTGCCCCTGTCTGCTCTCCCACAGGCAGGAGCAGGAAGACAGAAGGGGTCAGGATTCATCACAACAGCTAACAGAGCAGTGCCACTGGAAAGGCTGAAAGGACTCTGGTGCAAAAAAGGCACTTGTGTCTGGTTACCAGGGATGTCTAAACAGCGTATGAAATTCCTCTGTGGTTTCTGCAACCTGCGCAAAGGAACTTTCCTGAAGTGTCTAGTAGTTCAAAGTTACAATCTGCCTTCAAAACAAGATGCTCTCAAGGAGTATTCTTTTTATTTATAACAGACATTTTGCATGGCCTGTCTGTGTTTGTTGGCCTGTGCTGAGTAACAGATCAATGTGATGAGATCAGAGGAACAGTGATAGCTGAGGATTACAGCTTACTTTCTCCATAGTGCATAGCTCTTTTTTCTGGTTCAGCAGCGTACCATTTGAATGCTCCTCATGTGATATCTGCATTCTTATGTTTTCAATTCATAACATGACTACTGGAACTGCACTTGTAAAAATTGTATTTGTGGCTGACCAGCTGTCTTCTTTGCAGCCATAGAAATAGCTCCCTAGGCTGTTGCTCCTCCTGCCTGTTGCTGCTCTATAACTGATATTTCAGTTGGTCTGAAGGCCACAGTATGTCGTAGCTGAAAGTGACAGCACACCTTCCATTCACTCTATTACCCTTGCTTGAATGTATGATGAACGGCAAGACATGTCCTGAAAATCAGAACCAAAACAGTGCTTAGACGACATAATTCAGTGTTTCATGGAATGAAACTGTGTTTGTTAGAAATGTTAAGAAAATTGCAGTTGCTCAACACTCTGAAAGTGACTAAAAGGAATTCACCATGAGAATCTTTGAATTTCTTCTGATCAGCTCATCTTCCTCAACTCCCAGCCCCTACTGTCAGTATCTTCCAGGGTATGGGAGAATAAACTGAAACACTTCTCTTACCCTGCCACCTCCTTTTTGGGTAGTAGCCCTCTCAGTGCTATCACCAGAAGGATTTTTCAGGAAGTGTCTTAGCATCCTCTGAGAGCAAGGAGAAGCAAATCCTTCCTTTCCTGAGTAGCCACTTGTTAGCAGCTATCTCAAGAAAATGCTGGAAATCACGAGGAAAGAATAATGTCTAATTAAAGTGGTGTTCCAATGGTGATCTTTACATAGAAGCATCTTTCACTGGCAGGGAAGAATATTTCTCCTTGGGAAGCTTCTGACTGTTCCTGAACTATTTGCATGAAGGATGAGATTTTCATAGACATTCATTGTTGGCCTAATTCTGCTCTTACTAAGCTTACTGGTAGGAAAATTAGGCTTTTAAAGTAGTTTTTAAAATGCTACTTGGCCTTTGATGTCTACAAAAAGTTTTCCGAATCCCCTGTAAACCAGTCAGTTACTGAACAGCAGTAAGCACAAAATTTTTGGTTTACAGGATCAGAGGAAAGAGGCACCCTGCAGGGCAGGCACTCTCCAGATGCCATGTGGGGCGAGCATCTTGCTGACCTTCCCGACAAATGCTGAACAGATGTATCCAGGAAACATCGAGAGTGGGGACAGAAACAGAAATGCTAGCCTGCCCTTTTCACATCAGTGTTAGCAACTCTTGGGCTACTGCTGAGTCTAGAGAGAAAATTTCTAGCAGGAAGTAGGGAGTGTGTTCAGTGCATACCAAAATGAAATGCACCATGTAGGGAGTAAAACATGACTCTGAGACAAACCCTGCCGTGCTGACTCCATGAGTTCTGCTTCCTTCCTGGAATTACACCAGGGGTGTTGTTCCTGCAGTGAGCTGGAAAGACCTGAAACAAAAATAATACTTTGATAAAACAGAATCTTAAATGACAAAAAAGAGATCAGACCCAGTACTATGCCTCTTGACACATGGATACACATTTATGTCTATATAGAGTAGAAGTATATGCATAAGTAGGAAGGGCCTTTTAAGGTGGAAATCTTTCTCTCTCACACATACACACAATCACTCAGCTACCAATAAAGGCTAACACTTAGCTGTCCCAGCCCATAGTCTCATATCTTACAAGGAAATGTTTACAGATTTCTGTAATTTATCTGTACTTAAGAAGAGTACAATTGATCATCCAAATAGCATAATACGATGGAATCCAGCAGCACTCCACAAGGAGCTCCCTAAATTAAAATCTGTCTGACCTTTATGTAGCTCCATATGTAGTTTAATGGATGTTACACGATTTGTGCTATTTGAGGCAGACCCAGACTGCTACAAACAGTATGCTGCATGGCTAGAAAAGAAAGTTATATTGAAGTTTCTTCAGTGCACTGACAGATTTATTTCTTCTGATGCTTCTTCCAGCCTTTCTTTGTAGGGGGTTCCAAAGTTTCAGAATACCTGGGACCCACTTTTGATTTCAGAAATCTCCGTAATACTTGATATTAATACTTTACTGAGGGTACCTACTGCTTCCCTCATTTGAAAAAGTGCTTTGCGACCTTCTAGTCAACAGAAAGCCTTAATAACATGCTGTAGTATTGCCGTACAGAAAAGGTTTCTTCTCGAATTAATAGTAGTCAGTACGGCCCAGAGTACTGAAAGAAGAAGCTAGAGAGTACACTAGGAGTCCTAACACCAGTAAAACAGCCTGACTGGGCCAGGGGAATGAATAGTTTTGAAAAGGGAGCTACACTGAGGTATACAGTAGACTCCACGAAGTCAAAGTAACATTTGCCAGTTAGAAATATATATTTTTTAATAACTAGGAAATATTGTACGGGTTCACTCCCATTTTTCACTGGATCACTGGAGTAGGCCCAGAATGTTTTAATTATTCCATGATAAATAAGGATGATGATCCTCACAGGAATTCTTTGAATATGTATTTTAAGCATTTATTCCCCTCCCTCTGATCCTCATCCAGTACTTATGCATTCCCTGTTTGGAACAGGGACTGTATGTGAGGATGGTGCCTAAAACAGTTGTAGTAGTAGCCACAGAGCCAAAAATTAACCACTATTCTGGTGTTATGCAAAGTTAATTTTCTCATGCACATGTGAAATACGAAGAAGTATTGTCCCAGAAGTCTCAGTAGCATTTGTCTGGAAACACTGTAACAGGAATGTGTCTGTGAAAGCATACTGATGTTAGGAATGACAATTCAACATTGCAGAAGGATGGTAGTAGGATCATAGTTCTACCACAGTAAAGTAATTTCCGTCTTACTGAACTGTTAAGTTCAAGAATTTTGAAAGATACAAAGATGCTTCAATTTAAGACCTCTGCATGCTGGCAAAATTCTTCTAGTTAAATGGACCTGCTAGTAGGTACCACAATTAATATACGGAAAAAAATAGTATACAGAAATTGCTTTTGTAACTGTACTTAGAATTGCTGTACTTACAGCAGCTTAATTTCTTGAATTACTTGTTTATGCTTGTGCAGATCCTCCAATGGACTAAATGAAACCTTGAGTGCTGAAAGAGAAAATGGAAAGCACGATAACATAAAAAATGAGGACTACAGGGAGAGTACTACACTGCAAATTAACACAGCAAAAGAGATACCCCATGGAGATTTATGCATCACAGAGATATACACTGAGACTCACCAGGGAGGAGAAGAAAGCAACATACACTTTTCTGAAATGAAACAAGAGACCACACAAAGCCACAGAATTACTCCTAAAGTGATAGGCACCTCCAAAGTGCTCGTGACAGATGAGGCTTTCAGAGGGAAGACAGAAGAAAGAAGGCCAGGTACTATGGTTGAGCTGCAGTTGTCCCTCTCAAATGACGCGCACAAGGGCACCAATGTTCCTGCTGTGACTCTCTTAGGAGCAGAAAAATACACCCCTTCAGGAAAAGGACCCAATGTACAACAAGACAGGACTAGCCCTGTAATTGCAGTTCCCCTGGGCATGAAAGAGGGCAACATCCAGTGGTCAAGCAAAGTAGTCCAGTTTTCTAGTGGCAAAGAGGTCAAGAGGATCCAAGGTGCAGCTCCATCTCTCCCCAGGGTGGAGGTGATCCTAGACTGTTCAGACAAGGAGAAGGAAGCACCCAGGTCTCTAGCTGAAAGGGGGTGTGTTGATTCTCAAGTGGAAGGAGGGCAGTCAGAAGCACCTCCTTCCCTCCTCTCCTTTGCCATCTCATCAGAAGGCACAGAGCAGGGAGAAGACAACCAGCACTCTGAAAGGGATCACAGACCTCTCAAGCACAGGGCGAGGCACGCAAGTAAGTATGTCCCATCTAATCATTTGCACTGCCTGAGGGTATCTTTTGTAACTTTAAACATAATTTCAGAATTTAGACTGCATTAGAAAAAAAAAGTTTATAGTTTTTTCTGCAGTTTTCTAACTTTCCCTCTGTCTTTTTCTTTTAAACAATGTTTCTGTTCTTGCTTTATATATTTTTTCAGGGTAATACAATGCTCCTGGTGATGAGCCAAGAATATACCCATGCCTTAACTGTGCTGAATAACTTTGCTTAGCAGACTTCCACTTTGAAATTAACTCAGGACTTTGTCCAACTAAAAATACTTACATCTCCAAAAAGGGCTGAATTTCGCAGGTCTTCTAATGTATATTCAGAGGCAATCTGTAGAGTATTAACAAATAAAGCAAGTTGCTTGCACATGTCTAAGCGAATCCTGTGGATTTCTCCTTTTATAGCAAAAATTTTATATTGTCATTTGTATCATCTAATTTCAAAACCATGCCACTGCTCTTAAAAGTTAGTAAAAAAGGCTAGTAGAAAAGCTTGATGTTGCCTGCAGAAGAGATTTTGACAGACACTAGCATGTGTATAACTGTTACATGATCCTTTCAGTTTTGTCAGTCTTCTGTAGACTGTAAAGTGAACATGCTCTTTCTTCTGACTCCCATACCCAGAGGTCAGCTTCAAAATGTGTCCAAGAAGTTTACATGAAAGTATACTTGACACTGGACCCAATATTAATTGAGTGTAGATACATATTGTTTATTTATTTATCTATTTATTTATTTATTATTTTATTCATTTGGGACCCTTCTATTGGTTGCTTGCTCTTTCCCAACAATGTTAAGAATCCTGTCTGGGGATTTAGTAGCAGTATGTCAAAGGTGCTTGAATGTGTGCAGTGATATAGTGTAGCAACAAGCTATTTCATATGCAGTGTTGGAATTAGTCTGCTAAGCCACTGCTAATTCCACTGTAAGCATATTTTTAGCATGATAACCATTTGTATCTTATTGGCAAGTGGATTAAGCAGTTACTTATGCCTAAGTGTCTGTATGCAATCCACATATTTTTGGCATATTAAATGAAGCATAAAAGAAAAGTGCACATGCTTTACATTTTGGCTGCAAAGTTAGAACCAACTGTGGGACTGTGCCTGTCTTTCTTAGAAAATTACTTGCAGTGCCTCTCTAATAAGGCAGAAGTATAAAGAATGAACTACATATTACGTGATAAACTCTGCTTTCAATTAGGACATAGATTCTGTCATTTGCCCATCTCAACTATGACAATCTCAATTCCTTCTAACCTAATGGCAGATCATTACCCTCAAGAACCACTGATTTAATCTATAAAAATGTTTGCTTTTATTATTATTATTAATAATAATAAAAATAAAATCCTATCTACACATTAGAACAAACAAATTGCCAAGCACAGGGGAATAATCTGTGTCCAGGAAATACTATGCATGTTTTTTGTAAAATTAGAAGCTATAATGCAGCACTTAGGTCTAAACTAGAGAAGAACATTGATTATAGTTGTTTGATCTCTTTAGCAGAAATTTTCTCTGTAAATAGTAATCAGATTATATTTACCTGAGCAGGTAACATTTCTTCTGCCATCTTTTTAAACTATTAAGTAACTATTCAGATGAATTAAGAAAAAATTACACTAGCAAAAGGAAAAGTTTCAATTTTTTCTTAACATAGAACCGTATAGGTACCTGCTGAATCCCCTTCCTCGAAAAACACTCACTGCTGATGCAAGTATCTTATTTGAAAGCACAGATCTTGTATACTGAAGGGCAACCATTTCTGTTTGCAGAGGCACTCTAACACTAAAGTCCATACTTTTGGAAAATATCTTCAGTGACTGTTGTAAGCATTTGGACTGAGCCAAGGATTTTGTGATTTGGACCTCTCAAACTAAAATATTACAAATTGCTGGTTCAGGTGCCATGCTCTTTTCTCTTTTATAGGTTCTTGTGAGAACCATCGGTCCAGTCATGCTGTCATCTGGCATAATGGCAAAACTCCAGTTGTCTTTAATAGGAGAAATATCAGACTCTATCTACTGACACGGCTAAAAGGGTCATTACTAGAAAATACATCACATGGCTTTCTTTAATGAGTTTGCTTTATTTATACTAGCAAAATATACTAAATAATTTACTGTTGTATTTTCATATATCAGAGGCACGCTTTTTCCTGTTGAAATTAAGTGGATGGGGATCATTGATTTAGGCAGAAACAGGTTTAAATTCTAGCTTTTTTAAAGGGAGAAGCTATTGAGGCTGTCATTCATGAGACATGGTGGTAGAATATAAGGACGGGAAAGAAACAGGAACACCACCTGCCCCATGAGGGACACGCTCCACGTCACATAACAAGGAAGCAGTCATGCTGATGTACAGTGCATCTATCAGCTTTACAGCTGCATCTATTCCTATTCCACATGACTTGATGGAAACCAATAACTTATGCTTTAAGAAATAAGTATTATTGATATAAGCTAGCAAATACTCTTGACAAGTTAGTTGAGCCTCCTCCATTCAGTTCTTAAATGTCTATTCATTGTTGCCACATTTTCAAAATAGATATTCTGGAGCTGTTATATCCTCTACAATTCTGGATTATATTTCAGGCAAGTAATGCAAACTCTGAAACCTGCTTTCATTGAGTACCATGGCCAGACTCCCATGTCTTCCAAGGCTTTTAAACAGCTAACACATAGAAGCATACTGACTTTTATCAACTATACACATTTTTTAATGCATATGAGCAAAATGAACACATAAATGGCAGGAGCTGCTGCCACCATCAGACAGAATACGCTCAGTTTCATTTGGTCTCAGGTGTTAACCAGTCATGGGCCTGGCTGGCTGTGAATGTCTGCCGTAAGCCTAGGAACAGTGGTCAAATATTTGGTAAATACCAGACCATAGAAACTGAATAAATGAGAAAATATCATCTGCCTGTTGCTGCTGAGATTACTTATGGTAATAAAAATCGAGACTGCTAGTAATACACAAGTAACATTGCTGCTGAATTAAGAAAGTCCTAAAGAAAGTGATGTAGCCTTTCAACTTGCATGGGTGTGTCTCTAAGGAATGCTGGGTATGGAATTTACAACATGGTTGATATTGTGGGAAAAGCTTAAGTATGATGACCTCCTCATGCAAAAGAAAATAAATGGGGAAAATATGGGGGAAGGGGACAGTGGGCAAATTTCAGTATAGATAAACGCAGAACTATTTGTTATTAGTCTCCTTGTATTTTTCTGGGCCACATGCGATTAAATGTGCACTTCAATTCTTTCCACAGGGCTCCGGCGAAGTGAGAGTCTGTCAGAGAAGCAGGTCAAAGAAGCCAAATCTAAATGTAAAAGTATTGCATTGCTGCTGACAGCAGCTCCCAATCCCAATTCCAAGGGGGTGTTGATGTTCAAGAAGCGTCGTCAAAGGGCGAGGAAATATACTTTAGTTAGCTACGGTACTGGGGAGTTAGAACGTGACGAAGACGAGGGTGAAGAAGGTGAAGGTGAAGAGGGGGACAAAGAAAACACTTTTGAAGTGAGTTTGCTTGCAACAAGTGAGTCAGAAATAGATGAAGATTTCTTCTCTGACATTGACAACGACGGTAAGATTGTGACATTTGACTGGGACAGTGGTTTACTTGAAGTTGAAAAGAAGACAAAAAGTGGAGACGAGATGCAGACACTTCCAGAGAGCACAGGTAAAGGGGCCCTCATGTTTGCCAAGAGGCGGCAGAGGATGGATCAGATTACAGCTGAGCAAGAGGAGATGAAGGCGCGCACCGTGCATACAGAGGAACAAAGGGAAGCCACCATGTCAGAGAACTTCCAGAAAGTAAGTTCTTCAGTCTATCAAACAAAAGAGGAAGAAATGTCAAGACAGCAGACTTGTGTGAGCAAAAGCTACACAGGCATTAGCCAGAATCATAGCAAAACAGTACAACAAAATGGCTTTGGCTTAGCACCAGACACAAACCTCTCTTTTCAGTCCTCTGAAGCTCAAAAAGCGGCATCTTTGAATAAAACAGCTAAACCTTTCCCTTCTGGTGTTCAAAACCGAGCAGCTGCACCATTTTCACCCATAAGAAACATCACTAGTCCTCTTTCAGATATACCAGCACCACCTCCTTACTGCTCTATTAGCCCACCACCTGAGGCTTTATACAGACCTGTTTCAGCTCCTGTAGCCAGCAGAGCTGCCCCAGCTGTGTGGTCATCCACCGAGCCAACAGAACACATCGCATCCAGAGATGAAAGGATCGCGGTGCCAGCCAAAAGAACTGGGATACTGCAAGAGGCAAAGAGAAGAAGCACTTCAAAACCTATGTTCACTTTCAAAGAAACACCCAAAGTAAGTCCTAATCCTGCCCTGCTGTCCCTTGTACACAATGCAGAGGGCAAAAAAGGTACTGGAGCTGGTTTTGAGTCAGGACCTGAAGAAGACTACCTCAGTTTGGGAGCAGAAGCTTGCAATTTCATGCAGACTCAAGCATCTAAACAAAAGGCCCCTCCCCCTGTTGCTCCAAAGCCTTCACTCAAGGTCTCTCCTACTGCTGGTACTCCAGTTTCACCAGTTTGGTCACCTCCAGCTGTGGCTTCTAACAAGGCTCCTTCTTTCCCAGCACCAGCCTCACCTCAGGCAGCATATCCTGCACCACTCAAATCTCCACAGTATCCTCATTCTCCTGCCCATCCCCCGAGTACTCTCAACCTAGCTGGTCCTTTCAAAGGACCTCAGGCAACCCTAGCGAGTCCAAACCATACACCCAAGACAACACCAGTCACACCAAGTGTTGAAGGAACAAAGCCACCCTTTGAGATGCCACCAGCTATGAGTGGAAAAGGAGCACAGTTATTTGCCAGAAGGCACTCTCGAATGGAGAAGTATGTGGTAGATTCAGAGACTGTGCAGGCAAACATGGCACGAGCCTCATCTCCAACTCCATCTCTACCAGCTTCTTGGAAATATTCATCTAATGTCCGAGCACCCCCACCTGTTGCTTATAATCCCATCCACTGCCCATCTTATCCTCCTGCTGCTACCAAGCCTTCTTCTAAGTCCACTGCTGCTACCAAAAATACAAAAAGAAAACCTAAGAAAGGTCTCAATGCTTTGGATATTATGAAACATCAACCTTATCAACTTGATGCATCTTTATTTACTTTTCAACCTCCTAGTACTAAGGAAAGCCTTGCTATTAAGCAGACATCAAAGCTGTCCACTTCAAAGCAAGCTCTACCTTTAAGACCACCTAGCGCTGGCTCTCCTACTAACGTCCGGGCGTCTTCAGTGTACTCCGTGCCAGCCTACAGTTCACAACCTTCGTTCCAGTCCAATGCCTCTAACCCAGTAAATGAATCATATTCACCTACAGGCTACTCTGCATTTTCTAAGCCAGAAACCACCACATCTTCTTTTTTTACTGCTCCGAGGCCAAAATTTTCAGCAAAGAAAGCTGGCGTCACTGCACAGGTGTGGAAGCCATCA
Source organism: Burhinus bistriatus (assembly GCA_013397275.1). Classification (NCBI taxonomy): domain Eukaryota; kingdom Metazoa; phylum Chordata; class Aves; order Charadriiformes; family Burhinidae; genus Burhinus; species Burhinus bistriatus. The sequence continues at coordinate 1,310,550 of VYXH01001759.1, forward strand.
ACTATTGAAGAGTAAACCTTATAGCTGAAACTTAGTGTCCATTTTGCTTGCAACCACTTGCTTGCAGTGGTAACTTGGCACTGAAACAGTGCCAACAGTGTACTTAATAACATTGGATGTATCACCTCAAATCTGGGTCCAAAATATTTCAACTTTTTAAAGGAATCAAAATAGATACAAATTTTAGCACATTTATGCATATTATTAGATGACTTACACATGTAACATCCTGAAATGAATAGATACCATTGTATTAAGTAAGCAGGACACTAGGTTTTTGCTTTAGGACTACTACAACAGAAACAACAGTAAGCAGTATTCCCGGTATGTCAAATTAATGGAGAAGAGCTTTCTCTCTGCTCCCCTCCCCAACTATGTTCTAATGACCTAGGAGTTTGAGGACTTTTTTTTCTTTTTAAAGAAGTGCCTTATTAAATGATATTAATAGTAATATGTATTACTAACATAGCATATAATAGATACAGTATTAGACTCTGACTGATCACTAGCAGAACACAATTGGATGGACCTTTGGCCTGCGCAGAGCCCCATTGAATTCAGTCAGAATCTGTCCTGGCTCAAAGGTCCTTCCACACGAATCTGGTTGATCAGCCAGGGGCTTAGTTCGTAAGCTATGTGGATCAGCTGTGATCCAAAATCATTAATTGCCTCTGTGATTTCACAGAGAATGTCCTATATGAGATGCTGGAGTGTTCTGAAGACTAAAAGAGATAGAAAGACAGCTGGAAAAATTGTTAAAGATTTCCCATTTTGGGGAAGTTTGACATCCCAAGTGTAGACATATTTTTAGCCAAAGTTTGCTTTGAATCCAGCAAGTAAGACAGAAGACAGTAAACCAAAATTATCGAACAGTCAGAGAGGTGAGCTGGGTTTTGCAGCTGCAATGTAATGCAATAGATTCTTGTGAAAGCACAGTGATTTAGAACCGAAGGGATACATATATTCAAAAGTACCGATTCTTGCAACCACAGTAGTATATGCCACAGAAATTAGCACTTAACAGTAAATCATAAACATGACCATGTCTTCCTATTGGTCTCTTGTACACATTTTATTATTTTCATTTGGGGCTTTACAGTGCTTCTTCTCACTTTAAATCTTTTTTACTCTGGTCTTATACTTTCACCTTTTACTTGTCGTATTGGGGCCTAAGTATTGAAATACTGCTACTGTAGAAAATTCTTAAGAGTCTGTGGTCTTGAAACGTGCTGTATAATATTGCAGTGAACACACAGTTTTGCTGAAATCAAGGAGCTATATTTGAATAGTTTAGCATGTTTTTCAGTAAGCAGTCCTGTTAACATCAGTGGTGCTAGGTCTGAAACAAGGTGTTGTTTCACACAACTAAGGATATTAAAATCCCCTCAAGTGTGAAGCTAGAGATTAAAGCATTGCTCTGTGAATAAAGGTGGCAGCATCTGTTGATGTATTTGTTTAAAGTACCATCCAGCTAGCTACAGACCAGATTATGGATCTTTTATATCATAGAGATTTTAGTAGAACTATCTATCTTGATGAAGAAAACATTCCCGAGTGTAAACAAGATCTCCTTAGTTTGGTCCCATGATGGTAACTCAAACTGCAATCAAACTTGAGAAGAATGCATTTGGTTGTACATGCAGAAAGCAGACTGGAATCAAACTCTAATCAAGCCAATAAAAATCACTCCTTTGCAATTTGGACCTCCAAAATCCTAGTCTCCTCTTTAAATTTTGGACTGGGATACTGACTGCATTGAGAAGGAAATGACCGAGTGATCGATCTCCCTCTTAAAATTCAGCAGAATTATGGGAAATTTTGAAAGAAAACATAGTTCTGAAAATTCAAATAAGAATTACACTGCATTCACCTGGAAATAGAAAGTAGCAATATTTTAATCCTTTGGAGATCTCCCTTCTATCTGTTCTTCACTGTCAATATCTGTATTTTTCTTCTATCATTAAACTTGTCGCCTTCCTCTCTGCCTGTTTGGTTTTTTTCTTTGGTTTGGTTGCTATTTTTCTGTTTCACTTACATGTACAGACTGACAGTATATTTTAGGGGAAATCTCTTTTCTATGTTATCCCATTAATATGAAATCTCCTTCCTCCCCTTCCCTTTCCTTTTCCCCTTCCCTTTCCTCCCTCCTTCAGTTTTATCTAAAGTTACATATACTATTTTAGGTAGAAGTTTAAGATACTAGTATCTACTTGGAATAAAGATACCCTATCAAAAATAAGTAGTGCTGCTAGAGAGATACATAGAAATCCAGTCTTACTGCCTTACATGTTTTTACTTACCATCTCCTCCTCTTTAAATTATAATCACACTTCTGTACTTGTTCACCCTACCACCCCAAGAATATTTCCTTAATGAGGAGATTTTTAGCAGTTTTGTACTTGCACCACAAATGTTGATGTTGATGCATGTGGCTACTAACAAGATACAGCAGCCTACACAGCATGGCCACCAGTTCCTATCAGGCTCAGGTCTTTTGAAATTCATCACCAGCTACTGAGTATCCTGCATGAAATAAGTGAATTACTGAAATCTAACTTCCAGGTTTATATATGCCTACATGGCATACCACTTTCCAAGTAAGAAAGAAGAAGCATTATTATTCTAATTATCAGCAGAAGAAATAAGAGGTAAAGCTGGGATATATTCTCATCCAAAGGAAGTCACCTCTCCAAAAAGACAGAAGTCAAGTTAATAGGAGCTAGAGGAGAGCTGTGGACTGAAACAGAATATTTCAGTTTCCTGAGTCATCTGTCTAGAACTAAATTCACCTGAAAGTCAGAAATGCGTAATTGTCATCTTTAAAATCATTTTGCTATTTCTTTCATTTTCAGCACAACCCAAAAGTTCACTTAGGAAGTCAATTAAATCATACGCATGTTTACAGCAATAAGCAAAAAGTCAGCTTCTGTGATAGCAATATAAAATATAGCTATAAGCCTATCTTCTCTTTACTTTGTCCAAAAGAAAAGGAAGTGCATCTATGCTGAAAATTTGAATTTTGATCACATTTGGATTTTTTGCTGTTATTCAGACACAAGTATTTCATATGGCCTATAGCAATGACAGAAGGACTTTTTAAAGCACCAGTAAGAGTTAAAAGCAAAAGCCCCAGTGACACTAGTCCTCCTGACTCAGCTAAGACCTTTTGAAAATCCCATTCAAAGTCCAGCTTTGAATTCAATATCATATATACACATCATTCTACATGCATAGTGCTTGGATCCAGCTTGGCTTCAAGACTGTTTACTAATCAGGTAAGTCTGTAATTCTTATTAATATTTCATAAGACTAGCCTACTTAAAGTAACAGTTTTATCCAAAATGTAATCTCTTGTGAAGCAGATATTAGAGGAAAGTTGAACTGTTCATTGTCATGGGTCCAAATTAAAAGCTAACCATGACATCAAACATAGCTGAAACGTCAAGACAATAAATGGTTTATGTAGAGAGGAGCCATCTGAAATTCACTTCGAAAGGGCAGTGAGCTTTTGTAAAAGGTCTTCTGAAAAAGTTATTAGAATTATTTTAATATAATACAACAAGACTACCAAGATGCAACTGTTATATTTAGCGGTGAATTTTAGGCCACCCTTAATAACAAAACTTGCTGTATGTTCACATTAAAAGGACAATTTAAGTGCTTTATGTTGTTTTTAGCACATTTAATTATAGCACATACTGGAGGTATTATACTGCACCAGTTTGGATCCACAATCTATTCAGCCTTTCCACGAAAACAGCTACCTCAATCAAGGGCTTATATACTTTCAATTTCTGATTCAGTTATAAACCTCATGTTATGAAACCTGAATTGAGACGTTTTGTTTTGGAGATGAGTAGCTTTTAGACAAAAAGTTAAAATTTCTGTCGCAAAAATAAAAGATAAAATTTAGTTCTTGAACAAAGAACTGCTTAATTTCTCCTTTCTTCCCTAGAGGAACCACTCTTACGATGTTCCTGCTCAGCAAAAGATAACATATTATGAAAAAGACAGAAAGATATTTCAATGATCTTTTTTTTCTGTAGGAAAATTTACAGAGTAAACATCACCATCTCTTAAAAGTAAGCCTAGTTCTTTTGCTTTCTGCTCTCTTATGGAAGAAATAATCTTGCCAGTGTCCTAAGACATGTGACAATATCCAGTGACAATAAGCTGCTTGGTTGCAAAAGCACCTGGCTGATGGCGTGGGACTTTGTAATACACTCATACCAAGCCTTGCAGCAGGGAATGCCCAATTCTCTCCTAGACACATTGGCAATTCACCTTGTAATCAAGTCAATGACATTTTGAGATCAGCCATCAAAAGGACATTTCAGTTAAATTTTGTCTGAAGTCTTCTTGCATTGATCCTAATTTTATATAATACGTATTTATAAAATTTGATATAATTTTATAATGTATTTTATTTTGTATACCTAATTTTATTTTATTTGAGACATTCAAGACTGGAGACACAAAATCAGCCCTAAAACTGCAGTGACTCTTTTTGCTGTCACCACAACTATCATGTGGCAATGAGTTTCTTTTCTTTTTGGCAGAGTGCTGTTATTATTCACACTACAACAAATGTTTGGAATTCACACATATTTGTATTTGAAGTAAAGAAATACTAAGAGATTGAGGTATCAGCAGGCTCCAAAAATTAGGAAGTGAGGGGTTGGTGCGTGGTTCAGATAGGAAAATGAGAGCTAAACGGCAGAGCAGAAATTTTGAGAGAAAAAACTACTAGGATTAGACAGAGCCAAGAAGTAGGGAGAAAAGGCCAGGAAAAAAGCAGAGACTGCACAGTATAAAATACCTATCAGAGGATCACAAAATACTGAAGGTACAGGAGAAGAAAACAATCAGCAAGAAGGGTTTAATTATTCTGCACAGAGATGGCTGACTAGTTCCAGCCTTTTGTTGAAATTGTCTAGATTATTCTTGGATGACAGAGTGCTCACACCACTGGGCATGACTATTTTCCTCTACTATTTACAGAAAGATATTGTAAAAGAACTGAAATGCTAATACCCAGCAAAAAGAAAAAAGTGAGCTTTAAAAAAAAGCAGGCCCTATCAATAGGCTATTGCTCTGAGAGACAACAGATCTACAAACATATTATCCTAGACAGCTCCAATACACGAGAGTTTTCGAAAGTGCTAAGGTGAACTCTGATAAAAGACTATAAGCAATTATAAAGAGAACTTGAAACGAGATGATGTGATCTGGGAGCAGCACTGTTTATCAAGTATCCAGGACGACACCTGAACAAAGGACCAGCCTTACCATCACGCTCTGTTGCTCCAGCGTCTCTGCGGGGAATCCTCTGTACACTTATGAGGTAGGGAAATACCCGTAAAATGACAGCACTCTTCAAAACTAACAATTTGCAAAATCTTTCTCCTCTCTTTTCTAGGATCCTTTACCAGATTTTGTAGCTTTAAGAATAAAAAACGATTGGTTGTAAAAAGATCAACTCTTCCAGTCTTGCCTTTCTAACAAAACATGATACAACTTTCTTTGCCTGAAGTCAAACCCCAGGATTCCACTGATCGCTTTGGCAGTTCAGCATGGCAAGTGCAAACCTTAATTACGCAGCTTGGCATAATGTTATTTTATACTGAGTCTACTCAGCTTGAAATAGAAATGTTCTACAAAGAAGAAACTTGACAAGATCTTCAAAAACTTGTGGATTCAGAAGCTCTGAATTACTCACTGCTGGTAGATTTCTTGGGAGAATATGTGAGCCTGATAATTTCATAGCACTGTTGGTGGCACCATCACAACTTCACAGTACCCATGACAACGACTTTTCTTACTTTACAGCCAACATTACCTTTGCACGTGATTACAGAAGGGAGGAGTTGGAATCCCTCGAGAGCTGTGTTTGACAAGTGCTTTTCAGGCCAGTTCCTTACTACAGGAAGCACTTCAGCTTTTTTAACAAATGATTTAAAAAGTAGGAAAAATCCTGAAGCTCAGTGAAATACTATGTTGGAAGGATCTCTACAGAAGCAGACTTGAACTCTTCCTTTACAAGCTAAGACTAACCATATGATGATAGTTCCATGGTTTTAACATTTGCTTCCTTGAGTAAGGCAGGCGAAGGCTTTTTCTTTATATAGCATGTTAATCAAGTCTCCTGCAGTTTTGAGAAGCAAAAATCTGTTCCTGTTTGTAATGATCTTGACAAACTGCTCCTGATTTCAGTGCATGTGAAACCTGCACAAACTTGTGTGGTAGTATCTTATAGTAACTGCATATTCTTTTAGGCTGAAGAAACTCAGCTATGAGAAAAATAACTTACTGAACCATGCTTACAGATTGACTATCTGGATGAAGGCTTCCTGTGTGGGGTAATTGATATAACAATAATAAGTGTTGTCAAACAAGAATCCTTGATTTTTTTGTACGTCTTTAAGACAGACATCTTAAAACAAAGTCCCCTCATAATTCCAGGCAGTTGAAAGATAAGCCGGTCATTTCTAAATAGGTGTACAGACTAAAGTGTTGAACAGATGGAGTGTTTCTCTTGATGTTTCCATCTATATCTAAAACAATAGATTGTAACTGATTTAAGAAATGCACAACAAACAGAAGAAAAGGAGGAATGTTACAGAAAGAAAATACACTTCCAATCACTGTAGCATGTGTTGGATTACAAACAGTGACATGGAGCACAGCCCTCATTGATTTCAGTTTGAGCTTTAACTGATTGCAAAGCAACGAATTCAGTATATTTATATTAGAAGCAAAAGTTTCCATACAGTAACAACCTATGGACAAATATCTTCAATGTTTTTAAGAAAGTTTTTGCAAAAGAAACCTTTTATTTTTTAAAAAACATCAATAACTGCTAGTGATTTTTTTCTTTGAATGCTACTTCTTATAGTCCAACTGCACAGGTTGTTGTTGGTACACAGCTTTAGTACTGCGAACAAAAGCAAAGCATGGGCATCTGGGTACACTCAGTTTTTTTCCTAGAGTCTTGGCAATTTTCCCACATTAGGCCTATAACTTAAAGTGGAACCTAAGCAGGTGACCAGAAAACCTCAAAATCTGTGTGCAGTTTAATTTTCTTTGGTTAATTAAACAGTTTTAGATATGTACAGATATTTCTGCAAGTCCTAACCGTGCTACCTGAATATCTTTTATGAACCAAACAGGGCTGTAAGTTTCTTCAGAAAAGGTTTCCACATACTTCCTTGCTGCTTGTTTGGCTGATGCCAGAAAGTGCAGGCGTGACAAATGAGACAAAAATTTTCCTTATGGCATTCCATTAAAAATTCAAAAGATTACACAAAATGAGAGGCAGCAATATAACTTTTTACAGTGATGTAAATCTGCACCTGCACTGTACTCTGTTGCACAGCTGTCAGCGTTTCAGATGTACAAAATGATAAACTTTTCCCATCCTAAGATTACTTTCAGAGAGCTGTTTTGGTAGAGAAACTTGACAGACTTGGTACTGCTACAGGACCAGTACTGAAGCAAGCACCTGACCCTATGTAATTATGAAAATACAAAGTTAAACACTATTGCTTAGATTGCAAAATGAGGCACTTGGAATTAACATTAATCCAACTGTCCTGGGCATTTGTGTGATGAAAACATCTGTAATCATGACATCATCTGCTATTTTTTCTGTAATACTCCAGACTCAATTCAGGGCACAGAATGGTACCGCTTACCTGATGAATAGCTCTTCACTGTTTTGTTTCAACATTGTTCCGTGCTTAGCACCATTCCTTACTTAATATGCACTCCTCAAAGTGTGTTCTTCACGCAGAATTATTTCCTCATAAATTTTTTTTGTTAGTATCCAAGTCAGTCAGAAGCTATAGTTCATTTTCACACTATTGCATTCTACAAATGAGTAAATAAGGCATGAAGAGTGCGGCACTGATATTAGGACACTCAGTAGCCTTGGGTATCCCATTCAAGACACTTAGCATCTTCAGAGTCCAGTAGCACATGAACTAGTTACTGTATCAAAGCATTTGATCCTTAACATCAGTCTGTGAGTGTTAACAGATCACAGGTCTCCAGGTGGAAGCCCAGAAAGAGAATCCACATTGATCAGCTATGAAATCCATCCAGTGAAAGCACCTTCTGCACAATAGACTCCTTTGCTATATCATCATAGTATTTCCTAAATGAAGCCCTGAAACAACATTGAATGGGGCAGAAATCCTGAAATTTAATCAAAATGCATATGCATTTCATAGCTTTTGAATACTTCGCCTTCCAACTTCACTAGTTTTGCTTCGAAGTAGCTTTGTGTGTTTAAGACCCAAGGGTTTTCTAAGAACAACAAACCACACCCCGGGATACTATCATATAGCATACTGTAACAAAGAGGTTCCTCCAGCATGGCCTGAACCACAACAGACAACTGCCATCATGCTACTACAGTAACTGGCAGCAAACACATGTTGTCATCTTGCCTGTGAATTGGCACCGGGAGGATGACACAGGTTTCCAATGGGGCTTCACAGTCTTTTCTGACAGCAGAGAGACCAAGGAAGGACAAACTCCATTTCTCTGGGGAAAAAAATTTCCCTGGAACTCTAGAGGAAAGTATACAGTAGTGTGCACAGGTTCTTTTCCCCAAATGTACCTGTCTTGCCCCATTTATTAATCTTTCCCTTGCCTCTTCATCGTAGCCTCACTGCGAGCTACACAGGTCAACTTTCCATTCCTTAAGCTTCTCATCCAAGCTCAGGAACCTTGGCTATCAGGTCCTAGTCTCATCACTCTCCAAGCCAGTGCTGAATAGAGATTTTCCTTCTGTATCAAGTATTACTAGCTCCTGGTTTTGCTTTGGCTAATCTCTTCTCTGTCCTTCCCTTGTCTGTTTCTTCCACCCCATTGAAAGTCTGCTTCTTGCCCTCCTGTATTCAAATTAGACTTTCTCCCCTTTGAGGCTGCTTGGGCCCAGACAGGAGGTCCTGGGCTCTGTCAAGGGATAGCTATTCTCAGCAGTGCATCTCAGTCCTCATCAGTGAGTGTGCAGCCTCAGGTCCGGACCTGACGGTGTGAAGAAACATGGGTACGCACCATACACCTGTGTGCACTGTTTCTTTGTGAATGAACACCCAGCTGTGCAGCCAGCACAGGAGCTGCAGAACACCCCAGTGACTTCTCCAGCCTGTGGGGGTACATATAGCCTGCAGTTTAGACAGGCAGAGAAAGCACAAGGACAGTCTCCTTGCTCTCCTGTGTGCTGTTCAAAGACATCACAGCCTACAGCAGCTTAGAACCGTAATAATGAATAAAATCCTCCTGCCTAACAGAGTATTATTGCTGCCAACAGAGTTCTCAGGAACTAGCTGTAAAAATCAAGGTGCTCTTATTGAGTCTATATAAGGCTCTCAGCTTCCATGTACATCAGCAAGTTTGCATGGAAATATGAGACACTTCAGATACAAAGATTAGTCTCAAACTAGTTCTAAAGCACCTAGGGTGCCACTTTTCACGGAAAAGGATGCTAGAAATTTTCACTCTTCAAAATGGTTGAACTATATAGGTTCATTTGGCTGAAAGTAATCTGAAATGGTTGGATCATTTGGGATGAAGTAAATAAGAAAAAACCAAACAACCAAGACTGAAAATTTCAGTTTGAAAGATTTGATAAGAAAATTATAAGGAACTGGATCACCGATCTTTTAGTTCGGATATGTTCAGCAACAATAGTGCCACCACCTTCAAGTATTACAATATAATGAATATTTATTTTCTTTGATTTTAGAAAAAATATCATTAACCTTACTTTATATCAATTTTAAACCCTTTCATTGTTCATATAAAATAGCAAGGTCAGAAACTAGGACCAACTTTGCACCTGTTTTTCAAATGTTCATTCACACAGCTTCATCACCGAAGACCTTTCTCTAAGCTGTGTAATATAAAAGTCCAGAAGGGGGCAGCAAATAGTCTTCCTTACAAGAAATAAACTGTATTCCAAAGAAAGCCAACATGCCTGTGGCCAAAAAAGTTTCAACCATTTGCTTTTTATAGGCATAACTGTACTGTGCTTTGATAATCATATATGGATAAAGATTAAATAATGGAAAGCACTGATTTTCTTTCATTTACTCAGGTGCAAACTGAGCTAACTGAATAACTAATTTATGACAGGTTAGCAGCATGCTTATGTTTATTTTCCACGTAGTCACTTTGCAGTAGTGAAGGCCTAATTCTAATATCCTACTTTGCTCTTCTACCATTACTTGACAACTAAAAAGGCCTTTATTGTCAAAAGCAGAATTTGCCACAGAGCTTATGTAAGATGGCTGACAGTAACTGTTTCACTAGTTTGTATACTACTGATGAAACCAAGATTATTCTCACCTAAAATACCACCACAGTTATAAACAATCTATACAGAATAAATTAGGTTCCAGTTTTAGAATTCCCTATAAATTTTTGAAAGCAAGCCCTGACAAGACAGCTTTGAGGAAGTTAGGATCAGACATGAACTATGTGATTCTAATCTATTACCACTCTCAGTACAGCCACTGACGAGGCTTTAAATGTTAGGCAGGTAAGATTCCCCGCCTCTCCAGCCATTAGTATCCCCATTAACCAACATGCTGCATTCCAATTTTAGCCTGCTATAAATTATTTCCAAAGTTTCAAATAAATACGATTTTTCCATTTTATTTCAAAATTTCTGGTATTCATATTGTAAAATAGCTGGCAGCATTTCAGAGAGAAGCTATTTTTTCATTACATAAAGTTTAAATTGTAAATGGTTTGGGATGAAAAAGCTATTAATAAGATTAACAATACGTCTCCCTTCTATATGCAGTTCAGTTAAAAAAATCTGAAGTGCTTGTTTTATGTCTAAAAAAAATGGAAAGAATGAAAGAATTAAAAGACATAAAAATCAAGCATTACTTATTTTGTCCTATCATTTTCTCAGTGGTTTGATCTCTAGCTGCAGTAGCCATTACAAGCCCATAGAAAGCAAAATGAGAAATGCATCACTCTGGGCTTTTTATGAAGACAGAGCTATTTTTTGAGACAGTACAATTGTTTTATCTACTTCCTCCTCATTTGTCCCCTTTTTGTGTAAAAATTAGCCAGGCGCTAATGTTAACTCAGATTTGAATATGATTTGATATGGGATTAAGGACTAGGACTACAATGAACAACTAAAATAAAACTGTCTTAAAGACTTAGACATGTGGGTAAATTTTTTTGAAGTGACTTAATCAGGTGGGAGTCTATGTTGCAGAGAGTTTCACTGAGACATGGACTATTTAGAGTCCAACCTACTTTTGAAAATAGAACTCGACTTTTTTTGAAAATTTAATATATGCCTCCTTAACTGGGGAAACAGCAGTTTCAGCCTGTAAACATATGAACAGTTTTCACTTATTAAGGAGATGTGCCACCTGAGAGAGAAAACCAGTTATTGTGAAATCATTTCACTAAAGAGTATTTTTTCATTCCTATTTGGTCTGTAAAATGAAAAATACCTTTCTGACTAGTGCCTTTAAAATTTTCACTATTTTATGAAACTAAGCTAAGTCTTTCAGCTTTTCGTAACTATCAAGAAATTCGAAATAGCAGTAAGTTCCAAATAACCGATTTTTCTGGACTATTGATTTAGATATTATTGAATCAAAGGCAGACATTCACACTCCTTGAACTTACAGTAAACAGTTCTATACATGCACACACTTTTTATAAGTACTGTGTTTACATTCATTTACTTATATACTGAAATAGTTTCTTTTTGGAAGTAATACTACATTCTTTTTAGTTTATATTAATGCACATCTTACAAATATCAAAGATGCTTGTGGTACAACAAATGTTTGCGTCATTGACCAGTTTATAGTTTGCATTTTTAAAATCAATGTTAACCTAAACCTAAAGTTTAATCTGCTTGCACAGACACTCGAGCAATCAGCAGCGGTTGTTAGGACTCTATGATTGCAATGGACAGCTCTGAACTGCCTTTCCTCTTCTTGACATCCAAGAATCACTTTCCCTTCAATAACTACTGTAGAAAAGATTTTTCCCTCTGAAAACGTTGACATGAGGCAACAGAAGAGAACAAATTAATCATTGTAAAGGGTTCCGGGTTTTTTTGCAGCATAATACTTTGAATGCTGGTACAGTATTATAATGAATGTTTTACAGAAGATACAATATGTGATAATGTAACAATTCTGGTAACATATCACTCTTCTTTCCCTTCTCCCTCGATTTCTGGGAAGAAGAATGGAAAATCTCTACCCTTCTTTTCATGATCTTTTTGAGGGAGACAGAGGGTAGAATAATTGTTCTCGATTTCCATTTCATATTTCCCACTCTCTCACTTATGATCTGGGTTTTGTGCATTCTTTTTAGTACCTGCTTGTCAAAAGATATATCTCTAAGAATTAAATATGAAGGAAAAATAATCGAAAGTATCACTATGTCTGGCTGCTGCTGTCCAGTAAATGAACGATGAATTCTAGTGACCAAATGTTGCCTTAATTCCAGTGTTTCTGCTTGCTAGTTTGAAGGGGCTGAACACCAAAGTAGTGATAGAAATCAGTATATGAATATCATAATGCAGATCTGCTTTGAATTTAGAAATGTTCAGACCCAGACTTTCAGTCTAGGAACAGCACTACCAGTAATAAAAATTAACTGCAATGAAAACAAGGCAATATTGATCATCTCTCAGTTCCTGCATTTGAGATACACTTACATTTTAGCAAAATAATGCTTTTCTACAAGTGCTTGAAAACTATTTACCACAGAGTGTGAAAAAATGTGTGATAATATGTATTCTGAAGCCAAAGATTATTCAATTTCAGAATGAAGTTGGGATAGATAGAAATACTCTATTTTTTAACTCAATAAATTATTACAAAAGTATGTCACTATGCAATGTACAAAAGTCTGCTGTGCAGGGTGCTATTGGATTACTTTTATCACAACGGATAGTACCATAACAATCTTAGCAGTCAGTAGGCTTAGAGATCAAATTCCTCCTCCTTAAGGTAAACACTGAGGCATTACGGCATACTGCACATAACTGGTGCATTTGCTGTACTTCTTCCACGGGTGATGAAAGAAATTCGATAATTTTCTGCGAAATGGACATGAAAATCAGAAAAATATTCTCCTGAATCCAAAGGATTATAACTGCTTCAAGTTGCAGCCCCTTTACAAAATTTAGTAGAATTGCTTCAGGCCAAAACTGGTATTTAATTTTCCTAGATTTGTTAAAAATAAAATTCATATAAAATCTTGTTTCATTCTTTCTGAGCTTATGGAAAAGTAAATGATGATGCCAACTGCTATTTATTTTAGGAAGACAGTAATTGAAAATAACTAAGCCTCACTTTAGCCAAATGTATTTCCATCTTCTTGGATTTTCTGAGTCTTCAAACCCTCTTCTGCCCACCTTCAGCATAGTTATGACTTTTTCTCTTTGGGAAAAGTAGAGAATTCAGCCAGCTCCTTCTATCAATAGCCTCTTCCTTCAAAAATGATTAGTTCACTCTTCCTCCCCATCAAAAGTCAGACAGACAGACCGTTACAACTGGAAATTAGTAAGTAAGCGGGGCTCTCCAACTTTTTCCTCAAATCCCTTCAGACCCTTATGGAATGGACAAAGTACTTCAGCCTTTTTCCAGGTAAATCATCTGGAACACTATTCGTCATTCAGATTTTGTCCTCTCACAATCCAAAAAGATAACTATTAGTTAAAAACACACACTGTTCAGCTGTTCGTGGAAGGAGAGAGTAATCCTTACTTTACCAAATCTAGAGGAAATAGATATGTAATTTCACATTTTACAATTTTAAAGTTAAAAACCAGCCTATCATCAGAACTGTATCTAAATACAAGCCACCAAGTGAGAAAGGAGAAGAATTTGACTGGTGGAACATCAAAACAGGACCAAGTATGCTAAAGATTTGGATGTGGGTTGAACAATCATCCAGAAGGAAGTAGTCATTGATTATCTTCAGTCATTGATTATCTTCAGTGATACAGATCTTACTGAATGTGTTCACCGCACCCAATGTATCTAGTCTGCAAACAAGATACTTAGCACCTAACAAAGCTGTCCACCGGGACATTCTTTGGATAACCTAATCTGTTTTTCTGTCAGAATGAAGTCTCTCAGATGATGGCTATTAAGATGAAGTCTAGAAATGTACATAAATACGCAAGATCCAGGACACCAATGAAAAAAAATGCAAAAGATACTCTGGCAAACTGAAAGCCACTGCTTTCAAACAGTACTTCGGCAAAATGGACAAGACTTGAAATAACTATTCTTATCTTGGGGTTCTGAGGTAGAAAAGGAGAATATTTATCAGCTTTCAAGGCAATATTTTTTTTCCAGATAAATTGGCACAATCTCTCACTGGCCAGGTAAATTGTTACAGTTGCTGCAGGTTACCTGGCAGTCTGTAAATCAAATTCCACTGAAAAAATCTCTCACAGACATTTTCATCTAATAGAGTGATCACTCGGTAATCCGATTCAGAGCCAAGGAAAGCCATCCTTACATAATGAAACATCTTCACCTCATGAGCCATTATGAACGCTTTGGATTCTTACCTAGCCATTTTATCCCTGAGAGCCTGACTGAAGTTAAAAACAAAACAAAAAATGAATACAAGGAATTTTAGTATAACCAAGCTCATTCCCAAGGCAGTACTGATGTTCCAGTTTGCTGACTGCATATCTTCCTGCAAGGCCTAATATTCTAGCCAAATATAGACCCATGCTGAACAAAACCTAATAAATAGAGCAGAATCTCATACCAAAATGGAGAAAAGATTTATATTTGCCTATGAGACTAAAATCTTTCACATCCAAAGTATTTTGCATTACTGCATTTTTTTTTTTCACAAGGACCACTTCAAAAGGTATAATATTCTCCAGATTATCAGTATTTGAGATTCTGCTTTTTCTACAACAACTTTTACATGTTGAATTTATGATTTACATGACATTAGAGGTGCTGTGGATAGATATGATTTAAAGTACAAACACTTGTTCATTGAGGTCTTCCAAATTAAGGACTTAGGAGATTCTCAAGCCAGTAAAACACTCATCCCTGAATCTGGTTGTCAAAACTCTGTGCTAGTTCCTGGACACTGTATTGTTTGATTCATACAGAGGTTTTTTCTGTGAGGTCATTTTAGCTCTCTTCTGCCAGTTCCCTTTCTTCGCCTTTTACGACAACAAAGCTATCCGTAGAATAGTTTCCATCATCATAGAATAATATCTTATTTTCCATTAATGATCTTGATTTTCTGTTGGATCTGATCTAACACCTGTACTAAAAAAATGTAGAACTTGCTAAAATGTGAACATTTAATTTTGTCTACACTATTTCTGCTTTTACAAGTTAAACTTCTACCTTCATAACATATTAGAATGGTCCATTTTACCAGACAAATAGTTAAATACATTTGATAACTCATCAAACTCTGTCAAAGAAAATTAGCTCCTGCTTTATCACTAATGGTTAGGCCAAAAAGATACTGATATTAAAACATAACTTAAAAGCCTGTGTGAAGCAGAAGTCTTTTAAGTTTCTTAAATGTGTCACGATCCTGCGACAGGAAAGCCTATAAAACATGACATTTCTATATGAACTTTGCTAGATAAGCTATACCTTGTATGATCAGATACCTATTGCCTGGTATCTAGATCATGCTCACAGTATTTTAAGTTTTGGAAACTAATTAGGAAAAGTAACACAGACCAATGTTGTTTGTATGAAATTCTAGCAAAGCCTCTGGCAAACCAGCCTGGAATTTCACACCAGATTTCAGAGTTAAAGGCATTTAAACCTCAGGATATGAAGCAGTGCATGTAAGGCATTGAGTTTAGGAACCACATGTATAAAGACTACTCATTAAGACCAGTGTAATTTACCTGTGTAACACAAAGAACATGTCTGGCTAGGGGAAAAGACTGTACCTGTTTCGTATGCTGCCAAATGACTGTTGTAGCAGAACCTTCTCATGAACACAGTTTCTGTTTCAAAGTGCTGCATTACTAAGAAGATTAGGATTTGTCAAATATGAATGGATTGCTCCTATAAATGGGTCGGAATGTACTGAAATTTTGAGGGCATTGCCTTTTAAAGGAGCCAGGCCAAGTAGTGTCCTGTACGGGTATTAAGTGAATGATTGCATTAACTTCTTTGATTTTTTGTGTTCATTTTTGTGCTCTGAAAAGTAAAACCTAGGACAAGTCTAGTAATTTTAGAGTAAGAAATGCCTTTCTTAAAATGAGATTGCCAAAGATATGTTCTCAGACAGATGTCCTAGACAGAGCCTGTTATCAAATAAATCAGGCTGTTCCTGCATGTTAGAAATAATCTTGTAAACACATACAGAACTGTCACAATGTGACTTCCTTTTTCATTATTAAGAATGGTCTTTCCAGAACAAGGCACACTAGCTAAGGAGTGGAAAAGCTGAACAGCTGCTAACATAATTGTACCTTTTCAAGAAATGCCTGTGTTTGGTCTATTTACTTTCCTCAAAAATTCAATTTGCTCTGTCTTTGTTCCTGTTTCTTTCTCTGCCTCCTTTTTAATATCTCCTCTCCTTCCACTAAATTAAAGTATTAAAAAGTACCCATAGACATACAAAGGGGTTGCCAGGATGTCATGTGCTTTCAGGGTCTGTTGTTCCAGTTTGGAAGTGAAGAGAAGGGACATCCATTTTTGTCATTTAATAACTGTAACTGTATTTGGTATTTTGTTTTCCTAGGAAAGAAGCAGCGGACGCTCATTATCACTTCCTGGGAGACCTTCTTCATTCATTTCTCGAGCCATGTCTCCTACTTCTCCTCTTATATTTCAGCCTGCCCCTGATTACTTCAGCAAGCCAGACACAGCAGCTGACAGGTCTGGCAAGAGACTGACTCCCTGGGAAGCAGCGGCAAGATCCCCTCTTGGCCTAGTAGATGAAGCTTTTGGGCCTCAAAATATGCAGGAATCCATCGCTGCTAATGTAGTATCAGCTGCTCGCAGGAAAACACTTCCTGAGCCACCAGATGAATGGAAACAAAAAGTTTCTTATGAGCCTCCAGCCCCAAGTGGTAGTGTAGCCTTATTAGGAGGGAAGCAATCGGGTATGGTACCACCCCCTAAAAGCTCCCTGTCTGCCCCAAGTGCCACCACGCAGGCTGGCTCTCAGCTGCAGTATCCTTACTGCAGTCAACAGTCCAGAACAGATCCTGATATAATGTCTATGGATTCCAGGTCTGACTATTGCTTGTCAACAGCTGATTCAAACTACAATCCACAGCCAAGGGGATGGAGGCGTCCAACATGAGCAGCTGAAGGGCCTGGCATATTTTCCCTTCTTCCAGCTTTACAAGGCTTAGATTTGAGTTGGAGAAGGAAAGTTTCTTGCTGGCCTGACCATCCCTGAACTAAAGAAATGAGGAGGAAATATTGAATGGAGCACAGTTTTCACATGACTGCAGGGCTAGCAGCCTCTAGAATATATTCAGTTTTACACCTAACCTAACATTGTTCTGTTCATCAAAAGGCAAAAATAATTATTTCTTGGGGTGAGGGGTGGAATGAAAGTGGGGCAAGCAATGTGCTCGATACAAAAATCTAGGAAGGATGTAGATGGAGAAAGCACAAGTGCTTGCAGCTAAGTTAATGTGAAAAAAAAGAAGTAAAATAAAGGCATTTTAAAGGCAAGAAGTATTTTACAGGATCTTGTAGGTTTTCTGGGTATGTTTGACATCTGAGTTCCAAGGTACTAGATATAACCAGACTTGATAAAGTTCCAATGGAAGCGGAATACTTGGAAGCACTGGCTTATTTGCCATATGTTTTCTTTACTGCATTTTTAAAATGAGCTAAGAAAGCAAATCAATGAATATTTTTACTGTTGCAACAGTTAAAATACATTGGTGGTCACAGTACCTGAATCCCTACAACACATAGATATATGCAGTCTTATGCAGCCATCCATTTCAGATGGATTTCAAGACAGTTTCGATGAAGTTTTACATATTGTAATTAATCAAATAATCTGAACACAGCAGGAAGAAAGGTGTTATTAATAGAGATCAGTACCATGACACTTCAACAACAAAAAGGATGAGGAAAGTATTTAAAGTGTATTTAGACTGGACTGCAAGTTAATTTTGTAACAAACTATCAAACAAGACAGAGGCTGAACAGCCTTTATTTCTCTGTGAAACGTACTACTTGCTGAACATTTACTGCTACAGTGTCTGGTAACCTGACTGGCTGGGCAGTTATTCTTAGTATCTAGGTAGCTCAATGTTTAGAAAGCTTTTGATTTGTATTCTCAGTTTGGAAGACATAGATAAGTTGTTTATCAAGAACAATACCTGTTCATAGAAACTGGCATGTGAAATAGGGTTTATGAAATGTGTTACATGGTATGAGTTTAGTACAAGTAGCAAATATTTGGAAAGTTGGTAACTATTAAACTGTCTTGATGGATCTGAAGAAATGGTAAATAATTTTCGCTGGTGATACATATCTTGCATTTACAACTTATTTAAACAATAGAAATATGTGGCTAAAAATACATGTATTCCAAGCTTATGGGTAGTTTAGATGTTGTTAAAGCATAAAATGAATACCCCAAGTTTTACAAAGTCCTCCGCATCCTCCCTCATTTTGTGGGGCATTCTTCAAGGATCTGTCAAGCACAGTCAACTAAAATTACTGCAGAAGCACTGTTAATTATCCTTAGTTTCAGTAAGGTTGCCAACTGTGAGTAAAGCGATTAGATTAGAAAGAACTAAAATGTATATGCAGTAAGAAAGAATACACTACAAAATACTCCCATCTGCAAAGAATTTTCAATTATAGTAGTTATAAAATATAATTGGTATAAAGGAAAGAGGAAAATTAAACCCAAGCTCAGCTGAGCTGGAACTTCCGTAAGAGCAAATAATTACATGAAAAATATACCCTTAACAAGTTTAAATTGGCAGTAATTCTCTAGTCGAACAGAAGTCTCCCTGAAATCAATTGATCCTTTTGACCAAGCAGGAAATGAAGACATGGGAGTTGTAAACCTTTAAGCTAGGATCGTATTGCTATAGCACCTTACAAATTTATTTCACAAAATATGAATTTGCAAAGAAAAGATGATTTAGAAAAATTACATGAACAAGGCTGCCATGATATGCTTGAAAATGAGCTTTGCACCTCAGAGTCATACACACACATAATCAGAGTAAATTTTCCTGCCATGCAGGCAAAAATACATTTGTCTCTTCAGAGTCCCATAACGCCCCCTTTTATCATGACTGGGAATATTCCCACTGAAATCAATGGGACTGTGGTAGTCCCATTAGCCTTAAGGGCTTATCAATTTTTCACTTAATTTCAGAGAAATTATAATTCAAAGTGAAATTCAGTGAAATTTATAATTCAAAGTCATTAAGGCCTTAACTATTCAATAAATACTAGTGCATGTGTATTTCAGAAGGCCTACATTCTGTAAATTACATTATGCTTACATATTTTGCTGAACTGTGGTCCGTATTACCATAATAAAATGATTCCCCTGCATCCAAGTTCAGGTTTCTGTTTTGAACTGTATCCTTTAAATAGTTAAACAGGAAACCAGATTAAGGAGTTTGCAGTAAGGCATATTTTTACCTAATACAATTATTTTAATTCCCAGAATCAGATACCTAACATTTGACTTCTCATTGAAACTAATGTTGTGAATTCTAAGGTCATATATCTACCAGAAGGAAACGTGTGCTTAATTTTAAGGTACGTGCAATTAAAAATTGCCAAAAGTCTTTTTAAATTTTTATGTTACAAAAAAAGTTATGATACAAAGTGATATTAAAAAGGATTTAAAGCTGTGATCACGCAGCAATACAGAAAAAACATACTCTAAGATCAAGCTCTAACACCCCCTCCAAATATGCAACGAACATGTAAGAATGGCAGAATCAGTTTCAGACAGACTCACTTTCTCTCAATGTCCCAAGTAAAACAAAGTGTAGCTTTATCATTTTGTCCTGTTCACAAGAAGGAATTCATCATTAAGTACTTCTGTGAACATGAGAATTACTGATGTTGAGTTTCATGTGCCTTTGTATCTTATTGTAGATTAACTTGGGTGTTTAACACAATCTACTACAGATTTTTTTTCCCTCCTGCTGTTGATTTACTAGCTCTCTTTCCCATATGGATTCTCTCAAATCTAATACGGAATGAGTTCACACTGCAGCATTTCCCTCAACAGCAACATTGGCAAGCGTATCCGTCCTCCACCCAGCCTTCTATTTTTACAAAGTCTGTGAGCAATGGATTCTCTTTGAGATCTATGCCACTGCCATACAGAAACGAAACAAAAAACATTTTCAAAGTTATTAATGGGAGGACAGACATACACACCGGCATGCAGACAGATCACATAGCCTTGTTTACAAAGGAAATCAGGCTAAAACCAGATTGAGACAATGTACTGATTTCAATGGAAGCAGCAGGCCCAGACTACTAAATGAAATATTAATGCATACAGAGTTTTCGGAAGAGCCACACGGCATTTTTCACTTTCTGTTCTTCACCCCATTCCTCCACTAGCAAAGCATCTTTCTGTCAAATAGTTGTGACTGTTGTGCGTGAGTTCTGAATATATTAATGCAAGTATTTCTTATATTTGTTTTTGAATGCACAGATCTGCTCAGTAAATGTGAGGAATAAATTCTCTTGATATTTTAAATATGTTGGTTTTGTGTTCAACCTCAGAGATGTCTCTGTTAATATGCAGAGTATATGAATACACAATATAACTGAAAATTTAATTTCTTTAGTTATGTTAGATTATGATGTTCACAACTCTTGTTCATAATTTGTTTTCATTTTGGTTTGCTTTAACACAACAAAATATCCACTCACATTGCATTTCTGCCTAGTAGCAAAAGGCTGTATTATCTTTATAAAAGGCTTTTCACTTCTAAAGACTTTTTGCTCACTGCAAAGGACACTTTATTTGAAAGTGCATGACAGAGATGTAAATTGTATCATTTAATAAAGTGATTTGACCAATCAGATGAGAAACACAATTTTGTTCTCCCTAAATTCTTGTCTGTTTGTTTAAATAATCTGAATCCAAGTAAAGCCTAATCTCTTTTTTCTGCACCAATTTTAGATTCACTGACTTTGCCTGTCGGTGACCTCGTGCTGATATGAGCTTCTAGAAGCTTAAATCAACATCAGGTCAAATGGCAACTTGTCAAATTCAGTAGAATTTCATTTTCATACTGACTAAGCAGAGGAAGGAAACACAGTGAAGTACAATCTACCCAGGTAAAGTAATATTCTCAGAGCAGTTTTTATTGTTTGAACATTTTCATCCCCACCCTAAAAACCTGCAACTAACATCTACTTACTGTAATTACGTGTCTACCTTACATGCATCTAAACCTCTGTTTAGTTCCCGTAGGTTTGTTCATAAGGGCTGCATTGCTGTATTCTCTTGTTGTTTATTCTTAATTGAAACATACTATTTAAAGAAGAAATAAATATTGAGAATAAATTGTGAACCCAATCCTTACACTATTCAGGCTATTTGAGTGGATAGCTCTTAAGGAAATAAGAACAGCATGCACAATCTATCTGTGAAAAGCCACATCAAATCTTCACTGTTCATGTGAAATGAATCACAAAGTAGTTTTTGCATTTGTAAAGCAAGCAGGATTTTGCCCCCAACACAAGAAAAATGATTGATGCATGTAAAAGTTGGGGAACTGATAAAGCTTGACAATAGTATTTTAATAGCTTTGCTCTACGAAGGATTTACAAGGTTATAAGAGACTCAGTATTATTCCTTTTCATGGTTACATTTTCATTCTTTGGTGAGCTCTTAAACACATCATACAGAAAGCAAGCATAAGCCAGATTCACAGTTAATGTAATTCCCTTGACTTCAGTAATTTGCAGCAGATTAAAAAACTCACTACACAGGTGAACAGTCGTTGGTTTTGTATGATGGTTTACCCTCCAGAGAATGTACTTTGGGTTTCTTGAAATGCCCTAGATTTTCTGGTGCATTCATCAACATTTAAGAGTGTTTAAAATGACTACTGTGTGGCAGACTGCTCAATTAACAGATGTGAGTCTGGTGGAATAAATATTTGGTGTAATGAGTAATTTTAAGGCCAGAAAGAAAGGCAGATGTTTCCAGGCCAGTATCCGGTTTTCCTCAAATTGAACATTAGTGCTTTTACATTGTTAACCGGATATATTCACGGATTTTAAAAAGAAGTCCTGTGTTGCTGCTGACTCAGAAACACGCTCAATATGCTGTAAAATGTTTGGTATTTGTTCACATGTTTTCAATCCTAAAAAAAAGGACTCAAGTATTTTATATTCAAAACAAAACGACCTCAGGAGTGTTTGAGTGCATGCACACCTAAGTTGGTTTTTTTTCTGGAGAAAGAAAGGTAATTGAAAATTAATAGATGTTAATGGAGAACTAGGAAAACACGTTGTGCTGCGGTACAGTGCAAATACAGCTAGAAGGTTACAATATAAGTGACACACATATAGAGAAGAAGGTGTTGATAACCCCCTAGCTCCTCATAATACCTAGATCTATTTTTGTCTTTAAAATAAATCAAAACCTGAGGATCATTTTGTCTAAAGAGTGCAGAGGTTCATGACTTATTTTTTCCCTATAAATAAAGAAACCTAAGGCAAGACATGCTAATTGCTGGAAAAATAATTTTGTATGTTGTAAACAATAATTTTAAGCGGGCGGTAGACAAGCAGAATTTGCCCAAGGCAAAAATGGAAAATAAGAAGCTTTACGGCATTCAGAATCAGAGTAATAGATGCATTGGTATCTTTTCCCAGCATGGACAACCTCATAGGACTATGGCAGTTATAAAACAATTGCCACTTGAGTTTAATCTCAGAAAACCAGTAATTTTTGGAAAACAGGAATCAACATAAAGGCAGTATATGCTCAACTCTACAGTATTTCTAATTTTTCTAACAGAAAATCTTATAAGCATAAACAGCACATAGCATTTTTGATCACGTGCTTATCAGCTACTCTGATTTTCAGGGCTGTTCAAGACAGTTAATATTTACAGTTAAATGCAAATCTCCTATTAAATCGTTTGTATACTGGAACACAGAGCTTAAATTGAAGCGCTCTGGTGAATTACTTGCATGCACTAAAGAATATTCTCAGATGCCGTGTTTTTAAAAGATAAACAAATAGATAAATTTGCTGGTTTTCAAGAAATTCCTCATTATGGATCCACATAATTTCATGTCTTATGTGAAAGTTCAAAATTATTTTCTTCACTATTTCTGTGGAGTTCTCCACCATTCCTTACTTCCTCTAGCAGTTTAAAACTCCAAGAGATTTTCCACATGGTAGTAAAATAAGGAAGGGTGTAGAAATGGATAAATTTACCTACTGAATAAGAATGCCCTGGGGAAAAAAATGCAGTTCAAAGAAACACCAAGAACAGAACAATAAGGCAACAAAAATTCTTTGACCACATGGAGCAAAATCCTGATTCCAGCTAAGTCAAGCGGAGCTTTACTAATTTACCACTAATGTCAGCAGGGCAAGGATTTCACCTCACAGAAACGTGCAGGACCACAAAACAAAACTGGTCATGAATTCACAAGCACTGAACCGGTGTTAGCAGTTCTGTAGTATTCTGAAGCCTGTAGTTTTTAAAAATGTGATTGACAAAACAATAAGAGGCATTAATCAGACTTTCTAACATCATCTTCTGTTAAGAACTTGCTCTTTTCAATGAGCAGAAGTATGGATAGTTATCTCAGCTGGGTCACTGTGGAGGCTCAAGTTACTGTCTTGGCCCCCAGCGTAATCAATGTGGAGAGACATTCTTAAAAAGAAATTAACTCCATCCCCAAATAAATGCCTAGAATAGGTGGACTGGATGCTAAGTCTACAGGATATTTGTACAGATTAGGATCAAAGAGTTTTTGACAGTGTGGAGAGTGCTGGAAGGTGGGTGATTATACATATCTCTCTCTTTCTACATATACAGGTATCTCTTCAGTATGGCAAAATCTTTGGCATGTAAATTATTTTTTAAAAAGACTGCAGCTATTATGGCAAGTGAAATTTTAATTTTGGTCACATTAGGATAAGTACATAGTTAAGTTACAAGCAACTCTTCATGAAGCTAGATAGTAAAATGAAAAGGCAACTTAGCAAACAAAGAAACAAAATACATGCCTCTGCTTCTGGACCTGAGGTGTTTTTTGTGTTACAGTATATCCTGGTACAATAAATTCTGAGAGGACTTAATAGCTCTGAAACCATGTTGCCTGCACATGCAATGCCAGCTCAGTCTCAGAAGCTATATAATCATGCTAATGTAGTGCTGCACCTGAATTTGTTCCTCATCTAGCCAGACTTGATCTGCTATGAGAAATGAAGTCCCAGGACCCCAGACATATACTTATGCCACTCAAAACTCATCTAGGTTTGCAGAGGTCAGATTGTATAGTTCTGTACTTGTGACATGGTTCATCAACAACTCAGACAATCCATCCAAGGATAGTAAAGAGATGATTGCTGTTATTTTGGTAGCCATAAAGATCTTGAACTTTAGGTAGATAGTTTTTCAAAATTGACATGGAGGTTTCTCAAAGGAACAGATCATTAGCCATTTCTTCCTGTGTTTTAATAAGCTGCTATTTACCCTGGCAGAATTAGATACAGATCACTGTGTTCTGGATGTGTATTACTGGAGTTAGATGTGACTCCTCTGTATTTAATCTCATATGAATAGCAGTATAAATACATGTTTGGATGGCAGCTGGTAGACGTTTGGATGGATAACATTCAGAGAGTAGAAAAAGTAGCTTTATTATTCCTGGTGACTTTTATAATAGTTCATACTCCTTTGAACACTCTTGCCCTAAACTGTGTACCAGAGGGCAGAGAACATGAAAGTGCTTTAGGACTAAGTTCACAACTACAGTGAGGATTAAGGGCATTTCCAAGGCACATTGTAACTTTTTTCCCAGGTATTAATTTGATTGTTTGTGTCTTACTTTGATATTCATTACTTTCCCCTGTTTTAAATTTTTGCCATTATTCATGATCTTCCTTTCAGACTCTATAGTGTGTATGAGATGCATGATAATTTTTGACAAAGCGTATATACCTTCTGAAAAAGCACAGTTAAGCCAAACAGGCAGTGCATTATAATGAACACTCACCTACATATACACGGAATGCTCACAGATCACAAAAGATGTGAGATAGGCAGAGAGTGAGAGAGGGAAAAAACCCCAAGAAATCATGTGTTAACAGAGAAGCAGAAAGATATTTTTATATTAGATTGTAGGATGTAGCAGTTTCCATGCTTCTATTTCCCCTCTTCATTTTAGGGACTGGTGCAATCTCTGCAACGCCTGACTCTGGTCCTTGTCACCCAATGTCTAGCACAGACAGAAAGACAGCTGGGGGAGTACAAGAAAACAGAGCTAAGACAAGTAAGTAGGCAGCAGTGTTAAGCAGTATTCTACACGGACTTGCTATTCCATGATGTCTTTACGCCACTGGAGACTTCATGCCCTGATCAAGTCATACTGACATATCACGCCAGAAAAAAAATAAAACTAAAGAGACTATATTTATTTTTTTTCTTCTTCTATGAAAGAGCTAAGCAGACTAGCATGTTATGGACACTCAGAAATGCGAAGACCCTATGCAATCCTGTACTTAGCTGCAATAACTAAACTGGCTAGTGAATTTCATTTATTTTCTCTTAAAAGATGGTCAGTTTGTCACTAAACACTTCAAACTTACTTTCAGAATATTATCATGCGGCTTCTTTCTCAAATTTTTTCTAAGCTTGAGCTGTGTTGTCTGGTTGGGCTAGGCAGTAGTTGTTAGATGCTTCTGTTTCCTTAGTTGATGAAAACACAGACAAGTCTGACACAAAATTTAGCTGGCTGAATTGCTAAATCAGTATCCATGAAGAGTGATACCTAAAGTTATCTGCAAATGTTTATTACCAGTGAAATCTAATCTTTGTTAATGGCTGAGGAAGGGGAAGATCCTGATGTGCACAACTACTGACAGAGCAATTGCCTTTTTCAAAACTCAAATTCCTGAAGAAACGTTTGGTGTATTCTTTCAGTGTCCAACTTCCAAGCCCAGAACAAGGTAAGCACTGACCTAAGTCTAGTGCTGTCCAATAGAGGGCAATGGTACACAATCCATACAAGCTAACATACTATATGGTCTCCCTGAAAAGGCCTCTATTTCAAGAGAGAAGATATGGTACAGTTAAAGGAGATCAGTCTGGACACCAGATGCCAAACAATGTAACTATCATCTAGCCCACATATATGCTGCAGCAGAAGCAGAACTCAAATGACATAAAACTTTACAGTTTGAGCTAACTAAGATGATATGGGAGGAATTCAGCACTATTTAATGACTACCACACAGAAACTAGCTAATTATTCCTGACCTCAACACTATGGGGTGGATACATGTCATCACCTCATTGTACAAATGGAAGAAAATATGACAATGAAAGAGCATGGGAAATGCCCAAGGCTGTTGAGACAATGTTAACAATGGACTTCAATGCAGGCATTCTTGGCTCTTACCTTCACCTATAATCCACTAACTATTTATAGTAGTAGTGCATACTTAACAACCAGCACAATTACATTCTTACAGCTCAGAAAAGAAATAGCAAGGGAACCCCAAATCCTTTGAAGAAACAATCTAGTAATTCAAGAGACTGATCAACTTATAGCCCAGTTTGCCAGACAAAATTCACCAAATTCTGTGACGGAGAATGTAAGGCTTTGGAGTTGTTTACTGACAGTAACCATAGCAGGGTGAAGAGGGATTAACCTCAGAGGGCAGTAGAAGGATGAGTTAAAAAAATCAGAAGAAATAAAAGGGGAGTCTGCATTTTTCTTATCATAATGGAAGCAGCTGTCCTCTCCCATGTCACCACTCTAGTCTCACTTAAAGTCTACAATAAAGCAAACAAACCCCATCCAAATTAACAGAATCTTTGAGTTTCCCCATAAGCCAATGTGCCAAATCATCACTGCCAATGTCTTCAGTCTTAAATAATTAAGACTCAGATGGTCTTGATGATGTCTGTTAGTAAGAAGCACACAGTTTTTTGTGTCTATCCTAACAGTAATGTAAAATATACAGTCAGCTGCTACCAAGGTGCTCAACTGTGCCAGTAAAAGGAAAAGAATAACAGCCATCTTCAAAGGCACCAAGTGAAGGCAGTTAATCAACGCAAGGCATGTTTATGACAGAAGTCTCTTCCATTAACCTGGGGAGAAGGTGACATACATGAAAAATTATGTCACTGTAGATGGTGTAAGAGTTTCTTTTGTGACTCCTTGAAAACTACTTTAATAAGAAGTTGCATGATTAATTTAAGAATGAGTGAGTAAAACTTGTCAAACTTGCCGCTTCTTTCTCAACAAAGCTGAGTTAACAGTTAACCTGTGCTTCTAAACAGATGGCATAATAACAAACATAGGCAAAATCAGTTTGCTGGCACAGTACCTTTATACACAAAAAGCTTAAAGAAAAAACCTCTTCTAATGAATTAGCAATGCTAATTCCTGGAAACAGAAATAAGATGGAAAAAAAGAGACAGAAAGTACATAAGTGGAAAACACCACACCCATTGCTATGGAATCTTCCTTAAAATCAGAGCAGCCAGGAACAGCCTTAGGATAACTAACAAACATATAGTAAGTTTATGTGAGTACATGTCCACAAACTCAAGCCACTGCAGACACAATATAAAATATCAGCCATTTCCATTCAAGATAATAAGAGTAAGTGGCACAACATAGCCTGGAGAAAGAGAAGGATGTTGGCATAATTAAAATGCATTATGTGGACTGTCAGAAATCATTCAGACTTCGGTGTTTCCAGCTTCCTTGCCATGCATGCCCAAGTTATCTTCCACTTCCAAATAGGATAATGACAGTATTATATAGCTGTTCATTTTAATTTCATTTCTAACAGTAAACACAATACAGGGAAAAAAGCAAAAAGATTGTATCTGTCCTCCCTAAGGTATCATTCATACATGCCTCTTCTTTCCTAGGGCTACAGATCATATCTATTAGTTCTGAAGCAAATATCATAGCACCAAGATAAAAATTTCCTTAGAAAAAAAACTTCCAGGCTTTTCATTTATGTGTGTACTCTCTACACTACACATTTTTTCCCTAGTGAAATGACATTGAAGAATAGCATCTGTCACAGTTCACATGAAAGGGAGGCCACATTTCTGGGGAAATAAGCTTTATACTCCTAGTTCTCCATTGAAAATAGGCCTAAGTCCTGAAACAATGACTTTCATTCTTGCAGTATATTTTTTGAGGGGGATGGAACTATAAAAACAACTTGAAGTTCCAGACCTTTGCATTCAATAGATTTTTGTTCCTTTTAGTTCTATTAACTATCCTAAGCAAAAGAGGAATTTGGAAAAGTAAATAATCTGCAAATGCTGGTAGTTTCGATTTGATTTGACAGATAAGCTTTATCTGAATTAAGGCGTATAAAAGTGTTGGTACAGCAAGTGTTATTCCACTGGGCACAATGCCCACATTCAGTGTAGCTAAAGTAATGGAGAAATTACTCAGTAAAGTAAAACACACATGTACAATTCCACAATGCATTCCCATATAGTTTAAGGAGTTTTAATTCCACATCTGTAGGACATCAAGACAGAGAATGGAAAATATCTATGGCATGGTTGGACTCTTGTAAAGTGGAAAATATGAGATGGTAGGAGTTTTGTTTTCTGTTCATCACCTAACAAGCCCATTAGTCATGGAATGTTTCTAAACTAAGTGAATCTGTGAAGAAAGAAAAAAGAGCAACAACATTAAGAGGGAGTAAAGCATGTTTCAAGAGTGAAATACTGCTTCTCTTTTAAAATACTTCTTCTTGCAGACATCTATGCAAAGATGGAACTATGGAGCAAAATTTGGTCTTTGATTCTCCCTGTTTAAGACTCATGTACTTGAATTCATGATTATTTGGACGCGGCAAATTACTTTTTATTAAAAAATATTAAAAGGGCAGACTGATCATGGTGTAATATGGATATAGTAATTCATCAATTATTACTTCCAGTGCTGTTGCTCATACTCGGTAAAGAATAGTATCTAATCTATTGTAAAACTTCCAAAAAAATGTAAAATACATACTTACTATGGCGATCTGCTCCCTGGGGGATCTTTTGTCCATGACTCTAATAATAGCTAAAGGAAAAAATGGAAGAAATGCCAAGAATTAATCACAATCTTAGAAATTATCCCCAAAACAAATGCACAGTAGTGCGTTTCATTTCTGATTCTGGAAAAAACACAAAGTCAACAGACCCTACTTCTTCTCTGCTAATACTGAGTCTGCCTATGCAAAAAGACCTTGGGAAGAACCTTCACAAATGTTAGAGGTAGACTTAGAGCTTTCGAAGTGTCACCTTCCTAGTAAATAGTCATTCTGCTCCTTTATTAAACAAATAATCACTGAAAGCTTTTAAAACACATCTAGGTGTCCCTGCTTCACAAGCCTGGATGTTAACTGACACTTAACACCTGTAACGTCAGCAACTATTGCATGGTTGCAAAAGGAACATCACTTGCTTTGGTCATATGATTGTCAGCTGAAGATGACCAGAAAGTTTATTTAGATGACTCCTTAATTTCTGCTACCTCCACTACATAAGGATTTCATTTCTCACCACAAAATTGAAGAGAACAGCAGAAAAGCTTGATTCTTAAGTACTTAATTGTCTGAATGAAATTAACCCATTTTGCCCTAAAACTTCTGGTCTTTTTTTGTATTGTATAGTTATTTTCCAAAATATAGCCTCTTCAGAGGCCAAATAAGAAACCAATTTTCCATGCACAACTAATCCTGAACTCATTTCTTACATATACTTTAAAAGAAAATTCAGTCTGTCCTGAGGGTGAATCTTCCTCAGATCTCTTCATCGGAGAAAACTGACCTCTAGATATAGGGTCTGTTCCCTGAGGATCATCTGCAATCAGCCTTCAACGTGCTATCTCAGTCTTCCCAATTAATGTCCTGAATAAAAAGAAATAGACAGTTACTGAAAAACATTGGTCCAAGTTTGTGGTTTTGTAACCAGTAATCTCTCTTTCAAAAGTCCTTTTGCCCAGTATCACACTGTGAAGTCTAAAAATAACCTAGCCTCTGTATTTACAGTGTTGGATAAGTTAAGTTACTAAATCTACATTCAAAGCATGTAAATAAAAACGACTTACTTTTCAGAAGCACTGAGACCTGAAAACAGTAAAACGCATAAATGCCCATCATGTCTTAAAATCAGCCCACTCTTTTGTAGCCTGAGTATGGTGCTGCATGTGTAATTTTAGACATCTAGATTTTAAATGCTTTCTAAAAACAGTCTCAATAAAGTCAGTGACAATCTTAAACAGGAATTTATAGGCCTGCTGTTTTTTGCCAGTTGTATAGGTGCTTTCTAGAAAGGACTGCTTTTCCAGTCAAAGCGTTTCCAGGTGTAGATATGATACAGTAGGCTGTAGGGTTCACCACTACACTAAAGACTCAACGGCAGGTCTCCCTGCAATGAATGCACGCAGTTTCCATTGACATTCAAAGACACTATGCATGTGCTAGAGGGGAAATCTTATTTGGCAAGTGACACTACCACACAGCATTGCAATCCACTGAGTACAGAGACAAATCCTGGTTTCATATTTTTGCAGTAGCAAAGCCCGCATTAGCCGACACTCCCTTCCCTGAACCAATCATGTATATATACTTGTTTTGATTTAAATATGTTCCTCTGCAGGAAGGGCAGCAGAGGGTAATTTATTTTCACAGAGAAAGATGAGCAGATATAATGATTAATAGGAACATAATTTTCATAACACCGGGATACTAAAAAGAGAAAGAAATGTGGGACAAGTTATATAATGTGTACTTAGTGAAATATGCTGCATGTCTCTGAAAGGAGACATGATCCTGTTCTCACTGAACTGAACAGGAGCTTTGCCACTGAGGAAGCCCTCAGCTGCTTTAAATCACAAATCGATTTCCCCTCATTTATTCTAATTTACAGTAAAATATCCTTGTGAGTATAGCATCAGGGATATGTTAAGGAAGAAGAATTAAAAACTACTACATCCAATACTAGAATATCCACTGCGTGACGTATTCCCACCTCATGAAGAATAGTGTCATCCCTGTGACACTTAGGCCTAAAACTCTGTGATACCAATGAAGCCAAGACCTGCCTTGCCCAAAACGACCCAGGGTCAAGCAAGGTTAACACAGTTGCCCTGTGTCAGGACTGAAGGTTCCTCCAGACTTTGAGACATTATTCTGAATCACTTACAAATAGCAACCGTACCCAGACGAACAAGTGTTTTGGAAAGAAACCACTGTTACCTAGGATGACACTTCTCTTGGAACTGTGCTAAGTTTCCAGGATCAACTCACCTCAATTCAAGGGATTATAACACATGTTCACAATGTTTTTCCTCAGGGCAGCAGGAGTATCACATCATTTCTCCATTTTTCTTGTAAAACAGGATTAGGTGCCTGGTCATAGGCACTCAGGCACACATTTGCATCAAGAAACAGGATTTTTAGCTCAGGTCTATGAGTCACTGGGGTCACCTTTCAAGCCTGTCTTACAACCTACACAGTGACTTAAGAAAGGGATGCCAAATTACCTGGGTCCTTTCTACTGCAGGCTGCAACTCAGCAAGAACAGCCTCTAGAGGGGTGATGTTCATCCTTCCTCTGTCAGGGCAGGGTGGAAAGAGAGGCACTGCTGCATGAAGGAGGGAACCGGAGACTCTGTGCGTGGGGGTAACACAGCTCTTGTTTGTCCCTGAAGCCGGTAGCAAAGTTACAGTCTAAGTCCCATTTACAGGATGCAAACAGTGTTATGTGCTTGGAGAGACATCGTGTATCTCCAATGAAATTGGACTGTGGTAGACGTATTGGGTGTCCCATTTCCTCACCACACACAAGTTACCTCCCAGGCCAGAGGAGGCAGAACCTGAACCTAGAGCTGAACCTTCTGCATCTCACAAGTTTAACCCCTACATCACTGGCAATAAGCATCAACAGGACAAAAAATGTTTGCTTTACTAGCTAAGAAGGAAATCTAAGTTATGTGGCACAGCCTGAAATTCTGTAAGTATATCTGCTAGTATTTTTTATGTCAGATACTTCTATTACAGAAAACATAACAAGCAACTCCCACAACTCAAAAAACACACAAACCCTCCAGAAATACTATGCTTACAACATGGTGCATCCCCTTGGTAAGATGACCCTTAACCAGTACAACAGTAGAAAACATACAGAAAATACTCTTAGAAAGTACATTTGGAAAATGTCAGCTATGAAATCAATTTAATTTAATTTATTTACTAAATTTATGAAATTAATTTCACCCACTTTGTCCTACTATGCTCAGACATGTTTTAAGGGAAACTAAGGAATATCTGATGAAAAAATAACAAGAAGTTCCAGGAGTTGCTACATTAGTTATTATCAATTCTTCTGGTAGAATGTTTGCCAATATAAATCACATTTATATTTAAGCTGTGTACTTGTGATGTGGCATACCAGGTGGTTGTGAAGCTGCAAGGCTGTACTATGATCTGGTTTCCATATTTCTCGTGCTGGGAAGAATTCGGTCAAGGATTAATCATAAAACACATGGAAGAGACATTTTTTATTAGCAAAAAATGAACTTGTTACTTTCCTCAAGGGAAAATAGCAAAATGTTTTTCAGTTAATGGTTATAATAAAGTGGATGCTGATACACTCTAGGGCCTTGTGAAAGCAGTAATTAGAAGTTACGTTAGATTATATTCTTCACGTAGAAAAAAGAATCTGCCTAGAACATGAATAAACCAAAAGAAGAAAATTCTACTTCAGAAGATGGCGACCTCTGGATACAGTTTATGATTACTGAAGAGGACCTGTTGTCCTTTCTGGGAGAAGTCAATTGGCTTAAAAAAACATATGAATAAAAAATATGCCCACATAAGTTTACACTGCAGTAAGTTTATCAGTTGGGGGAAACAATTAGAGTAAGTGACAAATTAAACTTGAGATTCTCAAGGAGTATCGACAGTGGTTGTCAAACCAGAAGTTCACTGAAGTACTACACAGAGGTTCCAGGTAAGATGATAAACTGTACAGAGCACCAAACAATGGAGGAACAAACAGAAATAATACTGAACACCTGGTTTTAGTAAAATAGTAAATAAAAATTGAGACATCTAGATGTAAGAATACTGACAACACTTTTCTTAAAATAAACTATTTTTCCTGCAACAGTTTTACACTATCCGTTTTTCTTCATTGATAGGCTGTACGAGATGGCTCTGCAATATGGCTTGCTTCTTTTATTTGTATCATCTCTATTCATCTGTTTATTTTACATCTTAGAGAAAACGTGCTTACTTTCTATATTTGTTTCAGGAAAAAGTGTTTAAAATAATTGAAACACGTCAGCAATAAAACAGCTCCTGTGTTAACCTTCTGTAATGTGCTTCTTGCCGGATGGTAATGGTTACCATGAAGTATTAGTATCAGCCACAGCAATGTTTTCACAGCAGGGCTACCTATGGCCGCCAGCCAGGCTGCCTGTTTTTGAAGCAAGTCAAAATGTTGATAACTGTTCTCTTTCTCAAGGGCGGAAAAAAAAGGAAGCACTAAAGTAAGCTTTTCCACCTTATTTGTACTGGGTTTTTTATACAAGGGTGCTTTCCTGCCAACTTCTTCCTAAGAAAACACTTGGCCATCTGATTCCCTTTTTTTTTATTATTGAGTATTTCCGGCCAACACAGTTCCTGTGAGTGCATGCCACAGTTTTCCTAATTAGCCGCAACTCCATCTTGACTTCTCTGTCTTTACACTCAGGTGATATTCTCAAGCTGGCAGTTTTTAGGTTTAGTGTAAAATTATTTCAGCATGAAAAGCTATATAAGCCATACATAACAAACACAGGCTTCATATTGCTCATGATTGCATGCAAGAAGAATAGTTCAAATACTCTCTTTCTGTTCAAATTTGTTTCTAGCTCCAGAAGCTTTTATTTGGTCCTACAGACCACTTTTCTGCTGAAGCATTCTCAAAGTTGTGCTTCAACTAGTCCAGTCTTACTTTGGAACTGTAACCACCTAGCAGTCAGCCGACCAAGCACTCATAAAATTGAACAGGTGTTTACCGGTAGGATGAAAAATTTATTTTTCTTTAAATCACAAATTATTTTCCCTACTGATTATTCTCAGCTTTGGCTGACAGTGTTTACCGTTTTAAGGCTGATTTTTAAGTGGTGGAATTTTGCTCTCCTCTTTGTTTATTTTTAAGAGTTCACTCTGTCCTGACTTAAAAACAAACATATGAACTGTAAACCACATATAAAGACACTTGCCCTGCTCATCACAAAAGTCTTGTCTTCTCTGAGTTAGTTTCAAACTACCAAATTTACAGAAGTTAGAGCAACATTTTAAGCCTGGTGACTGAGTTCAGAGTTGGTTGTTGAGAGAAGCTTTTAAAACACTCTTCAGATAAATTTTATCAGACGCAGGTTGAGGAACCCTTGGGAGTTGCAGAACAGCTTAATCGGTGGAGCCACTTCAAAGTTAGACTGTGAAACTGGAGACAACATTCGGCCTGAACACCTCTTGGGCTGAGTCTGCACTCGTGTTGCTGATCATGATGGCATGGCTGTAACGCATGTGGTAGCCATGCCAGACTTTGGTCCTAATTCTACTCTCATAAACAGGAGCTGTACTCAGCTAACTTTTCTGGACGCTCCTCTGATTCTCAGTAGTTTAAGGGAGAAAGAAGCCACGTGCAAAGTTTTTGTCATCTGATGGCATTTCAGTGACTCCTACTGAAAAGATACTTGTATAATGAGTGCCACCAGCATCACCGGGTGTAATCGCCAAGCTTTTAGCTGGCTTAACTGATAGAAAAGAATTAAATGGATATGAAGAAGGCAAGTACTTCTTCTCCAAGTCAGGACTGACAAAGAGCAGCAAAGCAGAGCCAGGACAGCAATACTGTTGAGAGTTCAGGATTTAATCTCAAGATTCAAAGTATTTTTTCTCCAATTTCCAGCTCCTGCATTCACAAGACTCTCAGCTTTCTATTAGTTTCTTTTCAGAAAACCAAAAAGATGCCTGAAGTGCATGTCAGACAAAAATTAGTTTACATCTTCCCTGCAATGCAGTTAAAAACACACATTCTTTATAAACAACTGTCCAGATTATGGATCTTCATTCTGAATGGTTGAATTTGTCAATACAAAGCTAGGAAAATAAGTATGAACTAATCAGCTAATCTAATAGTATTAATGGAGCTCATAAAAATCAGATATACATTGAGGTTTGAGTTGGATCTGCATCTTCAAATACTTTAAAACATACTACATAGTTTACCATTATGAAACGTATTTTAGACTAAAATTTCCCCCTTCAGCTTCAAAAACAAAAACCGCAAGATAATCTGCCAATTTGGCGTTTGGCATTCCAGTAAACAGAAGTTGTTCAACACCTTGGCAGAATGCTAAGTTTAGAGTCTTTTTGTTGAACTCATTTTTCTTTTGGAATACTTTTAAAAGCACAGTACCAGCATCAAAGGCTAATGAAATAAAATTGTCAGTTATCTGAATCCTTTACTGAAGGCATCTAAATAGATTCACTGGATATGGAGAAAGAAGTTGTAATTAAATGCAGTATCAAAAGGACTTATTTGCAAACATATACCGACCTGCCAAAGAGATACAGGTGCCCTGCAACATTTAAGAAGCGAGGCTTCTCTCATTAAGAGCTCCTTATGCAGGCATAATACATGCTTGTGACACCATGTCAAAATGTAAAGTTGTTATAAGTAGTGAGAAGACTTGTATCCTCTTGATGAAAGAAAAAATCCAGGCAATATGTCAGCCTCACCGTGCAGTGGGCCACCCACAGAAATGAATGAGTTTCCAACCAGTGATCATCAGAAAATGCACATACTAAATTAAAGCTTCCTGGCCAGCTGCTGGCTCTGATTAAGTCTTTGACAGTACAGGCCTGTGCTTGTGGTCTTAGCTCTTGGGATTAAATCAGGCTCTCAGCTTTGCATTTTCTTAAAATGACAGACTTTCAACTCTCAAAGACTGGAAATAAAACATGAAGGTCTGAGCCAACTCTAAGTGATAAATCTTGAGAAGTCACCCCTAATCTGTTGTTCTTGCAGCCCAAACTAGCGCAATCCCCGTGGTACTACAGCATCCCCGGGGCTGCTGAGGCAATTGTACCATCCTCAGTGAGGGCTAGGGGCGATATTGTGTCTCCAGGAAAAAAATGAAGCTCTGTTCCATCACCACCTCTGCACAGAAAAGGTATTTCTAATGTGCCTGTCCTCAATGCAGAGTCCCACAGCATGGAAAAAATGCTGTTAAAGAAATGCTCCTTGCTTCTTGTACCTATTATTATGGATTATTTAACTTCAGCCAAATACAGACCACAGTCTGCTGTGAGTGACTCATTGGAGTTACAACACTGGAGTTACTCAAACCTTGCATTTCAATGAGGGGCAGTATTATTTCACACGTGGCAAACTAGGATGATTAAGCCAGCCTGTGAACAAGGGCAATATTTACCTGTCATCTTCCTTTAGGACATTTTATGTTACAGACAAGGCAGTTAAAAGAGGAGGGCTTTTTTTTGACAGGTTAGTTTTTGTTTTTTTGCAAGCTTTCCATGTAAATTGTTACTAGATGTGATGTGGCAAATGTAAAACCTGCAAAATAAACCCTCCCATTTTCTTAAAAAAAACTTGAGGTTAATAAGAATACTAAATCATAACATGAATTTGTATGGATCCCAGAAAAACAGTGATAGTCTTTGGATCCTGAACAGAAAGACTACACTAACAATATTTTAAAGAGTCCATCAAATACATTAAACATTATTGAATACATTATATCAATACCCCAAATGTATTGATCTCTTGCCAGTCTGTCCAATGTAGCTACAGAGAAACTCCCAATCCAGTACATAATTGAAATGAAAATACTTCATTTTTCAGCCGCAAAAACAATAATTTTTTTTCCTAAGCAAAACTTAAAACTGGACATATTCATGAAAATGGTTTTTTTTCCACACTTTTCATAGGCAGGGAAATATATTCCAGATAACTCTACAATTATTTTTTTCATTCAAACAAATCTGAATTTAGAAGTGAAAACAGGGAACCCTGTACTGCCTCTGTCAGAAGGCAAGAAGTATTTCATGAAAATTCCTAACAGAATAGGACAATGCATGTGGGAAGCTTAGGCTAGCCCAACTTCAGCATTTAAGTAAAAACAGGATTATAGGTCTATCTTCTTCAGGATTTAACTTTTACAAAGACATAACAAACCTCCCTACTATTGTAAAGAAAAACATTCATTCAGTTAGATCATGCTAAATTTGTGAGAAACAGATCCGCAGATTTTCCTGAAGGTGAGAGAACTGACAAAGAAAATTATTCAATGCATAAGAGGTGAAAATACAAGTTGGAAAGACCTGTGACAGAAAATGTCACAGGTCTCTAAGATTTTGCTCTAGCAAATACAATAAAACACATGCTTTCTTTAGCAACTTGTTGCTTGACAAATGGAACAAGTTTTTCTCTAATGCTGGCCTTCAGTTACATTCATTTCCTTGTTACATACACATCATCTGACTTCAGCACAAACCAAACATGTCCCATGCATGCATGGAAATCTATTGTGAGGTAAATCTGGCTACAATGTTTTCCGCTTGCCTGTGTTTAAAAAAATCTAAGTTTTATTGTGACTACTCCTGAAATTAAGCACTGCAAAAGAAGAGAGTGAAACTTTTCTTCAGAAGGGAAACTCCTGCATCCCTTGTTTTTGCAATGCTTTACTGACCTCCATGTCTATACGGACCAGTTTCATTTAAAAAAGCAACTGTTGGCAGTTTACCACTACCTAATTTATTCTTTGGCTCCAGTCAGGTATTTCACAGTAACCGTTATACCTGTAAATAGCTGTCAGACACTAAGATGGATACAGAATGCAGAAACATCAGTTAAGTCATTAATTGAACAGTGACTTTGTTATTGTGTAGTAACTACAACCCCCTTTTGTACAAACAGGCATATATATTGTATCTATTCACTGAACCTCTTGATTTCACTCATGTTGTGAATAAGACACTACTCTCATATTAACTTTAATACCCTGAATAGTTTATTGATTTGAATTCATGGCATAAAATTAAGCACATATGGCAGTCACAGTCTCAGGATGAACTTAAGCACTTGCTAAGAACTGAGGTGTTATTCAGCACTTAAATTGCCTCTAGTTTAAGCCTTGTTTGAGAGAAAACTACAGTAACTCATTCTCTTCCAGGTTGAAGAGAAAAGAGAAAAAGGAAAAAAAACAATAAAAAAAAAGAAAAGGATGGAAAAGGAGAGAAAATGAGGAAGAAATGAGTTACAGAAGTGGATGACTGTATGTAGTTCAGGCTTTTTCCACTTGCTAGCCTGGACCTCCTTTCCGGTCAATTATGCAATTCAGAGGAAGTTGTGTGGTGGGAAAGATCACACAAGGTGCTGGAAAAGACAATACCAAAAGGAAAAGTCTGTCTTGGTTAAACAAAAATGACCTAAAGGAAGAAGACAGGTAAATGTTGTCCTTGTTCACAGGCTGACTTAATCATTCTAGTTTGCCACTTGCTAAATAGTAGTTTTCATTGAAATGCAAGGTTTGATTTTGTTATGAGTCACATGGTACTGTAATTCTTTCACCTTCCTTAACCCTTCCTCAGTATTGTGGACATTCTATTAGTCATGTATATATACGAATGATGTTTTAGCAACTTGGTATATTTTATGGGGCCCTGAACTTCTTTGAGCATTATAAAAGAACGTAGCATTCAACAGGATCAGTTCTAGATTTGCAGCTATCACAGTTAAACATTC
The DNA here is from genome assembly GCA_013397275.1 of Burhinus bistriatus. Taxonomy (NCBI): domain Eukaryota; kingdom Metazoa; phylum Chordata; class Aves; order Charadriiformes; family Burhinidae; genus Burhinus; species Burhinus bistriatus. The sequence goes on from VYXH01001759.1 coordinate 1,349,583, forward strand.
TTTATTCCAACCACGATGACATATGCTCATTTCTATTTCAGTTAATGGCAAAATCTTCACACACTATTAAGGAGTAAATTAAATTCTGGGATAGTCATTCTACAAAGTTTTTTAAAGTTCAACTTCTAAATGGTAAAATTTACAGACAAAAATATCTGCCAGTAAAGTTTCAGGTTGTGTCATCTCTAAGTTACTATCACTGCTTTTTCTTCAGAATAAAATAAGCTTTTGAAGTTCAGCAATGCAGTAAGTGACAACACATAAAATAGAAAATTGTTTCAAAATAAACAAAAGTACTAAAAACATTCTTAAAACTCTAATCAGAAGCACTTCGCTGAACTGCAGATATTGCGATAAACATTTGGACCTGTACACAAATATCACAAATAAGTAGGTTGAATTCACAAAACTTCCAAACATCTCAGTGTTTGTGTTCACATTTTTTCCTCGGGGCCACCAAATGCGACATCTGGTATTCTTATGGTTTTTCCATTATTCAGATATTAAAATATTGCAAACAAAATCAGATGAGGGTCCTGGATGAATAAGGGAAAGCTTGTAAAAATCTTAAACACAACCAAAACATATGTGTGTAACTGAAATCCGTGAGTACTGTCCCTTTATGAGGGCCAAATGGGAGGTCCTGGATTTGCTAAGTGCGGCAAAAATAGAAGCTAATTCCAGTATCAATTCCAATGAAAAGCAAAACACTAATCTACTAGGTTAACTGGTAGGATTGTTAAATAATGTTTACTTCTATTTAGGGAGCATCTGTTTTCATATGAATGATACAAAAATTAAGGTTGAAAGTGAAATCTGAAGTCATCAAGTTCATACCCATGCTCTGAGGCAGGACCAGTATGTCTAAACTACCTGATTTTAAAAATTGCCAAGGACATTATTTCCACAACATCACTAAGTGTTCTGGTCCAATGCCAGCTATCTTCTGAGAAAGAAAGTTCTCCTTAATATGCTGTCTAGACTTCTGATACAAAATAAACTGATTACTTCTTATTCCAAACTTTGTGAACAAGATTGGAGCCTAGATTACAGACTCATTTTACATGTGAAGAGATTGCTGTCACAACTCATCTCCTTCTTGTCTTTGCTAAGCCAAACAAACTAAATTATTTCCTCACAGGCAATATTCCTTAGCATGTGTTGCCTGGATTTTAATCCATTCTTGATATCTTTATGTCTTTCTTAAAGATTATCAAAATATTCCAGCTCCTCAGTGTCAGCGAAAAGAGATTATCTTCCTTTTGATATTCTGCTCACAAAGCACAAAATATTTGCCTTTTTTTGTACTGCACTAGTGACTAATATTTATGTTGTGATTCAAAATAATTGTCCTGCATATTGTTTTTGGAAGTTAATCCTTAGTTTCTTTCCCTGCAATTGATTTTTCCTTCTTATGTGCAACTACTTTGCATTTTATTTCTTAATTTTACTGATTTTGAATTATTTCAACAATTTTTCAGTGTAATTTTGAATGGCAATCATTCTCAAGAGCTTGCAGTCATCCAGAAGTAACAGTTGGCTGAGTTCTACGTGCTGTTTCGATAGTGTAAAAGCACAATCCATCTCACTAGCACCTTTTTTATTCTACCAAAAAATTAGGCAACGGAAATGGGAATAAACTAAACACAGGACTCTCCCATTTGGGATGCCTCTTGGTATTTCCTCCTGGATCAATGTCATGGTTTGAACCTTCTCCAAAAATGCAAGTTCAAAGACAAGTTCGGTGTCAATCAGTTGAATGCCCACTTTATAATTTCATTTGGATTTGGTTTTACTGAAGTGCATCTGATTTTTTTTTTTTCAGTTCATCGAGTTAATTTAACATTTAAATTCTTCCCTACAGATTGCTTGTAATTTTCCTAGGTTGGCATTTAATTGACATTCTCTACTTAATTACTGAAGTTATTATTGAAAATACTGAGTTGCGTGAACCCTTGACAGATTCTTCTGCAATCCCACTTGACAGCTTGGTGGTGAACCACTGAGAACAATCTTAGCCTTTAGGTGAATAGATAAGATTCAACCAAGACTTTGACCATGCCTGCTGGTAGTGTTGGAAGTGGCTGATCCAAGCACAAAAACTAGAAAAGAATTACAAATGATTAACAGCAGCAGGTAAATTCTGACAGTGGGGATTAAAAGGAACACCTATTTGGGGCAGAGATGTCTAGGATCTCAGCAAAATGTTTTGCAAAGCTAAGCCTAGGAATAGAAAGCTTGAGGAAAAAATACTGTAATTTTTTGGTTGGACAGGCAGACTTTTAGGACATTGTAGCAGGCTTATACATTTTATCTGTCTCAGAGAGCTTCTTGCTTGAAAAGTTATGCACATTGTGTCGGTGTATTTTATTACTCTCCAGATTGCATTTACAGTCAGAATTCCCTTCTCCTGTCATATCAGGATCCAAGCAATTTTCTGATCAATCCTCCAAGCCAAACAAGACCATAATTTTCCATAAGAAAAAGAAACTTCCTAGAACAACCCCAAATCTGAATCAGAAATACAAAAACTTCATCTTGCTTTTACTGCCCCATAATTCAGCTAGCTGCACTCAGACAGGAGGGTAAGGGGGGGAATGTTTCCTTCTGCCACTGTTTCTTTCTGTCCAAAGTTGGTTGCCATCATGAAATATCTGTGCTCCACATATCACGCATTTCTTTGATAAACTGATACAACAGTATCCTGGAATGCTGAATATTACTAAGTTTCAAATTTCTGCAGGTTTTTATTCCTAATGCACAAAGAAAATTAAGAGATTTTGAATACCAGTTCACAAGGCGTGTGTTTGTTGAGCAATTACTCCCTACCACATATAATACTGAAAAAATTCTCATTTCTTTTTCAGAATAGACTTTGTATATCAGTCATCTGCCACTGACTTTAGCCATCAGCTACTACTGAAGCATGGTTTCATCTTTCACTAAAGGATTAGCCCATGCCATTCTCATCTGATATAGTCTTGCCCATCCATATATTTAACACCTTATTTTTAAATGTCTCTTTCCTAGTTATAACACAGAGATTATTATTCTCAGAGGTGATGAGGAGATGATCTGTATGAGTATGAGTGGAGCATTCCATTAAATCTTCCAATAAGCTCTGAAAGGGATATAAACTCTCTTTGTTGTGGGTGCAGTTGAATCTTTTCTGTTCTCTCGCCAGGAAGATATGAGTGGCTGGAGTGTTTGATTCTATATATAACTAGTTGATGTCAGCTGGATGCCAATCCCTTTGAAGAGGATCAGCCCCCAGTTTGTCTCGGTACTAGGTACCATGCAGATCCAAGCACAAGGGTAGAAACCATCCTGGACCAGGCAGGTCATCCCCATACATAACTAACTCCTGAAGCTTCAACTTAAGGTTTGAGATCGCTTTTTTCTGCACAACAAAACAGTAGGGTAAGTGTATTGTTTCCTGAAATATTTTGACATTGTCTGTCCTACAAACTGTCATATGAAAGACATTTATGTAACCTCTTGACTCTGCAATTAAAAAGATGTTTATTTTTTTACTTAGTCAGAAATGCACTTACTTTAAAGATGCCAGAGCATCTCATTTAGTTCCTCAAATTCTTTATTAGATTAAGAAATGTCAAAATGTAACATTTCTGAACTCATAAACCAAGATGTAATTAAAATATTAGTTATGAATTTACATCTTTTAATATAATGCATAGATGTGAGAAGGCCTAGACCACTGACACAGATTTTGCTACAGAATTTATGTAGCCAACTCAAAGTCCATTCCTTTGAATCTTCTATCCACGAGAACATGTCCTAGCATCTGTCTGCAAGCAAGAACTGCCAGTGCATTTTGCACAATTAAAAGTGCAGTATTTCTAAATCAGAAATAACTAACTTCACTATTCAGCCATTCTAAACAGGCTATTAGAAATTAAAGTTGGCTGAATTGTGCAAGCTGGCTCAACAATGTAAAAATGTGTTGTTTTTTTTCAGCAAGGAAAAATCGTATCAGAAAATCACAATGTTATCACATTCTGCCATGGTCAAAGAGAGGAAACAACAAGCATCAGCCATTATGGATGAAATACAAAGAAATGGTATAGCGCTGAACCCAGCTTACTGTATATGCAATGTCCTCTAGCCCTCCCTAATATATTTTTTTAATCATAGAGTTTAACTCTCTTACAGCTTTGTCTCTCAGTGTTTTGCCATAAATAATCTTGTGGGAGTATCATGCTGCCTATGGTAACTAATCCTTTTGTAGTTGCCTCTTTTCATTTGAAAGCTATTTTCAGATGAACAACTGCTGTGGAGGAATGAAGTAATCTAACAGCTGATGTACATTCTGCTAGGATAGCCTTTCAGAATATTATTTGGGGTTAATAACATGACTTCATTCCATTTTAAAATGCTATCATCTAAGAAACATGCTGATTTGTATCCTCTTTTTTTGCTCTGTTTCACTGCTTTTTTATATGAATGATAAAAAATTTTGAAAGAAATGTTTACATCTCTGTTCCTTCCTCTCAAACTTTATCTTTGTAACTAACAAATTTTACTAGCATTTGGCAATTCTCTCTAATCCGCAGCCACCAATTAATCTTATATGAAGAAATTTTACTTTTCTGTTGTTGCACTGATGAAAATGCAGACACGTATGAGAAGGTAGTTTGATTTTCTAAAACAGGTTCTTCAAATTACACTTCTAGTGTAACACCTTAAGAAGCAATTAACTCAGTTGGGAATACAAATCTGCTTGGATTTCATTAGGTATGTGTGGGATGCTTTTGGAGATCCTTCCAGTGCTCTGTACAAAGCCTTTTTTACCATCTAGGCAAAAGAGCAATCTTTTTGAAGTGGTATGCACCCCACAAGCCTCACTGAAAAAGCAGGGAGCTCCATTAATACTTAGAATTTATAAAAATTATACCACTCACAGAGGATAAAACACTGGCCATTAAATTCCAGTATTGAAAATCTTTCTTGTGGGCTTTTGCTCCAAAGAATTTGGGGATGGTTTCTGTACTCACTCACTGACCATTGTGATTGCAGGAAGAATAGGACAAGAGACATTAGGTTTTTAGAAAAAGAAGCTACAAGTTTCAGTGCCTGGTCCTAGTCCTTCTGATATTTCCATAGGCTTTTTTCTGTAATTCCTATTCCTAAGCAAATACCTCTTTCCTCTTTCATTGTCCACTGAACACACATGTAAGTCGGAAAGCCAGTCTGCCCTGACATATTTCATTACAACTCCATTGTTTTTTTGATATTGTAAACCAAAGTATACTGTATGTGCCTGAAATAGCCCATAAACTCTTCAGGAGAAAAAAAAAAAAAAAAAAGTCTTTCATAGGTTTGCTTGGAATCAGGCATTTCACATGGTAAATGTTGCTACTCTTCATAGCAATACTAATAAATCTACCACACAGTCCTTAAAATCACTTGAGTTATTGGATAATCTGTGCTGATGCTGGGCACATAATCTGTCCTTTTTTTTATTTACATATTATCAGATTTGCTGTCAAGTTTAGATTCATACACACAGCTATGACAGTTTATCCTACAGATATGCTGCGATATGTGGCCACTGAAGGCAATACTAACTTTTTAAGTGTACGTTCTACTTTTGCATCTTCTTTGGATGTTAAAAAAATTATGAAATTCCATTAAATGGGTGTGATAAGAGTCTTAAATTTGTAACTGTACAAGCTCAGTGAAATCAGTTGAGAAACAGAAGGATAAATAAAGCTGTAATCACATAAAGTATATGCTAGTTTTTTGGGGACCAAATCTGAACAATTCTTAGAAAAATCAAGGGGAAATCTAGTTTTTAAATGACTAAATTCAGCTCTATTAATTTTTGACATTTTGTTTTTCCCCTAATTGTTAATTCAAAAAGGTTAACCTTAAATCTGGATGGTGAACTGCTGTCTTTCAGGGTTTTGCATCACTATTAGTAATGAAGGTCCTGCACCTGGTAATTACGTAAACATTAAATGTACTGTTTCAGCCCACCTCACAGACCTATGAAACTCCCCACTGTTAACAGAGGTAAACAGTAACAGAAGATTCTGTAACACAAGCCTCGGTAGCTTGGAATGACACACAGAAAGCCTATCTACTGCATTTTTATTCAGCTCCTTTTTATTATAATGCTTTCAGGTAAACAGTGAATCTCAAATTCCTCGTTAAAAGACATTCATAGCAGAAACAGTTGTTGATAAGATAAAAAAATCAATCAAGATTTTATCAGTGTCTGAAAGATTACCAGTCTGTGGTCAAGACTGGTAATGTCTGAAAGTCCACATCTCTTGTTGGCTTGTGTGACATGACTTTGTGTCTTAGAGAAGTTTGACATGTCATAAAATGCTGCAGGAACAGACACTAACTATAAACCCTCTTATGGTCTCAGAGGAGAGCCTGTGCTAGTAAATCAGCATGTGGATGTAGTGACCTCCCCAATCTCTCGGTTTTTCACTGGCAGACTTGGACTAATCATAACATCTTGGTAGTGGTAAACATTTATGTAAATACATATGTTTAAAGCAGCCCCTGGAATTCATCAGGTTAGCTTTCAATTACATTTAAATCTCATGTTCAGTTCTATATTATTTCTTAAATGCTTTCTTCAGTAGCTACATGATTAACTATCTTTCATGATACAGTTAAAAAAATCTTATTTCCGATACTACAACAAACACACTATCTGATATTCATTACTAAAATTTATAATCCAGATTAAGGTATTTAGAAGATTGTAAACTGGAGGATTAAAGGGGGATTAGGTGGTGAATGCAGGAGGAACTATATAAATCATATTTAAATACAGTCTGTTTTGATTTTAAGCATAGGACAGAAAGGACTTGGCACGAACAAATTAAGAAATTAAGCTAAAAGGTTAAGATTAGGATTAAACTATGAATTAAACTTCCATCTACAATGGCCATTTATGACATTGATGTTCGCTTTCTATCATCCTCTAAATGTCCTCCTTTTCTCATTGTTCATCACCTTTTCTGCACTGACACTGAAACAATCCCTAGACACATCATCAAACTAGACAGATGATTAGATTTTAGTTGGCAAGGGATTCAAATGAACTTCACACTTATGTTTTTGGGATGCTGCCTGGATACACAATAGTACATAACCATGGGTTACGAAGTACCTCGGAGCCTTCAGTTAACATTAACAAGAACAGTGCGTAGGTAAGGGAACTGCAAGGCCCAAAATAGTTAACATCCAGCGTGTCCCAGAAGAATATTGAGTGGTTTGGACAGAGATCTGCAATCACCTTGGCACCCCAGTCTCTCGGGATGTACATACTACCCACTCTGTATACAATGAAGAAAAGCTTTTTCTACATGAAAATGTTGCTGATTCAAGGGGTAAATTTCTTACTCCTTACTAATATGAAACCATCTAACAGTCCATAACCCTGGAGTAATCTTGAGAAATGACAAAATCAAAATATGACTTGTAGGTCTAGATTTCAGGCCACAGGCCAATAACTAGTGCACTTATCTCAATCACAGAGCCAAAACCCCACCACTATCTGTTACCGATATGGCTACATTGGGCAAGCTGAGTCATTTTCTTCCATGTTAAGAACTCTCTGTTTTGTAGTTACCTCTTAAATAACAGGAGGGTGTTAGGATTCTTTGCGCATACTATTTTTAAAGCAGAAGTGCATGCTCTGGCTCACGATACAGTTAGGTTGCTCTTGCTCCAGTTAAACCTATTGCAAACATTCAGCTGAAATCGGTATGAATAGAAGTGGATCAACAGTGATGCACTCCAGGGCCCACAAACTTGTTTGATTTACTACATGGAAAACTCTTCTCTATACAGCTTTGGCTAAATATTTAATGTACCTGTCTCAATTAAGTTTTCCTAAACATCAGGAAATCACACTGTTTTTCCAACATAAAGTTACTAGGAGACACATGCCTTGTTGAACATGTCATTTACTCAAAGTGAAATTCTGCATATGCAATATTAACTTCGACATTAGGTACCTTCTGCAGTTAATTAATTTGTAACGTTAGTTTTAACCTGGGCTTCCTGTGGGCCTACTCTAGAAGCAAGATACTGTCTTACATATAATTTGCTTTCATTTCATTTTAATGAATTAAAATCTATGTCAAAGTTCAGAATTTTAAATCATGTAGACCATATGTGAAGAATAGAATGTCTTATTATTAAAGAACAGAATGTGACTTTGAGTAAGTGGCTCAAAGAAACATAGTGGACCATTGATATAATCCTCAAAGCACACTGCATCTTCCTATTTTTCTTCCTGACGTTTATGAACAACTAAGGTGAATAATTTCAATTAATAAAATCATAAATATTAAAGTAAGTAGCAATAGGAATTATTTTCTTAAAAATTCTGTTCTTACTATGGGATCCAATTATTGTTGTATTTGTTAAATCTACAGCCTTCTAAGCAGAAATAAATTAGTAGAAAATAGTTTGTTGAAGTTACTATATACTAAGGTTTAACCTTTATCTATAGGTTGAGAACATCTAGTGAGAGTGTTCAGTCAGTAAGCAACAGCTTGCTCATAGCCACCAGCATCCCAGTTTCCAGAATATTACCACAAAGATGACCAGTAGAGTTTCTGATATTCAGAGTTCTCCATTTACAGTCCCAAACGATCTCCCCTTCCCCTGCTTACGCATTTTCATTTTCAAATCGCCCAGGAGGTCACTAAAGACAATGAAGGAATTTTCCCCAAGCAGTGAATAATGCAATATTGCATCTAGTAATTCAGTTTCCTCTTAGAGAGAATTAAAAAGAAAATGTTCTAAATATATCAGTTCCTAGAAGCATGTTGCAGTTCTTTGTTAAGGCTCTCATTTTCAACACCTTGAGCTTTATTTTGAAAACTTCTTTTAAAATAGTTTAAAAACACTATTTAATACAGCCTTTCTAATGCAAACTTTTCTTAAAGTACAAAACATGCCCTGGATTTCAAAAGCAAGCAGAATATTAAAGAATAATTGAAAAGAAAATGTTTATAAGCTATAAGAAACTGGTAGGTATGTTTAAAAAGGGTTATACGCCCATCTATCCAATGCAGGACACACAAAGCTAACTGAAGGTTTGATGTGGGAGCACTGGGGTCAGATGGAATTTTGTTCCCAGTTTTAGCAGAAGCCAGTTTTTACCAGTCTGATATTAAGATGGTGTGTAGGACATTATAGACCTGATTTTGATAACAGCTGAATGCCATTCAACTGAAGTAAATTTGGAGCTTGAGGTGCTTAGCATCTTCAAAAAAACAGGTTTGTGGTGTTCAAAACTCTGCTCCAAAATTTTGGAAGAATGACTCATTTCACTAACACCATATGAAGCTATGTTAGATAAGTATGCATTAACATGTTGTTGGATTTCAGGTTTAGGGTATGCAATATCAGGCATTTTAGAAAAACAGAGGTATGTATTTATCTGTTGTATTGCAGTCTCACCCAGCTTAAACCTTGGAAAAAAGGTCAGCACCCCCAGAGATATCATGGTAGAGGAACTATCGACCCTCAGCAACAGAGGTGCAAGACTCTTCAAGAGACGTCAGCGGAGATCTGACAAATATACATATGAAAATTATCATTATGTAGCAAACAAGCCAAGAAATGTAAGTATTTTGTAATAATTTGTTAATGAAACACAGGGAGGCTAGGTCTGGTTCCCTTAGTGCTCACAATACACATTGTGCGTGATTTATTTGTAGTTTCAGGAAGAATGAAAGTCAAATCCTGTACTGGAATAAGGCAAACATGTAGTGAGCCATTTGTATTTTATTGAGCTCCTATAGACAAAAAATCTGAAAACCTTAATACTTAAGGACATCAGATTCAAATCATTCTCATTCAAATCTGATTCAGGTTACTAGTGATCAGAGTTATCCTGTAATAATTGGCTCATTGACTACTGAAAATTAACTAGTTAATGTGAAAACTAATTAGTTAATGATATTCAAAAGACTGGAAGAAATAAGAGCCTGTTTCATGCAACCTGTATTTTTATTAAAATAGGTTGGTGGTCTCAATGTGGTTCCCAGGCAGCAAAATGACTCTCACAACTGGCACTAATACACTTCTGGCCTGCCTGTCTCAACAGGAGAAAAAAGATGGAGTTTGTCACTGAGACTCAATTACTCTCTGAATAAAGCATTAGCGATACCCTGGGAATCCTCATGGCAGGAACTAAATGCACCTGGCGTTTGTCTCATCTGTAGCCTTTGCAAAATATTATAAACCTTTTGCTTAACCTCTGGACAGCAACATTCATAAATTTTACCTAACTCTCCAATATGCTACAAGGTTTAATTATTTGAACGTGACTACTCTATGCTCAGTCTAATACAGCACACAAGCATCCCCCCTAATTCCAGTATTGCATTACATTCTGTTTCTCAGTTACACATATACATCCCCACTGATTGCAGATACAAAGGTATGTGACTAAAGCAGAATTTGTCCCAGTACTTTTAAGCTGCTTTGAAGATGAAAAAAAAATGTGCTACAAAAGTTAATTATTATTAATTAACCTAGGTAATACTTCTTGTAGAACAGCGATTCTCTTTCCCTGAAGCTTTTATAACTAATCATTGTACAGATGGTGTTACGATTGTGTTAGTATCCAAACCCTCCAGAATCCAAACAAAGACTTTAACTCGATTCTTTAATCTTCACTTGGGATAAGAAAAATGCTAACTATATGTAATGTATTGTTGTGATATAATCAAAAGTTTGTATCAGTCCAAACAGGAAACAAATAATTTATTAATCAGAACAGCAAAGCACCAAAGGGCTTACTCATACTATGTTTAATTTTACTAAAGAAAATACACACACACACATAAATTAATCAGAAACAATAAAATGAATGCAACTTGTTGACTTAAGGAAACTTTTTGTCTTGTTGCATCTCATAATGAGGCTTTGGGAAGAGATAATAAAAGACATTTGCAATTTACCATTGGCCATGCTAACCAAAATATTGAGGGATCTCACAACAGTCAGAGAGGTGATTATTTGAGCTGAGTTCAATATTTCCAATATCACAACTGAAATCTCTAAAATATTTTTGTTCCCTTCTTGAAGAAGAAATTCTCTATGCTTTGGTGACTGTAAATACATTTGTAATTCTGTGGCCCTTGCATCTCCCATACAAAAAATTAACTTTACTCAGGAAGAAAAGTATGTCTTAATATCCCGTATCATAGAAGAAAAATTTTTACATTTCTTTTTTTATGGGGCAGATATTTCAAACTTCTTTGGTCACTCACTTAACAGAAATTAAATTACACATGGATCAAATGGGATCGTGTTTGAGTTTTGATAAATCTGCCTTTTTAAAATAAATCTGCACAAAAGAAAACCCATATAAAAAAATCTGAATAACTCCATTGAACACTCAAAACTATTATTAGAACACTACTATTTAGAAGCCCATCTATGAATACGGTCCCCCCAATTTCTCCCTCTACTGAGTATTAGAAGCTACACAGAAATTCTGAGCACACCACCATCAATCTTGTCAGGATTTCTGTATCCAGTTTCACGTTTTTGCTACAGTCTGACAGATCAGTTCCCCTCTAGTCTAGTTCTTGCCACAAAAACACATAGAGTACACATGCTGTACGGTCAGTATGACATTCTGACACATGAAAAAACAGTGCCTCTTTGGTTTCTGTTTCCTTTCCTTAAATGCCTATTTAGCCACCACTGGTGTTGTCTTCTTCATCTTTATGATTTTGCCTGCCAAAACTAATCTTTCTAACATACTTCAGGATGGCTAGAAAACATTCTGCCTTGATCTTTTTTTGTTTTAAGTTTAAACAAGTATTATTTGTTTGCTTTCCTACTTCAAGAAACTCTTACTCTTAAACAGTCTATATTTAAATTGCTTTTAGCCTATGTGTCATAGCTAAAATAAGATACTGACTTCTTAAGAGACTCTAATTCTATATTTATGCAACAATGTTTAAGCCTTTGGATGTTTCCTTAGAACCAATGACCTGATAGGAGGGCGGAAAAATAACAGTATATCATGAATGTCCAGGAAGCGACCTGCACTGGAGTTATTTCTATTATAAATAAAGGAAAAGAAAATCCTAAACAAAAGCGATCCAACAAATGCAGTGAATTTTCAACTGATACGGGAAGAGACGCTTTAAAGAATCAGTGCTTTGAAACTCAAATGGTTCAAACTTGCCAGATTTCTTGAATCTTTGGGTAGCAAGGGTGCTCTGCACATTAACAGCTTCTAGTGTCTAGTGATCCAAGGGACACATTTTATGGGCCCCCCTGCCAAAGTGACCAGATCTACTCTTTGCTGGTAACCACACAGCCCACACGCACAGACAGATTTTGTGGTGATTGGTGGATGGGATGAACTCTCGATGTAGATTGCATATCAATATTTAAATATCCCAAACTTAGGAAAAGGTCAGACAACTCAGCTGGATGGTTACAAGGCTTCAGGAATTTTCTTGACCTAGCTGACACCACCTCCAATCCTTTCAATAAAGCATTCACACACATGTAATAGACATTGAAAATTGTGCTGGGATATCATTCTTAACACTGAGAAATTATTCATTTTTGCTTACATCACCAATGTAAAAGAGTTGTGAAACTGTTTAATCTTCTGGCTAACATCTAGAAAATCCTGGGGAGTGCTACCTCGCAAACAGGGTACTGAACAGAAGGACAGTATGCCTTCAGATAGTATACCCTGAGCCTCAGATCTGGGCTGTAAACCGGAGTATCACTCCAACCTTCAACAGAAAATCACAGAGCCTTTTTTGCCTGTGCTGTCAATGGTATTTATTTGTATCTGAATGCAGCGTGGAGAGCCCATACAGAGTGTTAAAATGGACGGCCTCAGTGTGGAAGGAATTCCCCAGCATGCCCCAATGACACCTCCTAATACACCGGATCCCCGGAGCCCACCACATCCTGACAACATTGCCCCAGGTAATATACGAGTTTACAGACATTAAACATAATTCCTTCTCATTTCACAGCAGAGGAAGGACCTCTTTACAAAACGCTATCTTCAACAAGAGCTTGATAATGGACTTACTATTAGAAATCGATAAATTTGAGTCAGATAACTAAGCAGAGTCTCCCACAGAAATGTAAAGTGGTGCTCTTCAGTCGCTTCTGTTCATTCTTAAAGATTCGATATGGCTTTTGTACTACTTCTCCCTAAACTGAAAATATACATTAATATCAAGAGAAACTGCTCCTACATTTACTGGTCTTATAAACACTGAGAAACAGATCCTCAGATTTCAGACCAGATTAATACACTGATTTTTCTTTGCCAAATCTTTGTTTCTAACATGCAACACTGCTCAACAGTCTGAAAGTTATCCATTGTAGTTTAGTTACCCATAAATGTAAATCTAAAGTCACGGCAAGTTTTGCTAGAAACTTTTACAGAAGAGTAACTTAAAAAGGACTTTGCCTCTGGCTGTATAAACTGCTCTTTTTTAAGTCCTTAACTGTGAGGGTACTGTTGCCTTTATTTAAAGCAGTGAGCTACAACGTGGCCTTATTTTGTATTCTTTAAAGACAAGAGAAAGCTAATTTGTTTTAATTAATTTATTCAGCGATATAACCCTTCTTCCTGTTTTTGAATTATCCATGAGCAGACTGTGGTTTTTACAAATTCATTCTTTGTTCAGAATTACTCAATGCATGTTTTGTGCAGGCCTTTTCCAGTCTACGTAAACTAGGTCAATGCTACTCTGTAAGTGACTGCTAAGGCTCTGTGCATCCATTGGTCAAATGCAATGCAAACAGAGAATTTCCATTGCTAAGACATGATAGAAATCTTCAAGCCCTTCTTTAAGCAAAAAAGGTCTGGCAAAAGGAGTAGATATTAAACCACAGGGTTTTTTTTAAGCTTATAGAAGAAAACAGCATTAATTTAAAGAGCAAGATGTAGTGGGAAAGTAAAAGGGTAGAATAGATTTCCCTTGTTGAACTATCTTAGTTTTAACCAAAAGGCTGTTTTTAAAATCTTTTTTGTTAATTCAGCCCAAGGGCTGTGTAGCTATTGTCTGGTTTCAAACAAATGCTTATAATGATAGAAACAAATTTATATAAAACTAAAACAATCTTGGCTTCAAAAGAGGGTGGAATACTTTGGAGTGGTCATCTAGAAGGCTACAAATTCCCCCCTGCCAGCTTTCTCTTTCTGTGTAGCTTTGGCTGGGTGACTTGATCCAACTGTTCATTTTACTTAACTGTGAAATGATGGTATGTTGCTTCCGAGTTACATCGGATGGCGGTAAGGAAGCAGAAAAGGCAAAGTATTATTACAATGGGTTTGCCTTGATTGCCTTGCAGGATATTCTGGACCACTGAAAGAAATTCCTCCTGAAAAGTTCAACACTACTTCTGTACCAAAGTATTATCAGTCTCCCTGGATAGAAGCCATTAGGGATGATCCAGAGCTGCTAGAAGCTTTATATCCTAAACTTTTTAAACCTGAAGCAAAGCCAGAACTGCCTGACTACAGGAGCTTTAACAGGTAATTCTGAATGGACACTGAATTTTACAGTGCAGAGAAAAATTACTATGAAATGAAGCATTTCTACCAGCTGTAAAAAAAACCTACTACCTGTGTTTGCAAGTATATGCATAAACATGAATGTGAACACAGATTACAAGTGGCAAACAAGAGCATTAAGGAGGAAACTAGTCTCTCTCTGAAGTATGGACCCCAAAGTAAATTGTAGGAATGTAAGATGAATTATTGAAAAAACTGAAAGACAGAAAGAAAGTATCAGAATCTGGTGTACTCAATAAATGGGAAACACGGGCTATAGCAATGCTTCAAACTCCTTTCAGTATTTCTGTTGTTGACTTCAGCAGGTAGAGGATCATAAGATCTACCAGGGAAACTCTCAGTCAAAAGGTTGTTTGTAAGCTGTATTATGCAATTATTTTTTTTTAAATACAACTCACATAGCTTGTTTTTTAGGCAATGATAGTACAATGAACTTTATCCCTCAACCAATCCCTCAGACCAGTTAGCAGATTGCATATTTTATTGCATTTTAAATTTTTTATATCTTCAACAACCTTCAGTAACAAATTAACAGATAAAACATTACAAGCAGACTTAAAAAACATAAATAAATGGGATCTAAGAGTGAAGTTATTTACATAGTTACTAGTATACTAAGGCTGTCAATAGAACTTCTAGATATGTGGACAATACTGGCTTCTGAACTGTTTTGGAAGTTTTAAAACACATTTATGTCTTTTGCTTTCATTCATACCATTCACACTATCTTTATTTATTGAAGTTATGGACAGTTTTTCTCTAAATAACGCCTGCTAAGTTCCAGACAGCTGAGCCAAACCAAAACCCTTCTTCAAAACTCCAGACAGTAATCTATTGAAAAAGAAAATGGCTCATGGCAATATAAACTTAGAGAAAAATACCACAAACATCACTTGTGTTCCTGCCGCTGAGGTGGGCCTCAACTATGAGTGCAAGGACGAAAAAAAAAATTACACAATTCAACATCAAAACTGGCACTACAGACACTACACTAATTCTGATTTCCTAACAGCAACATATATTGCCATGTTAATAATTAAGTTTGTGTGGCACACTCTTCTCAGCAGACAAAATAGCAAATACAAGTCAGAGCGATGTGCCACAGCTGCTAACACTGGAACAGTAACAGTTCAGTTTATGTACTATGGTTATTGCAACTGAGGGAAAAAAAAAAAAACAAAACCAACAAAAAACTGCCAAAGATACATACACACAGAAAAGAGTCAGAATCAGTTCTCTCTCTCACAAGAGAAATCCTGAGTCCAGCATGAGAGTCATTACTGTGAAAGACAGGATCAGACAGGGCACAGAGGCCCCATTAACAGGGATAGGTGTCTTGAGATGGTATCTGATGGCTTCTTTGTGGATTTTTAGCTGCTCTGTGGTCCGTATTCTGTTAGTTGTCCCCTTTACAACACTAACTGTTCGGATTTCTTTACAACACTAACTGTTTGGATTTCTTTCTATGGGGATTTTCTCTATGTATGACATGGCAGAACTATGGCTCACCACAGTCCCAATTTCTTGAACACATGTGGATTCGTATAAGGGAAAGGTCAATATTCTCCCTCGTAACTGCCATAAAAACCTAAAACTTGGCACATAAATCCAGATCCAGGCTGTGAAATTGCTAAATTCAAAACACAAGGCATACAAATATAATCCACCATAACTCTCCTTCTCATGGAAAAAATTCACATCTAGAAGAAAATAAAAGGATGTCTGGTGCACCTAGAAAAGCTGTTACATACAGTATATTCAGATTTATGTTTTCCAGCAAGAGAGGATAGATCCAAAAAGAAATTGAGGTTTTTTGAAATTGGCATTCAAGATACTAGCCTCTTGGAGAAGATTGTACAGCCATGACTTAGGTGTCTACACTCCTAAAAATCCTCAGGAGAGTGGGGTGCCTAATTGTGGGATTCAAAACTGACAGCACACTACATGCCAAGCTAACCAACAGAAAATATCACAGAGAAGCCTAAAAGTGACTTAAATTTCTCTTTGCTAAGGCCATCAACACCTAATTCTGTCTGCCTATCCTGAGGTCAGGGCTAGATTAAGGTCTTTCTTTTCAAAACCAGAGCAGGGGTCATATGTATTCTTTTGAAATTTGTAGACAATAAGGTTCATGTCTTTGGAAATTTATTTTTACAGACATGTAAAACCCTGAGGAGAGGTGTAACAACTTGATTTCTGGCTCTTCTACAGAAGAGGTGGGAACACTCTTCACTTCCCTTATTAAGACCTCTGCCATAGTACAGAAATAATAAACCTCTTTGGGCTAGAGGGAGTAAACAACTTTCTCTAGCTGAACAATTGAGAAACTCACTTGGAGAAAGAGAAACCTGGGCCTACAACTGAGTTCCCAGATCTTTCAATGCACTTTCTTTAATTACTACTTACAGTAAATTAAACAAGCAGATTTAGGAGCAGAAAACAGGACCTACGCTTCTTTGCTAATAGTTGTGTGGCCTGATATCTAGTCTAAGACTCCTACTCTAATCCAAGTAATTTTTTATTTCTGGGTAGCATTTTTGCTGGAATACTGTATGTGAGCAGTGAGGTTCACGCTTACAAAGAGATGCTCTCAGAACAGAGACGCTCTGGTCACAGACATACTATTATTTGACACAGAGGTTCAACACTAACAGCCATGGATTTTGTGTGAAAGTGCCTTGACGTGCTATTTTGCTCAAAGCTTGCTGCAGTAGCATATTACGTGTGTTTTCAAGCATGGAAGTTTAGGCAAAAGATTTTTAATTAGAGAATCACAGATGAGCTTTGGTGTAAGATAGGTGCAGCTGCGAGTATAGCTAACATAAAGGCAGATCTGAGCATCTGTGTAAGGGAAACGTTAGGTATCTCAGGAATTTAGCAACCTATGGGCTTCCCACATCAGGTGAGATATCTCTTTGGACTTCTGTGTCTAGATCCTACTAAGTTATCCTGTGCATCTAGGTCACAGCATTCTTGATTTCTCTAATTGCAGTCTTGGAGAGAAAGCAAATTATACTGTATTAAACAATTAAAGTGCAATATAATGGCACCATTTTGTTATCAGTGAGGGTATCAATCAAGGCTTTCTATCATGCTTCATCAGCCAATAAAGTGCTATTACGTTTGTTCTCCTGCAAAACAGTGGTACAGTCATCATTAGTCAGGAAGGGGGGTGGTTAACAGTAAGTATGATGCATAGGCCTCCCAAAGGAAATGGGCCTGAGATTCTTCTCAGTTCATTCAGTGCTATCTGTTAAAACGGCACGCAGACTTTACAGGCCACTTTCAGCTTTCCTTGTTACACAACAAACTGTAAACCCAACACAACTTTAGCAGCTAGGGACATCTGATGTGTTGGAACAGATGCACACATGCATGGCTTAAAAGTACATTCAGCACTAAATGGCATTCAGAATTTTTTTTCCACTGCTAGCAATAAAGAGGCGACTCTGGACCCTGTAGCAGCGCAATTTTTATAACAGAGGCAGAATCAGAACTAAGGAACTCATAGAGGTATTAGTTGGGGTCTAGTAGGCATTTTACGCTGCAGGGATCTTGCAATGCTGGCAGGTCAATGAAGCAAGAAGTGGTGGCAGTGAACGTCAAGCACACTTGCCTCCTGAGGCAGGGCTTTCTGTGAGACAGACAGCAATGCTTTAACAGCACATAGAACTAGAGAGAGTGTATGATCAGAGAAATTGGGTTCTGACAATCTCTGAATAGACTGTTCAGATCAGGCTACTCTTCCTCCTCCTGAATGAAAATGAGTCTGTGCTAGCAGAGAAATGCTGCAGAGCAGAGCCATCCCATCTGATTTCTCTTGGAGATTAATTCCTATTAGGATTGAAGAAGTATTTATGGGTGAAAAATTTTCTTGCCTCTTTTACCAGTGTGGAAGCACCCAGTAATCATCTGTGGTAAAGACAGCATGAATCTACATTTGCTGAGGAGTTAGCAGTATCAGTTAAATTAGTACCTTTATCCCACCTGCTTTCTTGGAGCTGGTTAAAATATCAAAGGTAGGATTATGAGTAACATACAAAGCACTGTATCTTACTCACATAAGAGAAGCAAGTCTGACTAGTTCTGCCTCTCCTACCAGATAAATTCTTGCTCAGCTTTCTCAATTCCCAAAGACTACTGTTTCAAAAACTCTACAGGAATCCAGTCCATCTGGACTGGGCTCTGTTTTTATTGATTAATGGATTCTAGACTCTATTGTAAAAATGCTGAGATCCAGAGCCTCAAAGGAATTTTGGGTATTAACTTGAAGTGATGTGAGATTAGTGAAAGCCAGTTCCTTAGCACCCGAATACCTCTGAAATTGGCATTAGCTCTTGCACTAAGCTACAATGAAGCTCTGAGTATTTTGCAGGGTCAGGTTCTTTGCTCCTATATTTCCTTTTTGCACAGAATTAACAATAAGCAGAATGTTCTGACAGTCCCATTTTAAAATGTGAAACTCACATTTTTTGTAATTATGTAATTGAAGGTTCTAATCCAATACAGTTAAAACATTTCTTCAGACTTTCCCAAATAATCAAATTACAAGTAGTCTCCTCTGTTGAGACAACGTAATGTTCAATAAGAAAGACTGCAGGGGAAAAAAAAAAAGAAGCCCTGCTAAAACAACAGCTAAAAATAAATGTGGTTGTGCCTGCTAGTGTTAAATCATGCACCTACTTTTTAGGAATATGCAAAGCGAATATTAAACAATCTCTTACACTTCCTGGTGCCACTTCCTATGGCTCTGAACCAGCATTTCCGCCCTTATTATGAGCAATGACTACTGGAATTTTTTACACAAGTTTCAGGCTTCTATACAATGAATCAGAGCTCAAGTGATACAGTTGATGTGCACACAACACATGCCATTACAAAACCATGCTGTCAGACAAGTTATTGGTCACAAAAATATACTGCTGCTGTAAAGGAGTATTAACATCATTAGCCAATTACTGTAGTCTCTTTTGTGTCAATCATCACATGCTTCTGCCTAGCATGACGGAATGTATAGTTCTCTGAGGCCAGACTTTGTATAGTAACTATATGGGGTTTTTTCCCTCACAAAAGATATTTGAATTTCCATACAACACCCTTCTGTTACCTACAGAAACATGATGTATTTAAAACCCAAAAATAGTACAAAGAGGACGTTTTACACTATACAATTGTTTTGCATTTTATATAGCTATTATCGTTCTGTTCATATTGATTATCCCTTAAATTTACATATTAATGAGAATTAACTATTACAACAATGTGAGAATGTGTCTCTTAATTAGAGCAGCAATTAAAACAATCTTTATTATCCTGTAAGATGTAGATCACTACATTCACTCTGCCAATTACCAAGCAATTATTTTTAATCAGTATCATACGGTACCCAAATTGACATTGTGACCTAGAAGAGTTTCACAAGAAAAGCTTGATACCACGGGCACTTTGTATAATTTCCTTCGACCTCAAGACAGTTTAATGCCTGGACTGGCTGCTGCTACAAAATCTTGTCTTATCTTCATTTGAGAAACAGTTTTAGAACTTAATCCAAAGCAGTACTCTTCTCTCACTAAGTATGCATGCCCAGAACTTTCATGATTTTTCTGTATCTTACAGGATTGACCCTTTGGAGTTAACATCATCCCCTTCAACAAATGCTGCTTGTACCAAAATTCAGTGAATTAGCTGTGTAATGACACAGCAGTACCATTCCCTTTAGGTCACGGATTCATTTGTCTGAATTAATCTCTTTTTTTGTGTGTGTGTACTTAATTCTCCCTAGGTTTTGTTTTATCTATAGTTATCTTGCTGAAAATCCTAGTCAGATCTTCAAATGATCTCTTTTCGTTTCTGTCGGTATTAATTTCTCTGAGCTTCTGCTGTAATACCTGGAGCCACAAGAAATATATACCAACAGATTTGTTGCTTTGTATCAAACACACAAAACCTCCCAAGGCTGGTGAAATTCCATTTCAGAAAATATTAATTTTCACATGCCACTATGTATCTAGCTTTGCAGAAATCAGGTGCTCACGTGTAGCTTAAAAATCTGACACTCTTAACTGGCCAGAATATACCTCAGCAAAGTTATGCAACTGATCAAAATGCAGAGCACATATAACAGTCTGCTTGGTCACATTTGCTTATACAAAGGAGTCTGGAAAAAGTGACAGAAAAACTCAGGGGTTGGTTGGGTTTTTTTTTTCAGCCTAGAAACCTGCAAATACAGAAGAATCATGGGAAGTATTTAGAAATACTGTTGTTTTACAATATTTGCAAATGTATGTAACAGTTCCTGCTTAGTATTTCTTATCTTTTAGTTTCTCAGGCTTACTGCCTGAGGGAACATTTACATTTAAATAACATGAAAAATACTGGCCAAAGACTAGGGGCCAATTTCAGCCAGGGTTTCAAGATTTAGTTACATAAACATTTTCTTCAGAAACAAAGCTGGTGTAAGAAGTCCTCACCCATTCCCCTCCTTTCCAGAGCCTGTTGTCTTTGGCTGTTCTGTCCGCTTCACATTACGTTTTACTGCCGTCTCAATTATATTGCTACAATTGTTTGAGCGTAATGATATAAACCAGATTGCTGAAATAATTTGGATTTTAAAATGCTCCTTTGTTTTAAAAGGTCTTTGTTTAACCCAGATCACAGAAGTGACCCAAGTTTATAGCACAACCCACATACATTCTAACTGGTACGACAATATGGTGCTGAAATACAGCGTAGTGGGAGGAACAAGCAACTGGGGATAGGAGCAAATGGGTTTAAAACTTCCTAAACTAATTACCTGCTAGAGAGAACGCGTTGAGCTACGTTTTCAGACTTATCAACTTATCGCCAACAAAATAAGTTTAGTAACTGTGACTCACCAATGACAAGGTTTTCTTGTGACATCTTTTTCCCCTCAGCTTTTCTATTTAGTTGAATTTTGAAGTCTGAAGGTTTTATCTAAGGGAAAATAGATGGGATCTTAAAGAGAATTTGCCAGAAAAACAATCAGAATACTTTTCCCAAAAGCCTGAAAACATGAACAAGAAATTGTACCCAATCTGTATCATTGAAATAGCTTCTATTCTTTTCAGCTCCTGGGAGGAAAACAAAACAGGTATTTTTAAAATCACATTTTACTCTTTTTTCCTCTAATATCTACAGAGTTGCCACTCCCTTTGGTGGTTTTGAGAGAGCATCAAAGCTGGTTAAATTCAAGGTACCAGATTTTAATCTACTGATGCTAAATGATCCCAGATTCATGATCCTTGCAAACCCTCTTGCTACCAGAAGATCCTTCAATAGGACTCCTAAAGGATGGACGTCTGAAAATATTCCTGTAGTGTTCATTCAGCCTTCAGATTCCAACACCGTTCCAGAAACAGAGGACCTGTGAGAGAAGCTGCACTCTACATCGTACAAAATGCTGAAAGCTGCACATTGGTGTATTTTTGGTCCAAATATTACTAAAGGCTACTGACAAAATTTTTCCTTGGCAGCTGGAGTATAAGTAATAATGTCTGACGCAGTATCTCTTTTCTGGCACCTAGTTTCATTTGTAGACATAAATAAAGTAATTTGGCAAATGTAACCAAGATATCTTCTATTTGTGTTTACATGTTCTTTTACTACTTTCACTTTCCAAAATCTTTGCTATCATTTAAGAACAAGTGTACTACGAAAAAAAAAGTGACACTACTATCAAGAGATTTGATTTAATAGGTACGCTGATTACAGTAAAACAACTGAGCAATACTACACAAGTGCACTCAGTGCACTCTGAGTACTGCCTGCTCAAGATAAGCTCTGACAGATCAACCCGTTTTCCCATCCCTGCTTTCAGCCAAAGTTAAGAATCTTCTCATTACTTCAGTGACAGCAAGTTTAGGCCATTTCCTCCTTTCTGACTCTTACTCAGCTTTAATTATGGACATCAATATCCATGTCACCTGGATTTGTTTACAGAAAATGCAGTAAATTTGGCAATGACAAAGATTACATAGTGGTATGAAAAAGTACAGAGGTATTTCCTGGATAAGTCTAGAATGCCTGTGTTAATCACAACTACAGAACCCACCAATGACTGGTTATGTCAAACATACCAAATTAGTATCACTGAACTATGTTACCACAAATGCTTTTGTTAA
This sequence comes from Burhinus bistriatus, assembly GCA_013397275.1. Lineage (NCBI taxonomy): Eukaryota > Metazoa > Chordata > Aves > Charadriiformes > Burhinidae > Burhinus > Burhinus bistriatus. The sequence continues at coordinate 1,372,302 of VYXH01001759.1, forward strand.
TACAAAGAAATTTCATAGACCTTTTCATAGACCTTTTCCCCTACAGCCACAATATATACCAGGACATAAAAGCATGCAAGTTTTCTTGCTTTTGATATGCTGGCAAGCTCTGACATTTTAGAAATACAAGTATCAGACTCTTATTAATTACACAGCAGGCAGAGAAAAATCAGTAAGATGGTGTTGGTTTTCACTGCCTTTTTGCAGGTTACAACTACATTCTAGTAAGAGGCAAGCATCTGTTAAATAATTGCTTGTTTCTAAGTGCTTTTGTGTTTGAGAAGTCTTCAACATCTGCAGGTTGGATATTCTAATACACAGTTTAGTTTGTATGTGTTTTGAAACAGGAAACCTAGGTACAACCAGTAGGCAATTCTCATTTATCCTGGATGCTTCTCCAGGGCGCTACAGTCTCTAAGCGTGCACACAACATCCAATAGGTTTCTGGGTATCTCAGATACTATCTTTTTTTTTTTTCTTTAAATCAGAGTATTCATAAAATTTTGCAAGCTGTATGGCAACATGGTAATCAAATTTTATCTCATAATGAAACTCACAGAAGATGATGACAGTAAGTTCCAGATATTTTCCTTATTAATGGTTTTGGTGGCATTGAGGTACAAATATGAATATTTCAGAAAGAATCTTAATATCTGAAAAAGAGAATGGTAGAACGAGATTTAAAGCAGAAAGATCAACAAAAAGTTTCGCCTATACTTTCATGGCCGAAAATTGTGTCCGTAAAAATAGTTTCCATGTTTCAAGTTTGGTTTCAAGGCAGGTAGTTGACAAAGGAAATTATGTCATCTATTTTCTTTAATTTACTTTGTCATACAAACTGCATAAAAAAATGTAAAAATCTATGAAAGAAAAAAAAAAACCAAACCAACCTGACTGAGAACACTTTCCTAGCAAGGGATTAGTTTGGGGACCTTAACTCTGCACATTGTACAATAATTATATAGATAATGACAAAAAATATGAATTCATCAAGGCTAAAAATGCAACGGCTTCAGAAAAAAAACTATAGTGGGGAGCAACGCAAACAAGTTCTGGAGGAATTTGGTTTTTTATGAGCCAGCGTAAGCATTCATAAGCTTATCTGAACAGAAATACAAGAAAATTGGTGCACAGCATATACACAGTGAGGACTGTGAAGATACATAATTTTTATTGTATACTCTGTAAAAATAACCTATACATGCAGAGCATGCCACCTTGCTTCTACACAACACACGTAATGGTAATTTTAGTTTCCTATACATCTATGGATCCACTGGCACAGAATGGGCTGAGGAGGCTTAATATGTTTGAGAAGTACTGAGCCTGCTGTGCACGTGTTCAGTTGATGGTCCAAATAACAGCATTAGATGTGGCTGGAAATTACCAACAATTCTTAAGTCTTCAAATTCTGAGATTTCCGAAATGCGCTGTGTCACAGCAAAACTGGTAGCTCTAATTCAACACTCAGCTATAGTTATCAACTGCAGCAGAAGAATAAGAACTCTGTGCCTCCTTCTTTCCTAGCTCTACTACCATAGAGCTACATATACACTAGTAAATCAGGTGTGCCCGGATTGCTTTTTTTAAAACTGAGGCCTGCTGTCGGAGAAGAGTGCAGCTATTTAATATTCCCATACTGGGTAGCTTTTGCCAAACTGCCTATGGGGAACAGGCCCTTGACCACGCTAAACTCTTGAACCATGCTTGGGAACTGTTCGGGAGAGCGTTAATTGGCAGAAGCTAGGACTGCGCAATGTGCTAGGCATTCAACAGCACAGAGGATAGAGTGCCAGTGTCCAGGAATGTTCCCTGGCTGCATCAGCCTAAATGTAGCCTTATTGTGTAAGTCTCACTGCAATAAACAAATCTCTCTGCCGAAAAACAATTCCTTTGCCACAAAGGAAGATCTCTTGTTAAGGTTGGGAATTCAGAGATTCTCTATTAACTTCAATGGGTTTTAGCACCTGCACTGATTTTGTGAGACGCTTATACGGCACTTGAAATGGTATCCTACAACTAGACAAAGAGATGGCTCTGAAGTGAGAGAATAAAGGTTTCTTTAGTTACAGGTTTGGAAAGATCAACAAATACATATTTTTAAATTTTAGTGGTGCTTCTAAAAGCTTCTATTAGTTGTAAGGAATACAGCTGAAAGGATAGATTAAATGGAAAAACACAGGAGCAACAAGCTTTACACAAACATAAACAATCACAGGTATATAAATATTTCAGAAAATGTGCTTAAAACATCATGTACAGTTTATCACAAGACACTACTCATATTTGCTTCCAAAAGAAAGGGACTGAAGCGTATGATAAAAAGGCAGAAACGTGGTGGGAGTACATACATAGTTTAAAGTGTCTAGAAGTCTTTGTTCCCAAAGTTTTTTGGCCTCATTTTTATTTACACATGCAGTAGTATAAAGGGAACTTAAAAATTCATTTAAATATTTTCACTAAAAATGCAGTGAATTGAGGAAATAGATATCCCATTTCCCAATCTATACAAAATATTCTGTGATTACAGTATGTAAAAAAGAAATGAGAGATGTACACTTCTGAGTAGCTCCATGAATATAAGGGTTTTATTTAAAATGTATGCACCTTAAACCTCTTTTGACATGAAAAGCCAGGGGGGTTCATGGCCTGTGCTATCTGCACTGTTGAGGATAAATTGATATCAGCAATAATCATCATCAGAAGGAGTTCATACTTTAACCCTATACAGCTATGGCCTGAAACTATGCTTATTGATGTCACTTATGACATTCCTATTTCATATACTTTGGTCAGACTCATAAAAATTATATATTCATATTTCACTTTATTTAGCTAAGATAATAGGCCAAATTACCCTAATGTGCAAGTCCTTCACTGGCAGCACTGAAATAATTTCAGAAGTACTACATACAGTAGACAATTTGAAATTCGTTCTTGAATCCAGCAGGCCACAGTCTCTCTGACATTGATTTCCGATGACGTACTATTTGCTTATGTCTGGTATTGTTTGCATGAATGGGATAATAAAAAAACACATATGGTCTCTCTCCCAGTTTCAACAAAGAAACTGCAGCTGATTAGTTTTCTGGTTGTTGTGCAATAGAGATGACGTATCAGTACCAGGAAATGAACAATTCATGTTGTTTCTTTATTGCTTTCCAGAAACATTTTGGTTATACCTAATCTCATACTTTGGATGTGTATTTTTAACCGCATGTCTCCTTCTTAGATGTCTTAAATATGGCAGCATGTCTTGGCTGCATTCCCTCCTGCATAATGCATACAACTGACAATTGTGGAAATAAATTATTATTCTATTGTCTCAAAGTATCTCTGTGCTTTAATTAATTTAATACGCACTGTCTCAATCAGAAAAACACACTGGAGAGGAGTTTTGATCCCAGTGAAATGTCTGTGCAGATAAAATTTCACCATTCATGGCATTTATATGTATTTGTAATTGAAATTTACGCCACTAATAAAGCTACTATGTGTTCAGCATCAGAATGGATGTTTTGGATTATAGAGCTGGGCCTAACTATGTATGTAGTTCCTTTTGCATTTTACATATGATGAAGTACAAACAACCCTAATAATGCCTCAGAAATACTCTGGGAAACTGCATGGAACTGTAGGGGAAAAAATGAGCACATATCTACCAAGATCTTTTAAAAATTATTTTCAGACCAGTCATGAATAACCTACACTGTTTCAGTTCTTAGATAGCCTTACTAACCAGCACAAAATATTCTGGGCCATACCTAAGACAACAGGATAAAATATATTTCTTGAAATACAGTAAGACTGTGGAGCATAAAATCCTATATATGTTAGAGTATAATTTCTCAATGTGGGGTCAATAAATTATTAGCAGTCTAGACAGAAATACCAGAAGATTCCCATAGGGCTGACAAGTCATGTAGGGCTGGGTCCTTCATTATTCCCAGAGGCTACACACTATTCAAAAACAAATAAAGTGCTCTAAATTATTTATAAATAATATGTTTGCCACAGAGCTGTTATGTAATTGGGTATGAGAACATAGACGATAAAAAATAGTTATAAAATGCAGTCAGCATACTAATATAGTTTAAGAAACAAAAATTGCATATAAAATGCTCTTATTAAAAGGAAATTAAAAGGCAACTGGAAGGGTAAAATCCTTTCAAGGAAATAATACATAATTTTAAAAAGCTTGCAGGCTAAGCATTCACAGTAAGCAAAAACTATTACAGAGCTCTAACCCTTCCCTCCAACACAGTTAGCACAGTTTAAGAGTAGAGTAGAGGAGAATCAGAAAACAAAAAGACAAATAAAACTTCCCTGCAAGGAAAGAGTAATTAAACCATCTAAACACAAATAAAGAAAGTTATGACAGAGGTCTCCACAAATTATATGGTGAAGATGAGGAGGGAACAATAACACAGCAACAAAATGACTCTTAATAAAATTATAAAGAACCAACTTTAAAATTAACAGAATAAATACTTTTTCAAGAAATGCCCAACTGTGGAACCTGCTGCTATAGGATGTTGTGGGTGAAAAACTATTAATAGTTTCAAAACAGGATTAAACAAATTCATAGTGGTAACTATGGCTGTTACAGATAATGGCTACTAGTGATCTGAATCTGGGGCTTATCACTGGGAAATAGAAAGTTGTGTGAGAGAGTTCATCCCACATTTAGCCGATTCCTTTCTATAATTATCTTCTACTGGGCACTGTCAAAGATCAATAAAAGAAGGACCTGGCAGTCCTATGAAATACTTTCTGGCTGTCTTCCAAAAATCATGTGTTAAAGCACCATGACAATTCTAGCAAGAGCAGTTAGTACAGATGTTTATTAATTTACATCAAAATATCCATTATGGGAGCAGTTAGAGGAAAGCCTATTTTCACATGTGAATGAGAACACTTAAAAGGTAAGTTAGAACCAGAGAGAGCCAGGGTTAACTTAAAACCTCCCACACAGAGTATGGGCGCTGCAGGGAACACAAAAGCCTGACCTCAGCTACGCCTTTGGCAAGGCTCCTGATCCATGCAGTGAGACCTCACCCTCCCACATCGACACTCACCATGTTCCACATGTTAAGAACACATCAGCTCACCGTATATCAAAGGAATTTTTCAGTAAGTTATTATTATTATATAAAGTTTAAGGAAAATGAATAAAAAAGAAAGGAAAGTTTCACTTTACTGATCAGAACACAAGAGCCTTGGGGAAAAAAAAGTCTGAAAAATCCAAGCTTTGTACCTGGGTCCATCCCAGACTGGTTTTGGACACAACATATAAAATTTGTCCCTCAGTTTTCTCATTAATAAAATAGAAATACTAATGCAGGCTGTATAAGTGGTTATGGTGGTTTTTTGTTCGTTTGTTGTGTGGGGGCTTTTTTCATTTAAAACAAGAAATTTCACAGTAAATATAAAGAAAGTAAAAAATAGCTTTACATACATAATATTCCAGGCTATAGTGCATAATGGATACAAGAACCATTACTAATAGAATAACATTGTACTTTAATTTTACTTGAAATAACAGATTTCATTCTACAGTGGGCAGATTTTAACTGATAAAAGTATCAACAAATTAGTATTTGATGTTTTTAAATAGAAAGATGTAACTTTAGTTTTTTAAAACTCCAAATAACTTCTTTCTTACAGTTATTTTTGGCCAAAACTATAAACTAAATTCAAGATGAATTCACAAATATTTTGTTTTCAGATGGAAATTGCATTTCTTGTGAACAAACTATTCACCCAAAACACCTGGTCCAGCATTTGCAGTATTTCCCTACTTCACAGAGACATTGTGAGACAAAGTTAAATAACACTTGCAAGAGGCAGAGGATTTATAAATCACTGTAAGAGTAAAAATAAGCCTGAATATTGTGAGCCAACTATTCTTTCAAAAGCAAATGCAGATTAAAATATTCGATGGAGTTTGTACAAAGAACAGCCTGAACTTTACCAGTTCAGAGCTGGCTGTACTCATTAATGCAGGAATGCCCTCAGGCTGCTTTGTGTGGAAGGTATAACTTAGAACTGGATTTCTCTGGAGTTCTGAAGGACACCCGGACAGTCACCTTCCAGAAAAAAACCAAAACAAAAACAAAGCTTCAAATCTTCTTCTCATAACATGACAGGACCCTTGTGCAAGAAAATACATCCAGTTCCTCTGCTGTAGGAGCGGGAAAAGAATGGAGAAGGATTTAAAAGGCCTATATAGGGAATGAGATCTTGTGCAGCATATAGAGCAGCAGGCTAAGAATCCCCATGGTGGGAAGGTTAGCAGCCATGCAGTAGTCTAGAAAGTATAACTCTACTTACTTTCCCTTTGTGAAGTTTCTCTGAAGAGTCAAGTTACTCAAGCTAGGCAAAATATTAACTTTAAACAGTAGTTACTGTAGTCATTACACTCAAGATTACTGAAAGATGAATACGCAAGATAACTACAAATTATTATAAACAAACATTTGAGGCATGACGGGCTCTTCCTAGGCTGGCCTACTCTACATCAAGAGGCCAAGTAAGGCTTAATTCTGGCAGCTGAATTCTAGCAATATGTCATTCCTCAAGTTCTTAATGAAAGCATTCTGACTATTTGCTGGCAAGGAGAAAAATAAGAACATGATGTTCAAATAGGAAGGAGAAGAGCAAGCTGACCAGTTACAGCAAGCATTGCTGAATTAGAAAAGAAATGTGCTTATTTTCTAGCAGGGTTTGCAGTGATACAAATACATTTCATTAACGTATCATTGCTGAAAAGAAAGTGTTACTACACACATTTCAAAACAAAACCATAAAAGTCTCCATATATTTAATGACACTACTTTATCATTCATTGAGATATGGCTTATAAAATAGACACAGAGAACAACGTGGAAATCAGAAGCGTCAGTGGGAAGGAAGTGGTAAAGACCACCTGCAACTCTACAGTTCCATGAGATGAAGACAGGAGGCATTTGCCCCAACCCTGCTGTTTTTCTCTTCCAAGAGGCAAGAGAAACCTCTAACAGCATACTCTGTTCGGCACAGCGCTCCTATCTGTCATTTGCAGCACAGTGGAGAAACTTAACAATTCTCTTTACCACTGTCCTGGTTTGACGTGACAACCACCTGTATCAGTCTGCGGTTGCTTTGAGCTAGTATACATGAGACAGTTCAGACCTGAGCGTGCTCTAACTACAGCTTAATGAAGCACAGGACAAATCAAGTTCCATTCTATAATGTGTCCCTTGCACACCATAGATCACATTTTCTCTTAGCAACGTTTAGAGGCTTGGATAGTTAAAAGACCTCCTTTAACTTCCAATCTAAATTTATTCATACCCAGCTTAGAGTAATTTCTTAACAAAACTTTTTTTTTTTTTAATTAAAACAAGCTTCCTTTCCTGTGGCATTTGCTTCAACTTGTATATTCAAAGACTGTAAGGTCTTCTATGCTTCACTTGTCTAAACTAAACAATCCAAGTTCTTTTAGTCTCTTGTCTATGCCTCTCTTTTAGAGTTTTTTTTAATTTTTATATTTTTTTTTTTTTACAACTCTAAGTCAAATTTCTTGCATGTGGATTTCCAGATCTGTTCTCAGTTTTAGAGATAAAGTTTCACAAGCCACGTGTACCACACATGGCATTAGTACTTCCTTATCTGTACAAGAAGTATAAGGCTGAATTTACTTAGGACTGAATTTACTCTTTCCACAGTAACATCAAATCAGTGGCTCACAGCCACCCTTTCTTTGGCTTATACATCCAGTTCTTTCAAATTCTCTCATCTTCCATCTGACAAGCTCTGAGTTTATATCAGAGAGCCTTTCCTACTAGTCCCTAAGCACATGACCTCATACTTTATATTATTCTATTTTATCCCATTTTATTTCTCTACTACTCAAGGTCATCCAATTATTCCGGTATGACACCACCCTACAGGGACTGTTTCCCAGCGTTGTGATGTCAACAAATTTCATTAGCAAGTGCTAGTTTTGGTACCAAGATCACTAATGAAAATGTTAAACAATACCAGTTTCAATATCAATTTTTGGACAGAGCTCTAACAACTTCCCCCTGCCATTCAGCATAACATACTCCCACCTTTTCTTCTAAGGTATTTCTTTCCCCGTCTGGCAATTAATCTAATTCCCCTCTTCTTCAGTTTAACAATTTCGTTTGTCTAGAAAAGCAGTCACTGTATCACAGAAAGAAAGCAGGCAAGTCTAGTATGATCTGTCTATGGAAATAAGATGTTCTATTCCATTTACTTCCATGTCCTTATTTTTTTTCCCCCCTCCAGGATTTGGTTTTTTGGTTTTTTTTTTATTTGTTCGTGGTTTTTTTGTTTGGTTGGGTTTTTTTTCTCATCTGTATGAGGAGAAGCTAAGAAGTGCCTGTCTTCTACAAAAAGCCCATCTGCTTTAGTGTCCATGTCCTATCCATGTTACAGAAAACTAGTCAGTTAAGACGTTCATTTCACCTTTGAGCCTTGCCAAGAGAATCTTCACTCTTGACTCCAGGAGCAAGCGGTTTCTACTCCTCCTTTGCTTGTCCAGAAAAATAGTAGTGACTTGCTTTTACAACAGAATCAATAATGGGGGAATAAAATAAAAGTTTTTACTAAAGGTTAGAATTGATCTGGCCTTAAATTTACCTGACAACTTAAAAAAAACTATTTCCATACATTTCTCTACAATTTAAGAAGAACATAGTACAGAGGCATTTGATCTAGCTAGCTCGGGAAATAGAAAAAAGAATGGATGTCTCAGCATGGTATTACCTACAGCACAGTCGTCATGTTCTCTGATTACTGGGATTTAAATTTTGTACAGACTAAAGTCATTTATATTAAATCTACACCTGCAAAGTAACTTACTAGCTTGCAATTGAAAACCAGCTGCTTCTGTACATGGAAGTGGGGCTAAACATTTTTATACTTTTTTATACTTTTTATACACTATAGACTATATTCTGGGAGCTCTGAAAACTTCAGAAAGGATTAAAAAAAAAAAGAAAGAGAAAGGATGAGCTAAATCCTGAAATGCAATGAGCACTGAGAACGTTTAACAAATCAGCTGCCTTTTTTTTTTTTTAAATCAGCCTATTTTATAACACGATCCTGTTAAATTTTGCTTAGGTATAGACTGAGGTGTGGACTCAACTCATTTTAAATCAAATAATGTTCAGTTTCTCACACAGGACAAAATCAGTTTTTTAAATAGTTGTTAACATTTTTGCATTCTATTATCTGAGGTATTTCATATATTTTCAACTTTTAATGAGAAAGAGGATATATTATGTAATGTTAACCACTGTATTACTCCTAATTTTATATTCATTGAATACTGCTCCTTTGTCTTATTTTTACTTCATGTTGGGTTTCACCCAAAAACCTCAATGTAGCCACAGAAACTGTCTATGTGAATTCAAAGAATGAGCTTTCTAAGGGAACCTCTCTCTTATTCTTTTCGTTTCCTGTTGCAGACTTCCATTCTTATTGGCTTATATCCGAAGAGAAAGCAATAAACCAGACTTACAAATTCGAAAAGATTGTGCAAGACTGATGCAACACAAAGATCATAATTAAAACTAGGTTTTCAAGAGCACTCAGATGAGGACACAGTTTCAAAAAAGCGCCTGATACATACAGCATGCACAGAACTTTCTCAAACTGTTCCAACAACTAACTCTAAAACAGAACAGTCTAAAATAGGAGAGGATTTCATTTGCATTGTTGCTCCACAGAAGTATATTATTGGACTGGAAACTGGATTATCCGAGAGGAAAAGTAGTCATTTGCAAGATTTACGCAACCCTCACCCTTTCCCTCATTCCCAAAGAATGAACACAATCATGCACACACACATCTTGTTCCAGGTCCATTATCATCAAGAAGTCTGGAGGAGAATGAAAACCAATGATTCTTTTTCTCAGGGTGAAAATTCTAGATTACTTCAATGAAATTGCTTTTGCCACCCCGTTGAACATTTTAGCACTTGAAAAACTACTGGGAAAAAAATTATGGTCAGGATAAGGTACAATGAATAAGTAAGAGCAAAATATATTGTGTTTATTCCTGCACCTAAAGGAAGAAAACTTAAAAAATAGTGGTTATGCTCTATGAAAGTGTGTCTACAGCTAATTGAGAGGAGGAAGGAGAAGAAACTTGAACAGAAACGACAGGAAGTTAAGAATCTCAGCCCATGAGACAGAATGCAGCAGGATCCTCCCTGTGATTCTGTAATGTCCCTTTATTTAAACTCTCGTGTTCTCTAGCTTGTGTCTCCTGTGTTCTATATTACTTTATTTAAAACCTAGCTAAAATAAACCAACACTTCTTAACACTATCGTTGCTTCTGAAGCTTAATTTAGAGCTTTTTAAGATGAAAAAAAACAGTAGTGCTTTTTCAGACAGGATGAATTTTCTCCGTCTTTCATTCATGTCTTCCTATGTTCTCATTTTCTTTTTCCTTCCTTCTCCTCTTCTTACTGTTGATACTAACCCTTGTTTCATTACTTCATTCTTATTTTTCACCTTTGCTTTTGTCATCGCTATTCCATATCCTCCTCCTAAATTGTATTTCTCCGCATTCTGTTTTCAACTGTCTATGTTTTGCTCTTGCTTAGCCCTTTCTCATAGATGCAGTACACACAGAGCAGGCCTGCAGCGTGCTCCCAAGCAGAAGCACAGCCAGAAAGGTTATGAAGAGCAAAATACCTTTTAAATGTAGTGCACCACATAGGATGAAAAAAGGAGTGGGAAACTAGCTGACTGAACAAGTCTTTAAAGAAATGCTCCATTAGCCTATTTTGAAGGAGAAAATGGATGTGGATGTGCGTATAAATTTTAGACTCTATACAGGATGTGGGAATGACAGCAATCATGACTAAGCTTCATGTGACTGCTTGCTACAGGCTACATAAGGAAAACTTTGCTAGAGCATGTTTAAAAGGAAAGGTTGTGGGTACAGGTACACGTGGTAGGGAAGACTTGAGGACCGGAAGATAGTTAGGTAAAGTTACCCACGAAATAATGTGCCCTCACTTAGCTTACTGCAAGCTAAAGAGATATTTTTTACTTCTTCTGCTCTTCCTTTGGACCTTTTTGTGCCAATAAAACTGAGCATACAACCTAGAGAACTTGACTAAAATGTTGTTAGGGCTTCTTTTCAGCCCCCCTAGCAAATGGATACAATTATTATTTTATGTTGCAAATAATGAAAATACTATTTACTTTTTTTGCTCGTTCTTTTACTCCTTTATGACTCTCCTTCCTTCCAGTCTGTTTTCCTTGTTATGGGTAACTCTTGAAGTATTATGAAGAGTACCAAGCTAACCGCTCAGTGAAAAACCACTGCTCCTGAAGACAACTATAAGAGTGTTTTGGAATTCGAAAGATTTATTTTTCTCCTCTCTGGGCGGAAAAGTCTAACTATATGATCTGATGATATCCCAAAGGCTTAGAGAACATGGAAAATCACGTATTCTTAAGTAGTTTAGCAACACAGCACCTTAAGTAACCCTTATCTTACTCAAACTTTATCCTGCTACTGTCTATGCAGAACAGGGCCCAGTTTCTCTGATCTTTCAAATTGCAGGTTCTTCTACAAGAATGATTTTCTCCATTCTTTTTCTTCTGAGCAGAGTAGCACGGCCTCAGACACTCTCTTATGAGCTCAATAATTACTTCACAAAAACACGATGGCAGTTTCCAGCCACTGGAATTAAACATACTTTTCAATTATAATGGGAATGTCCCACAAGTGTCTTAAAGTCAACGACAAATGGTACTTGATCCCACAACATTCTTCATGATACGTTGGTAAAAGAGACTGGACTGTAACAGGCAGTATAATGTCTAGTGCTGAATTACATTCAGTGAAAATACTTTAAAAAAAGATTTAACTAATAAACCACACCTTAAATTCTGCATTAGCTTGTGCAATTTACTGCCTCAGACCCTATACATAATTTGCTAATTGATTTTTTGCAAAATCCCCATTAAGTACAGACACAGTTCCTATTAAGTATACGAAGCTGATTTCACATGGTTATCAGCTCATAAGGAGGAAGAAAGATTGGTGCAGAAGAACCAGAGCAACAATGAAAAAATCAATTTATTACTCAATAAAACAGTACTTAACTAATTTTTTGAAAAACACAACATTTAGCCTTCTACACCTTTAATCTGAGAAGATCTGAAGCAGACATAATTTCTTTATGAAACATTTGAACGTGAAGAGGATCGTAACTGTTTGAAAAGGTTGTCGTAAACCTGTTCCAAGTGTTAAGAAGAAATAAGAAAGAAAATAGAAAACAGGTGCTCCAGTACAGCTACAGCTATGAAAATGTTCACAGAAACACTGTGTATATAAAACATGTGATACAATAAAATTATTTCATAGGAAGGAATCAGAATTTATTTACAGATCAGCCAGTGGCAACAACAGTATTAATGACACTGGAACAGAAGAGTTCTAACACAAAAATAAACCCTTTTGTGTGCAGCTGTGAAACACAGATTTGCAGCTCATTCAATGAGAATTATGTAGGATGCCTGCCGCTTTGAGAAAAAAATATTTAATGCAATTATTTTTAAGCCTTTTGATGTCTCCTAAGATTTTTCTTTTGGTATGTAACTCTCCATAAATGTGTTTGAACCTGGATTGGACATGTGCAAAACCCCAACCCCCTGGCTATGATGAAGGATCTGGATATGGTCCGCCCCCATTCTCTCCCAGCTCTGGGTTTTGTGTCACACTCCGATCCCCACCCCCATCAACCACTCTGCCACATTGTTCTTTCTTCCTTTTGAAAATCTTAATACTGGCCTGTTAGCCTGGAGCCAAGCTGAATGGTTGGATTACTGAGTAGAACTGTAAAAGCCTATTTTACTTTACTCTGGATTGCTCTCCTCCAAGTTTAATACCTTTCCAACTCTCTAGTTAGTTCTCCAGTTTAGCAATCTGTGTTACTAATACTACCGAACTTTACATAAACATCAGTACTAAAACCACGTAAACATTCTTCTGCATCCCTGCATCATGCATAGCACATATCCTGTACTGACAATAACTGCAACAGGAAATCATTTGCCCTTGTAGCATTGTTTGGTACTTGCACCATTTATTCTAATTTTAAAATTCTTCTTTTAGCTCATTTAGGGCTTCCTGTGCCACACCTGTGTCATTCTCTCTCTGAACTGTGTGGAAGACTCTATTAAGATTCACTGGTAGAAAATCTTAAAATATACCATAATTAAAGCTTACAGACTACATGTACTCTGAGAAAAAAGGAACAGAAGAAACGGATATAAATCCTAAGGGACTTCTGAAAGATTAGCAGTGAAAAACAAATCTGTGCTGAAGAAAGGGCAGAGGCAAACAAGCAAGCAGAGTCCACAGAGAAGCAAAAATATCAAAACGAGGTCATAATCAGAATGAGGTCATAATCCTACTTTGGGATTCACAGATGCCTTTGCTTGACTGGCTTTGCAAAGAAGTAATGCAAGGATCAAGGACTAAACTGATACCAAAACGATAAGCAGAATGTTTTTTATAAATATATAATAACAACAGGCATTAACACAAAACTGGATTTTTAATGGTACTGTTAACATACTGACTTTTAACATGTTTTTATCTTAAAATTCAGAAATTCAAATACCTATCAATAAACAGCTAAGAAAGAACTACACAAAGAAAACCCTAAGAATGCACATTGTGCCAATATTCTGTATGAATCTTAGGACATTCAATTCCCTTCAAGAATCACCAAATCTAGGAAACTTTTCAGAAAACAAGAGGCAAACAAACACAGTATCTGTTAAAAAAATTTAAAAATATATGCATGTCAATTACTGGTCATAGCATCTGCAAGTCTCAAGAAAAAGCCCTTTCTACAAATCCTGTATTAAGTAACTCCAACTTGTGACTATGACTTATCCAAATCACTGAAAAGTGTGGTCAGATATATACATATAGCTAGATATAGAGAGACATACATATATATAACAAAAGCCTGGAAAATTTAATTAAAATTTCCTCAAAGAATTTTGGGGGTTTTTTTGAAGTAAAACGTCTGCCACATGATGAAAAATGTTGGAGAGTGAAACTGAGAAAATTGCCTTCATCAGTGGTCTTCTTACACTAGCAATATAATGGAAGAAACACTACCAAAAATAATCCCATCAAAATGTATTAAAATTGATTTTTAAATGAAAATGGATACAAGAACAACAAAAGTGTAATATAAGTAAGGCAGTGAACTAATTTTATGCAGTGTCTCGTGTTCCACACAGTCAGTTCTGGAGTGAAACGTTACTGCAATCTGTATGATCTAAAGGAGATGTGGGAAGGGAACTTTACAAGGAAATTATTTACTATTGCAAAAGATGCTATTAGAAAAGAGAACATGCTTTTATACACATAAGCCCTTTTCCTGAAAGACCATGAAAAAGGCAACTGGAAGACAGAGAATACAAAAAGTTGTATTCAGCAGCATGCGCTAAGGCCTGATGTTGGCTGTGGTAATGCTTAAAATATCATCACTAATCTAGAAGTGAAAGGTGTTCATGAAATCTACATGTTTATCCAGGAAGACTATAATAATAGTAAAATACAGAAGGTACTATGAGTATTCATCAACACATAATCCCTTTCACAAATAATAAAAGGAAACACTCCTCACTCTCCGAAATAATAAACCAGTTAAAAGCTACAGAGAACACAACTTTGGGGCAATGACCCTCAGCCAGGTGCTATATAATATAGGATCTTTCTGGGCAACACGGAACTCAAATGCGATGCAACTTTGAGATGTACACTTGCTCAGGGTTTGGCTTCAAAGTTGCCATCGCTCCATCGGCCACCCACATGCCTGTGCTAAGTCATAGGCATCTTAAGTAAAGCCAACATGCGCAGACAGATAACCTGAAATGAGCACTGGAAAACAATTGCTGGAAAAACAACCGCTGCCTCGTTCGTTTTAACGGGTTATTAACTCAAAAACCCAGCGGTTTGCAATAGCCCCGACAGAGGCCGCCTGGGCTGTGACTGGACGACTGTGAGAGCTGCCCCCAGTTACCTGAGGTTACTTAGGACAACCGCAACCTCAACTAGAGATAAAACAGGGAGGGAGGACACGGGGGAGGGGGGATTGCGGCAGCCCCTTACCTTGCCACGGTTCCCCCAGCCCTCCACCTTCGGCAGGCCGCGAGGAGCCCCCATCTCACCTCACCTCATCCCGCCCCACAGCCTGAGGCGGGAAAACGCTCCCAGCCCCTCGAGCGCGGGCCGCTGAGGACAGGCAGCAGCCCTCCCGCGCGCCCACTGCGCATGCGCAGCCTTAGCCGCACGCCGCGCCCACCTACCGGGCTTTCTCTGGCCAGAGCGGGAGGAGGTGGCGCTGTGATTGGCCCGGCCCTTCCAATCGCTTCTCTCCCTCCCCTCAATGCTCCCGCCCTCTTCCTGGCGCCGGGCACGCTCGGGAAGATCCGGGCTACCAGCGGGGGCCACGGCAGCTCCACTGCGCAGGCGCTACTCCGGGAGGGGTGGGGCGGGGGGAGAGCGGAGGAGGAGCGTGCNTCACGGCGCTGAGGCGGTGAGCGGCCGGCCCCGGCGCCCCACCGGTCCCTGCCCGGCGAGCGGCGCCCACCCGCGAAGGGGGCCGGCGTGCATGTGGTGCCGGGGGGGTGAAATCCCTCCTGAGGAGGGTTGTGAGGTGAGGGTCGAAAGCAGATGGCGGGGCGAGCTGCTGGCGCGGTCCCCGTGGGTTGTGTAAGCAGAGGGGTAGGCTGGCCCTGAAACGGGCACGGGTTCGGTGTGGGGACGGGGCGAGCTCCTCTGTGGGCTCGGTAAGAGCCCGAATGTAAAGTTAATATTTAACGTGGTAGTCACATGCCCATCAGCGAGTTTTTCTGGAGTGTTTTCAAAGACTGTTTAGAACAGGAAATGCCAGTACAGGTAGTCTGGAGCTGTTTGAAATTTAATCAGTTTACAGCGTTTGGAGGCTGTGTTGTTTGTTGTATTCATACAGATTGAGTTTCAGAGGCACGTAATGTATGCAAATTGTCTGCTTAGCATCTGGTCTCTAAGTTTAAGTTTATACCTTTGATTTTCAATGCAAATATTTTTCGGTCAGCTTTTCGGAGGAAATATGTCTTGCTCTCTGGACATGTACTTTTCCCTTCCCAAAATAAGTGTGTGTTTTACATATCTCTACTTCATGCTTTATTTTGCACGTGCAAAAAAAAATCCCCTCTTGCTTAACTTTGAAGCTAGTAGGATTATTTTAGGAGCAAAAACTTAATCACGTGAATAGTACTGTGCCCGATTGATAATGTGGTATCCCCTTCCCCCTCGAGGCAATGGAAATTGCCTTGACTGACTTTATTATTAACTGTCCTGTTCTTGTAGAATGAAAGGCTGATTTTAGGTATCAAAATAGTGAGAGCTCATCTTATAATCTGAATATAAATTAGCATCATCAAATGGTACGTAATCCTTTCTTCCCCTAACAGATTGTTGCAACGTTAGGTGCATTTACTGGTTGTCTTTTTTAAATATCAGATTACTTGTGTAAAAAGTTATTATCCAGTGGCATGTTGACAGTAAAACACCTAAAATATGCACTTGACTTTCGTATCAAAACTTGATAGTGCAGAATCTTTTTCAGTCATACAGTGCGCATGATGTACTACTGACAATTGTTTGGGTGTGGGACCCATAGGACTTCAGGGTCAGGGTAATTAGCACTATCACGTGTTTCAGTTACATTGCTTTCCAAGATCTTGATAGCAACATGTTGTCATTTTTCCCTGGTTAATGCCTCTTGGAGCAGTAGAACAGTTTAGTCACTTGAGGAACATAGTGATGGGAATGAAACCCATTCAAAGAGTTCTTCAAAGACATCCTCGTGGTTTAAGTGGAAACAAGTTGGAGTTTGTCAGGGCCAGGTTAAATGATGATGGGTTGAGGCTGTAACAGGGAGATGGACTGGATCAGAATTTTAGATGTGCGGACTGAGTGAAATAGATAGGTTTGTAGATAGGTTTGTACAGATTTGTTTGTGAAGAAATATATGAAGTGTAAAGATTCAGAACATTCTTTTTTTGTCAAGCCTATAAAATATGGGGGGTCTTAAAGATGATGCTCACATTACCATTTCTTATAACTCAGTTATGTTGTTTTTCCTGGTGTCTTAAGAAATCGGAAAGCTTTTTGGGAAGGAGCAGAACTTGGGATTTTGCACTTCTGTTAATGATCAGACACTTACACAGAAAACTGAAAGGCAAGGTTACAGTTTGGACAGTGTCCTGGTTTGAGGTCCAATGTGGGGCACGAGCAAAGACAGACGGGACTTCCCCAGCGCCTGCTGGTGACATGATTGTCATCCTGGGAGCTTGATACGGTTTTGTATATATTTCATTATTTTCTTTTTATTATTTTATTATTAATATTTCATTAAAGTAGTTTAGTTCCTTCTAAACTCTTAAGTCTCTCTTTCTCTCTCTCTCTTGCCTCCCTTCGGGAGCAGAGCAAGAGGGAGAGAGCATCTGTCGTTCCACCGGATTGGGCCAGTCTGGCCCAAACCACGACAGACAGGCAGTTAATCTGGGATAAAAAGCCAAGTGTGAGTATTATTCTTGTAAAGATACCTTCTATCTTTTTGAGGTTCAGGAAAGAGTACATGGTAATCTTTGAACAAAGCACTTTTTTGTTTCTCCATCTTCCTACTCCTTTACAATCTTCTCTGTAATTTCTGTGCAATGATTCACTGTAAATGGTGGCCCATGTCATGGGTTCGGAATTTGCATGCTTTAAGATCTTTACTCAGAGTTCCCATTGTCGCTATTTCTAAAGTGGGTACAGCCCAGAGATACTGAGCTGTGAACCTGTTGTTTTGGTTTAGACACAAACAGGAAAGTTTTTATTGGAACAGCTTAAAGAAAAAATTGTATACTTACACAAAAGCCATCTGGGATAGCATCTACACTTCTGGTTCTCCCATCTTGAAAGGATACAGAGAAATTTGACGTGCAGGAGCAGTGGTTTGGTGTATGAGGGATAGCTAAATGGGTAAGTGCTGGAGAAAAGACAATAGAGGTCTTTAAAATAGAAAAAGACTGGGTTTAAAATCTTCAGAGATTGATTGGAAGATTTTCTAGAAGAGATAACCATCAGCCACCCCTTTTTCTCTTGGAGACTTCTTGGTTTGGTAACTGAAGGCAGAAAGAATGTGTCAGACCAGTACCACTGGCTGGCATACTTGCAGATGGCCCACAAAATCAAGGATAATCGTCACTGCTGGGAATGTGATTTTTTTTTTTTTTGTCTTGACTTACAGTGTTGTTCTTGTTTCATGTTATGTGTGTTGCAACTAAATGCTATCAATGTTTTTTTTTTTTTCTATCTGATGTTTCAAATAGTGAGAATTTACATTCCTGTAAACATATTTCTTTGACAACTTTTGAAGTGAGTAATATCATTTTCAAAGACAAAGACTAGTGACTACTAAAGGCATTAGGTGTATCTTACAGCAAATGAGATCTGTTGACATGTGTGAATTGATTCAACACTGGTAAAGGTGGAAGGGGACAGGATTTATGCAGGGGCCAAAAAAATTATATCAGCCCCATTGAGATGGATGTAAGAGTTTATTCATTTAAAATTTCAGTCTTTCTCTACATTTTTAAAGCAACTTCACTGTTGTTGTTTGGTTTTTGGTTTTTTTTTTCAAATGTGGGGGAACGTCATCGTAACCTCCAATATTGTCACAGTACAAAACAGATTTTTTGTTCTGTTGACAGAAATTGGCAATTTTAAATGAGAAGCTTTTGAGGTGTGGAACTCAAATTCTCGCAGTTGCAAGTTGTTGAACTTTAGATGGATTTCATTCTGTTGAGGAGGAGAAAGTAACCACAGTCCTAATAATGTTGGCTCACTGCAGAAAACTCTAGTGGTTTTCCCATCATAAGTTTATTCCCTTGCAATACATTTAATTCCTTTTTCAATTTTTGTGATCTTGTATCTAAATTCCTAAGTTACAATACGTATCTGTTTATAAATTGATTTACCAGAATTGTCAGACCATTGGGTTGGTTGCCAGGCTCAGCACAGAGGCGTGAACTGCCAGCAGAAGCAAAAAGCTGTGTTGCTTAAAAGTAACCTCAGAATGGGGCATGAGATGTGTTTGCCATTAGTCATTTATGCAACACACTGAGAGTAGTTGGAAAATGAAGCTGAGAAGATGTAAATAATGATTCTTCAGCCAAATTTCAGAGACACAGAGTCAATAACTTTTGAACCGATTAACACCCAAATGGACAGAAAGCATAGAAGTCTTAAAGATAATTGTATACTTACAAAGTGCATGAAAACAGGCAGCTGGCTGCAAGAGAGAGACCTTGTAAGAAGATCTAAGAGGCAGACTTGGCATATGCCCTAACTAGGGAGAAAACTGTGTGAGAACTGAGCTGTGAGACATAAAACTATCAGGAGCCAGGCACTGATAGTTCCAGTATTCACAGAACCAACTGTTTATCTCATCAGTTTTGTCTAAATGGATATCAAAGATGCCTGAACCCAAATGTGCTTGTAGAAAGTGATTTGTTTAGGTAAAGTAGTAACTGCACAGATTTCTAAGCTAATTTAGTGACACTACTACTTATGTTGAAAAGACTGCACCAGCTGCAGTTATGTGCTAGGGTATACCAACAAAAGAGGTTATAACATGCGTTTTTGCCGATCGGTGTATTTGTTCTGGAAGCTCTAAAGGCAAGTGACAGAAATTTGTGACAGGCATATATTTTGTCCTGTAAGACCGCAGAACTAAGGGTAGCCACGTGCTTGATGAGTGAAGAAGAGTGACTGAAATTCAGCAAGGTAGAAGAACTTAGGTTGATAAATAGATGTTGGTTTGAGAGTTCATAGTCCTTGTTTAGTGTCTTTGTTGAGAACAGTCATCCAAAATTGATCCCTTTAGTCTGAAGGGCAAGAATATTTCTTTAACTCTCAGGTCTTAAAAATCTTATGTAGCATGTCAATAACATTATGTGAAATAACAGCTTTGCTGAAAGAGCGCCCCTATTGAAGACTCTGTATGGTTCAATGGCTTATGATCTATCCTCAGTTACCCACACCTTTGTCAAGCCAAGAACTTAAAAAGAACTGGTAAACCCCAGTGGCTGATACATGCTACAGTGCTCTCAGCAACAGTGGCTTACCACAGACATGTAAGAACAGTCTTCAGTTCATAATTACTGTCCTATGGGCTATTGAATTTAGGTTAATGGAATCAGTGGTCTGAGTCCCAGTCATCTAAAAGCTTAACCAAACATTATGGGAGGTGAAAGGAACGAAGGTTGATCAGCAGCATCATTTCTCTGGTTTATGGAATAATCTACAATGAGGGTAGGCTTATCAGCAGACGAATAATACTTTTGGGGGATAGTCCAAAATCCAGAAAAATTTGCTATGATTAAAAAGCATACATCCTTGCCAGCGTCTTCCACAGTAGCTTTCTTCGATCTTGGTGTTTTTTCTTTCTTCTTTTTATTTTTTTTTTTTTAAACAAGACCAAACTTTGAGATATTTGTACAATGTAAATTTCAAAACAAGATGCTGCTATAAGCTTTCTCCCCTGTGATGACAAATGGATGACAGACGTTAATCCCATTGCTTATGGCACTGTTGGAAGGCTGTGCCCCTCTTACTAGTGAGTGAGAAGCTATGCACCATAGTATTTGATTTGGAGAAAGAAAGGGCAGTGCAACTTCCTACTCCAGGCTAGAACTTACTAGTGATGTTGGCCAGAGAACTGTGTCAAGATAGTATTATTTCACAGCTACTGTCTGTTCCTTGGGTTGACTGTGACCGTTTTGGAGGAGAAAGAGTAGGAGATAAAACAAAGGGGCTAGAGTGCCCATTCAGTGCAAAGTTCTAGCTGAATAGTAAAAGTACAGAGAGATCTTTTAAATGGGATACCTTTTGGATATGCCCTTCTTGTTTTTTCTTAAATATTTGAAATGTTTGAATTGCTGCAGGGGTTATGTTTAGTTCGACATATGCAGTTTAAAGAATGCATTTATAAAAAGAGGAATTTGAGAAGGTTGCATGAATGTAATTTTTAAGCACTTACTTCTGATCTTTCTAGGGTTGTATTTAAATTTTCATGAAAAGATGTACTAGTAATGTGGGTAGTTAATAGAGGCCATATGAATATGATATTACAGTGCTTTGGAAAATGAATATCTGGCCCACATATGAAAACTGTACAATTAATGTATTCTGCCATTTATTAGAATCAGGTTGTGTATGCTTACCTGGTGTGATAGTTGAAATTGTTTGTATTCACAACTTTGTGGATGTGAAATTAAGCAGCAAGCATCTTAATGTAGTGTAAAAGTAATACAGAGCTAATCCAGAACCATTTTTTATTAAATTCTTGCAGTGAGTCATTATAACTTTTCTGAAACCCAGCCCAACAGCTAAAGGCTTAGTGCGTGGGATGTTTGTTCTAGGGCATCCCTGAAATGCAAGACAATACGACTTTCTAGAAGTTCTTAGTGAATGAATGCTCTTTGTCTTAAATTCTTCTGTAAGAACTCTTGTTTCCAAAACAGCATGTATATTTCTTAGCAGTTAAAATACAGACTAGGTAAATTCAGAGGTTCTTCCCCCCATATCTGTGCATAAATCTGTTGTTCAGAAACGTGGGGAAATTGTGCTTGAAAGTATGATAAGAGAGAGACATAAATTTCATGGAATCTCTTCTGTCCTTGTGATTTAATTTAAATAAGTCCCAAGGCTGAAAATGAGAGCTACAGAGGTAAAATTTTTCTGAATGTTTTATCATTTTTACCTGCTGGTCTTAGGGGTCAGTTTCACACATGTGTTTGTAGTAGCTATCTCCCTTTTCCATTTAAAGAAAAAAAGAACACAAATGTTTCCCAAATTTAACATGACTTTGGGTCTATCATTACACTTTTCTTCAGATGAGAAGATAACTTGCTTACGAAGCAAGGACTCAACTTTTCTCTTTTTTTTTTTGGCTGAAAAGGAATCCTGCCATTCTTGTCTATCCTTGGATTTCTTTAAATAATCAACCGTAGTCCAACCTCACAGCTGAAGATGTGAGATCTGTTTCTAAATGAGATATAGATACCAGAAATGTGTCTTTTCCCAGTAACTTCTGTATTCTATCATTTGCAGACAGTCTACCTGACTTTCCCTCTATTTCCTTCCCTTATTTTGGCTGCTATATGCTGAGCAATATTTACGTTGAAATGCAGACAGGCTAGCTGAATTGCCGCTGTTGGTGGGGTACCACTGTATGAGCAGTTTTGGAGGTGAGAAGTGTAGTGTATTCAGTAGGGAATTTATTTTAGGCTGGAGACCCTGATAGCAAGCCTGGTGTTTCTGTGTCAGAACTGTATTGATCCTGTTACTTCTGTCTGCTCAAAGGTAGGAAGACGATGAGGGACATCTCAAGCATTCGTTGGAGTGCAAATACACTTTACAGCTTTAAAGCTACCACAGGCCATCTGTACTGTTCCCAATCCAGTCTCTTACCTGTTTTTTCCTCTTCAGTGGACTCAGTTTGAGATTGCTGATTACCAAAAATTGTTCATCTTAACTCCAGTTTTGTCTTCCAGGACAGCAGCAGGAGTGTGGAGAAAACCGTAGTTAATTCTCCATATGGGAAGTTATATAAAGTGGAATTACGAACTGTGTATTGCCAGGAAAATGCATGCTCAAGAAGCTCTTTTTGTGACACAAATGTAGTAGGTCAGTTTTTTAGTATGGATATGGAAATACTAAATCAGAAATAAGTAGAAAGTATTTGATGGTTGAAAGAGTTGAATTTAAGATTCTTCTGGGTTTTTGTTTTTAAATCATAGTTACAATGTTATTTTTAGGAATTAAAAGTTACGGTACCCTGTGACAGCAGGAGACTTTGGGCCAAATGAAGCTTCATATTACTAAGTGCTTTTGACGAGTGATACCGGCTTCTTGAATATATATGCATATGTATGTTTTGTATATATGTGCATATATATGTATCTAATAATAAACAGCTATACACCTTAGATTTTTTCCTTGACTCGCCTTTATTCATCTTTACTGTAGTGATTATTTTCTATTTATGTACTGTACTGAAACTGTCTAATGAAAAAACACTCGTTAGAAGTATTTTCTTTAATTGCTCTGTACAGATCATGTTATCACTTCTGCATACCCGACTTCAGAGAATCTTCAGTCTTTTTCTGTGTTAATCTTTGTTTTACCGTCACCTCTGTCATGGTTTTCATAAGAGTTTGGCCCTTTGTAGAAGAACAGCTGTTATGCTTTGGAGCACTTTGACTTTTCTGTGGGGAAAAAAAAAAAAAAGAGGTTGATACTCCTTTTAATTAACTTAAGATTCTAATAAGATCTTAAACTGATATGCATTTCCAGTTATTCGCTACATATTTTTCTTTTTTTGTTTCCCCTTTCTGTGTTTATTGAAGCGAACATAAAGAAAACAAAATTATCACATGATACTCAGTTTCCAGTTAGATTTCAGAATCCTTGCTCAGTGCTGTCACAAATCACACTTACTATTTCCAGTATTACTAAATCAACTTACTTATGGGTGAAATACAGTAACATCAGCAAACAAACAAAACCCATCTAATTATGCATGGGTCAAAAGGGACTTTTGGTTAGGTTCCAGTTATTGATTTTTTTGATAATGCATGCAAGTACCAATGTTTCTTTTAAATAAAGCGGAATGGTTTTTGGGGTGCAAGACTTCCTGCAGGTATTTTTAAAAGTCAGGTGATTTGTTTCTGTGGTATCCCAGCTGTACAATATTTGAGAGGTGTAGAACTGTTTGACATAAATGTGTTGTTGGTTGTTCTGAGCTGGGGAAAGTTATCTTCCAATTTATACAGCATTCCAACTACAAAATTTAGTTTTGCTTTTTTTTAATGCTGCTTACCAATCTTGAAAGGCTTGCACAGTGGAAAAAATTGTAGTGAGAAGGCTGCAGGCTTTGAAGTATACTGATATGTCTTTAGTATCTCACATGCTTGTAAGATCTAAGGTGAATATCTTGGTTGTAATGTGAGGGCCAAATTTAATCATTTTTGTGTGTGTGTCTTTTTCAAATGCGCAGCCTTCATCACTTTGGTGTATTTCAGTTTATTCTGTTCTGTGCCATTATTTCAAATGTTTATGTGGATGATGTAGTAATGCCAAACTGATGGAATAATCCATTGTTGTGAGATGATCACAACACAGGCTTTACATGTGCCTGTGGTGATGTTCTGGATGTTGAGTCATTTAACCTTAAATACATACCTTCAACAATGAAAGAAACAACTCTTATTGTTGGAATTTGAAAATCTTGAAATCGGTTATTGGGGCAGCTACCAGAATGTTCTTGCTCTGCTATTACCTGTGTTTTTCTGGATGCTTTAAGAATGCAACTAGGTTAGTGGCGTATTTGTGTAGTGTTTACTAGGTGGTACAAAATTTTGAAAGCTGAGTACTAGCTGAGAATCCATCTATAACATCTTAGTAATCTTAAGACACAGAATTATATTAGCAGCTCATGTGATTTGCTGAGATATTGAAACCAAAACCACCTTAGACTTTCAAGTGTAGAACAAAAACATTTATTTCTTGGTAATCTTTTTATTAGACTTCAAGATTGAAAGTTAGAATAACTCATGTTATATGGGGTTTTTTTGAGCTGTTGCATATTGTTACAGAACCTTTACAGTAATTTTATCATGGTCTTTAGAGGTGTATAGTAAGTTAGAAGATAATTCATTATGACAGGTAAAATAATTTAATTATTCTGCCTTAAAAACAACTTTTACGTGGCAATTATTTCTCCTCCTCTTCCCTGGTTATTGCATCTGCCATTACATTAAGAGGTTGTTTTGGCCATGAGCTCTTTTCTAATTTAGAAGGTCTTTTAACATTTTGGAAAATTCTATTTTTATATTTTTCTGGTTTTTTTCCTATTTCAGGTTCACTGGAAAGAGAATGAAATAAACAAGGAGTCTTCTAAACTGGAATGTATTTCATGGGTCACAGTTAAAAGTAAAAAGAAGACAGAACAAAATGAGAGAAAAGGAGTATAACGCCTGTCAAGAACTTTCCATTTTTGTGATATATATATAAACTTGAGATATAATACAACTAATGATTTATAGTAATACTTTATTGACACCCCTGGAAGGAGAAGTCAGTTACTGTGCGACTTGCTTAATGAGAACTTTTATTCTACTTTTAACATGTTTTAACCTTAACTGGACACCTTTTTTTTTTTTTTTTTTTTTTTTTTTTTTTTTTTTTTTTTTTTTTTTTTTTTTCTTTTTTTTTAAGTCTGAGAGTTAAAAACTTTGTATAGCTGTATTTTAACTGGGAGACTGATCCTGATAGATGGGTGACAGCTGCTCATGGAAAATGGACTTAAGCCCATGAATGGTTCTATTGCACAGAGTTGAATGGAATGCCATGACTTTAAAGCAATTCTCTTAGGACCTTCTTCTTTGCCTTGCACCCATCATATCCTTAAATATTTAAGTGTAAATATTGCAATTATAAAGTCTAAAAAATAATGGCATGGGTGAAATTCTTAAGAAAACCTGGGGGTAACCTTGGAAAAGTTTATCAGCCTGGAAGTATACTGTCCCTGGCCCCTACAAAAGGCTTATTAAACGAACCGGGACAAAACAGCTGCTTTCTTAATAGTGCTGTTCAGGTAAGAAAAAACTTGATTTATTAAACAGTTCTGGTTTTGTAGCAGCTTAGATGGGTCATAGTGGGGAAAGTGTTCTCTTGGCAATGCTGTTTTTACTAGTTGTATTGCAGTATGTGTATTTTACAGAAAAATACAGCATGTTTTTCACTGATGTTAAATTCAGTTCTCGGTTAAACGTCTTAATGATTCCAAGTAAGACAGAACAGCAGGTCTTTTTAGAATGGACTTTCAAAAAAAAAAAAAAGTGGCAATTGTAGGGAAAAAAAAAGACAACCGTGTGGAAGTAATTTTATTTAGCATTTCATTTTAAGGAATCAATTGAGAGTATTAAATATTTAATTTTGCAGAAAATGACAGCATGTTATTTTGTTTGCACGCATTAAGAATATCAGAAAAATTTCCCTTTTCTATGTGGAAACTTATGAGGCATAAATTCAAGCAACAAGTTGTAAAGTTAAAACTAAGGTTTCTGTCAGACGTAGCAGTTTTATTACTTGGCAAAATCTACAAGACAGTTAATAATGTGGGGCAACCAGTGCTACTACTTCTATTGAATAGGACACTTTTTAAAAAAAAAAAATACTGTTTTTTCAGAATTAACACAAGTCTGTGGTACTAGGGCATATTAGAAGATGCACATATAGTTGAAAGCTTTGATTCTAATCTTAGGAAAGATTTGTGGAGTTAAAGTAGGAGATATACTTGATACCAAAGAAATATGACTTAGATTTCTTTTTACTGTTTATATGCATATGTATTACTGACCAACTTCTTGCATGTGTTTACATACACACTGTTCTGGTTTTGTGAGCTGTAATTGAAAAAATGTTGGCTCTTTAGATCTCTCAAGTATAATTTATTAGTACAGTGACATTAGCATGATAAAAAATTGAGCTTTTAAAAGCCTACTTATGACAGGGAATATGGGGATTTACTTAATTCTGTGACAGAGCAGTGCTAGCCTTTCCACATTGTCTGCAAGTCAGAATACCAGGCACAGTTTAATTTATACTATAGTCTTTTTAAATCCCAAAATTAACAACAACAAATCTCTAGGCTGTGCAAATAAAGAGCAGAACTATATATATACATATATATATATAAAAATGCTTAGATTTTGGACCTGATAATTTTCAAATTGTACAAAATTATTTGCTAAATGGCAGAGGGCTTAATAGATGTGTAGACTTCCTAAAAAACTCTAAGTCTTAAAAATGGTATGGATTTAAACATAGGAGATATGAGAGATATATCTATAAGGTGTGCATGTGCATGGTATCTAAATATTTTGAAAATAAAAATGTACAATAGATTTAGTAGAATGAGTTTGCTATTTTACATGCAATGGGAACAGCATGACCTATATTCTCTTGCAGTTTTGCTATTTTCCCTGAGGGTGCCCTAAAATTAAACCCTAAGTCATTTTTAGTTATAGTTTCAGACAATCCTACTACCTCACAACCTACTGCGGTTTATCAAATGGTGGCTGATGATTGGTGACTGCCCTTTTACAAGGAGGAATGTGTTCCTTTTCATTTAACCTCTGTCCAACCTTCAGAACTGAGGTTCAGACATTCATTTTCAAATGCATCCTAATTCATTTTAGCTTTTGTATTTATAGATAGGAATTTTGTTCTGGATTTGCAGCTGTTGTGTTACTGTGCCTCTTGAGAACTCTTTTTTGTGTTGTTTTTTTTTTAAATTAATTTTTTAATGGGCAGCTTTCTGAACTACTGCGCTGATTGTGTTACGCACCTAAGACATTAGTTACTGAAAGCAGTGTAGTGTAGCCAAGCTGACGTTACCTTTGCATACAGTACTTACACAAATAAAAGGTAGAAACATACCTGATTAAGCACCAGGATTATTTTGATCTGTGGAAAAACAGATGTATTTCAGCAATCATTTTAATAAGAGACCATAAGAATATAGGATAGACTTAACTGGAAATGATGCTTGCATTTTATGTAGCAATTCAGTTTCCATGATTCCATCTTTTTTTTTATTATTATTATTTTTATTTTTTTATTTGAAAGAAAGCACAGAAGGAGGGAGAAGGAAAGATAAATTAAGTAAACCCCATAGCCACCTTCCTCTTATATAAAGCCATAAGACTATTACAATCTCTGTACACAGTTTAACTTGCTGCTTGTTTCCTCAAGAGTACTTCAGCTCTTTTTCCACACAAAATACATCATTTGCTGTTGTTTCAAAAAGTTTAAAAAGGAGATCTAAATTTTATGAGTGGTGAATGTGAACCTTCCACTTCCACCTCCACAAGTTACCAAACTAATGGAAAAGGACCATAATTCTTGTAGAAATGTTTGTGCTCAAGCTGTAGATGTTATGTGAAATTAAAAAAAAATTTAAAATCTACTATATGTTGCTATGTTAAATGTAGAACCTCCAGAACTCATTACTTATTTTCTGTGAAAATTTATTTTTATAGGTATTATGGCAACTTGACATATTTCGAAGAAGTTTAAGAGGTTTAACTGGACATGTGTGTCAGGGAGATGCGTGCATATTTTGTGCTTTAAAGGTAAATAATAATTTCTTGAAGAATGATTTTTCAAAATGAGGGAAAAATAATTTAACTAATTTTTGCTAATTTATATCCCTATCATACATATGTCTGGGTGACTCTAAATCATTCTTGTGTAAAGAAACAATTTAGAATTAAGGACATTTGTAAGGTGTTTGTAACAGAAATATTTTCTTGTGTTTAAAGAAGTAATTTTACCGTACAGAAATTTTACAGTCTGCTTAAACATAGAATTTTGGCTATTAAGACAGTGTAACTTATTAGAAAATTTCTAGCGAGACTCTGAGATTTTTTTTTTTTCTTCTATTTGCGTGCATATGCTCTTGTTCTTTCCTGTAGTGCTTGAATACTATATTACTGTTTGATAAGGTCTCAGGATTCTTTTTTTACTCAGTAGTTGATGGTAACAGTGCAGAACTTAATTGTTCAGTTTGTAAGTAGTGAAATGCAGGTAGTGGTACTGGAAAACTAATGAAAGCTGGTAACTTTTTAGTGTTTGAAAGCAAGTCAGATCTGCATATCTTAACGAATGCATAAAACTTGCGCTTCAAACAGTTTTGTAAGTCACCTGAAGTCTGTAAACAAATGTCGAATTCTGTTAGATTCTTACTGCTTTTATTACACTGGTATTTGGCTGCTTGCAGTTACTAGGGAAATAGCTGTAAGCATGACATCTCTGTTTCATTGAGATAAAAATCCCAATGAAAAAATGTATGGGGTATTTTTTTTTAGTAGTATGCACTTTCTACTCTTACTGCAATTTGACAATAAAGACACTTTTGGCATTCTAATACAGGACTGTAGAATGTACAGTCAAATACGGTAGTAGATATAGTAATATACAGAAATGGAAATACCTCATCTGGAGGGAGCTGAAAAGGACAATACTATTTGGAAATGTAGTTCATTGAGGAAGTGATTTTTGATGATGCTAAATTGTAGGGAAGGGTAAGCCAAGTGTTTCAGAGTTTATTCTCAGGGAGTTTCACAGACCAAACTTTGATACTGAATAAGCATTTTAGGCAAGAGCTGTTGGCGGTGGTGTTTTTTAGTCTTTCAGGAGGTGTATAATCTATGAACCATGTGGCTTTTTTCAGCCATTTTTAGTGTTTATCATGATTGCAGTATGGTACAGATGGTTTTGAATGTGTGTCTGTCTTTTTCCAAACATAGGGGTTTTTTTCTCTAGAAGATGCCATTTTAATTCTTTGATTAAAATGTTAATTTGAAAAGACCAACAAGTGGGTTGAGATTACACATATTCAGACTAACTTCCTGGGGCTTTTATTCTAACCTTTTTACAAGCTCTTAATTCTACAGAACTTGTTGAGACTTCTTGTTTCATCAGTGTTTTGGTGCACATCATGTTCTGTGTGCTGGACACTTGATCTTGTTAGTACATAAAGTCCAGACCGTAACTTGGGCATACCTATGTTTTCAGAGAAAATCTTTTGTCTGTCTTGTGATGATAGCTTTAGTTTCCTGGTGTTTTGTATTTATAGGGATTCATGTTCGTATCTGACGTCATAACATAGAGTGAACGTCATGGCCTTTTCCTTTTGATTTGACCCATGTTACATGTGAAGTTCTGGTCATATACAGTCTTGTTCAATGCTGCACTGGAACTGCCTTTAAGAAATGAAGAATTGAAGGGTGGTAATTGTTGGAATATGTGTGTTACGCTACATGCTTTTAATGACTACTCATATCACTGAAATTATAGTAAAATAATGTAGCAGTTTCATTGTGCTCGGAAACATAAAGAAGGTAGTACTCATGGTGTGTTGCAATTGAACCTGTAAGTAATGAATTATTCCATTACAATGGTGCACTTGAGAAGACAAGGTGCTGCTTTTTTCCAAGTTAAACTTACCCCTTGCTGTACACTAATACCCTCTCTCTTCCTGTAGTTTTTGGGGCTCCAGTACAAAGTAAGATAGGTTTTGCATCGGTTTGTCACCTTCCAAAATGATACACTAGCTTCAGCTGCTTCGTAAGGCTGCTGTAATTTAGGACTTGACATTTTCTTTATTCTTTCAAGTATCTGTTCTTGAGGGATTGATTACTCTCATGATGCATCTTCTTGTGCAATTTACCTAAATGGCTTACTGCCATTTTGCATTGCCTGGACTATCATGTCTTCCTATTTTGATGCGTTCCCAAGAATGCTGATAAGAAGTGGTATCGTTGCCTGCTCTGAAACTGGTTAGAATGGAATTAGTTATTGTTTTAACAGTATAGTTGTCATCTTTGTAACTCCATGGCTAGCAGCCTAGGTACGGAACTCAAACATTGTTGTTAACTCATTTGGAAGTATCTGTCCTCAGTCATTATGTACACTACTGGTTTTGCTTTCTTGGCTTTTTAGAGGTACTGGTTGAGTGATTCTGTTTCTTCTGTGCTGAGAACCTGGGACATTTTGATTTTCATGCAGTGTATATGCTGGATGAGGATGCATTTCAGTAACTTGTTTGTGACTTGGGTTGTTTTTTGGTGGTGTGTGTGGGTTTCTTGGGGGTTTTTTTGGTGGCCTTGGGCTGTTTTAATCCTTCTTACTTGTTCACCAATAAAGAAGGATGTTTTTATTTGTATCAGCATCTCCTATAAACTAAAAGCATAGCCAATAAATTCTGGTTTGCTTCAGTTCAATCCATTATCTTTTGGTGGTGTTCTAAGAGTTAAATATGCTCTTTTCTTCTCTGGATAACACCACGGTGGGACTTTGACTATGCAGGCCACTAAAATGAGCATACATATCTGCATAACTGCTTATCTGTAATTTTTTTTTTTTTTTTTTGCTGGACATGTAAGGCTCTGTTGCTCACCAAAAATGACCTGGCAGCCAAAATGAGGAGTGATAAATCTTTTCAAAGCAGAGTTAACTTGTATTATCAGATATGTTAAAAACTTAATTTTGAATGTTTACATTGAGATATTGACTGTAATTTTTATCAGTAGTCCATTCTTTTTGTTATGAGAGGAAAGTTTGAATATTGGATAGACACTTACCATGCATCATGGTTAAAACACTACTTTCTGTTAGCACTGAAACTTTACTTATCTGTTGTATCTTTGCCTTCTGTCCCAACCGATTTTTTTAACTGTAGGAGGCCTATGTGAAGAATGCTTATGCTTATTTATGTTTTACATGGCTTCTCCTGATTTATCTTTATTCTCTTCATTTTTTTCTGAAGTTTGACTTCGAATTCTTGACAGTGGAATACACCCTTTAATATCTGCAAATGTTTTCTCTTTTGTTTAACAGCTTTTAACTTACAGTTCTTTCAAAATCAGCCTCCCTTATTTGCCTAAATGATGAGGTCACTTGCATACATATCTCTACTGGAAAGAAAAGTAGTAGCCAACTCTCTCTTCTGGGAAATGAAGAAAAAAATCAAGTGCAATTTATTTTCATGTTCTGGAACTGCAGATACTGACTTGTTCTCTTGTATTGTGTGCACTGGTTCAGCAGAGAGCTGATTCAATAGCAAGGATTATCAGCATTCTGTCTTAATTTGTGCGAGTTTTTTTGCATGTCCGTAACTTCATAAAGGTACACTCCTGTCTGAAGTAGTAATGAATGATGGGTGTTAAACTAACCTGAGTGATATTATGTTATGCCCTAAGAAATACACACCATCTGTAAAGATGAGATATGTATGCATGAACCGCTGTTCTCGTGGCCAAATTAAAAAAGCTGCATGATTACAGACCAGGGCTTGTGTTGCTTCTGGGAGCTAAAGTCAATCACTTGCATTTTTAAACTTTTGTGTTGTTTTTCTATTGGATCAAAGTTCAGTTTGGTAGCATAACTTCTTATAATAGAATAAGTAACAGAACGCAGAACCTACTTAACTTTAAGAGAAAACAGTAATTTCTAAAGTTGCACAGATTTATAAACTTTTTATATGTTTGCTATTTAGTCATGCTACATAAGAACTGATGTATTTGTGTAGAACCACAGTGTCTAGCCAAGTGGCTAATGAAGCTAAGTAATCATATTTCTTCCTAGGCAATATTTTCACAATTTCAACACAGTCGAGAAAAAGCGCTCCCATCAGATAATATGAGACATGCCCTGGCAGAAAGTTTTAAGGATGAACAGCGTTTCCAGCTTGGATTCATGGATGATGCAGCAGAATGCTTTGTAAGTATTGTTTGTGTTAATTGTGTAGAATTAAGTTTGTTTTGTGGATGACAGGCTGGCCTGTTGTTTTCGTAACTCCAGGCTGACAGGTGGGATATAGGTGACATAATGCTACTGATGGTCTTTATGCCAGTTTAGAGGAACAGACACATGGAGTAGGTGTCTGGTAATGTGGGCTGGAGTAATCTTGCATTTGCTCCATGCTTTCTTGCCTAACTGTAGCTCAGGCAGAGGGATATGTGAAACATCGTTACTACAGAAGGTCAGTGAGGATGATGAACTCTCAATCACTCCTAAAACTTTTTGGATAGAGAGAAGGGTTATCTTCTCAGGAGAAGAGGCACCTACAGGTTTGAATATGTAGTCTGTTCCTCCAAGTATTCTCTCATCAGCTATTGAAATATGTTCCATTGCAACTAGCCAGCTCACTACTGAAGTCTTCTGCAGAAGAGATTTCCATTTTCTCATCCAAGAATGAACAGATACTTCAAGATGTTGACTCTTGCTGCAATTACTTTCTGCTTTTATGAAGTGTCTCATTGAAAAACATGAGCCATTACTGTGGCCATAAAAGATGACTCGAGATCACATAGAACACTGGTAAAGAAGCCTTTCTAAGAAGTCCTGTATTAGACAATGAAAGTTGTTCACCATTAAAAAAAAAAAAAAAAAAAACAAAACAAAACCAACAACAAAAAACCACCCCAAAAAACCCACAACCCAACAGTATTAACCTTCAGACACAGATTTGAGGGACAGAAAATACGGTTGCTGCTTTGATAGCTTTCAGCTTTGGGCATGATTTGGAAGTATCCACAAATGAATAGCTGCCTGCCTGATGCTTTTTCACATACATAGGAAAATCCGGTGGACAGCTCCTGAAATTGGCTGTTTTGAGATATTGCCATCAGGTTAATGGATTGCAGTCATGAAAGAGAATTTCTCATTAGTGCTCCATCTAATCAAAATGCATTTGAACCCGTGAAGTAATCAGCTGTCTGAATGATCTGCCTGAATACATTCACTTCTTCCCATTACCTCTGGTATTTTTAGCAAAAGAGGAAAAAATGGCTGTGCTGATTCAGGGGCCAAACTGATGACCATCATAGTACCTTTTTTTTTGTTTTTCCTTTCTTTTATGCTTAAAAAGTGAGACTCAGGATGGGATCAGGCATGTGCTATTTATGAGCTTTTTCCATGCTTCTGTCAACGGAACTTGTGTTGGTGCATGTGATAAATGTGATGAGATGATCAGATTGATACGCAGAGAAAAAAAAGGTAAAAGTGTGAAGAACAACTGAGACAGAGGCCTGATCCAAAAAATATTTCAGTCAGTGCATGCAATGACATTAATATCATGTCTTGCTGTAAGACAGGTTTTTTAATTTTTCTCGACAATTCGCTTCCTTCAAAGGAAAATGCACTCTGGAAGAACAGTTGGGTAACTGTTGTCTAATGCTCTTTTGTTAATGTTTGGAAACCTTGAGATGAAGAGCATTCCCGTCCACTGGGTTGTGAATTGGGACAGAGTTAAATACACATTAAGCTTGTAGGTGGGCTATTTGGAGCCAAGGGGAGTAGTTGGAGTACTAAACTGTAATGTCGCTCATATATTCTGACTTCATCAGTTCTGTTTATATTTACATTATTATTTCTATTTAGGAAAATATCCTTGAGAGGATTCATTTTCACCTAGTGCCAAACAGTGAAACAGATATGTGCACTTCAAAATCCTGTATTTCTCATCAGAAGTTTGCTATGACACTGTATGAACAGGTGAGACCCTTATCTGATTGCTTTAACAAATAATTTATTTCCACTGTCCTGAGTAAATAAAAACAAAAGTATATTTATTTTTGTAGTGTGTATGTCGCAGTTGTGGAGCATCATCAGACCCATTGCCTTTTACGGAATTTGTGCGTTATATTTCTACCACAGCCCTGTGGTAAGAGCTTTTATTCTTGTATCTCATTTTTCTCTATACACCCTTCCACTAATAAGCAAAACATACCAGAGAAATGCTGTAAGTGTTGAAAATGAATGTGTATTCCTTTGTTAAACCGTATTTTTGAGATACTGTCCAAAAGTAACATTTGGATTTCAAAAGCAAGAGGTAGAGAGAGCTTGACAAAAAGTATGTATTGCTACTCTTTTACCTCTGTGTCTTTTCTTTTTAGTCATAAGATATAGTTAATTGAGAGTTGACTGAAATCCGTTAACTCTTAAGGAGGGAGATCCACAGTTATTTCCATTTATTTTTTACAGTAATGAAGTAGAAAGAATGATGGAGCGGCATGAACGTCTCAAGCCAGAAATGTTTGCAGAACTGCTGCAGGCAGCAAATACTGCTGATGACTACAGAAAGTGTCCTGTAAGTAAACAAAGATGTTGGATTACTTTAAGATACAAGGGAGAACTTTTCTGGATATTAAATCAGGCCAAAGTGTTCCCCTAAAAGCAGGATTACCTGTGGCCACTTCAGCACAGTCCATCTTAGGGTAAAAAAGCCCTTAAATTTATATTTTATTGCTCCAGTTACAGATAAACATGGTATTGTAGGTGCAAGTGGCCTGTTTATAAAGTCGACTTATTAGGTCCATGTTTTACTTTTCACTTCATGTTCAACATAGAGCTAGATGTTTTTAATTAGTTGGAACAGATGTATTTTCAGAGTGAAGCTGCTTTAGTTTGTATTCCTCTCTTTGAATGGTTCTGTGTAAATACTGTTCATTTAGGAACGATAGAAAAGTACACAAGAACGTATAGACCTAAGCTTAAATGATGAAGTGGAGGGGGAACAAAAGACAAGTTGTGATAGTGACTTGGATGTTTTCAGAGACTTCTGTTTTCAGGTGGTGATTAGATGTAGAAATTCAGCTGTAGTCTTCATCAGAGTATTTTTATGATGAAGAATTTTATCTTAAAATTGTTAGAAACAAACACCATGATTAAATTTGAGAATTAGAAGAAGTTGCAGAGTTGTTTTGTTGCACTATTTCTTGTCCAGTAACTCAACTTTGGACTTCCATTTTTTAAAAAAGCTTTGTTTTCCCTCTCATCACGGGTTTTTTTTTTTTTTTCCCCTTTTTCTAGAGTAACTGTGGTCAAAAAATAAAAATTCGTCGTGTTCTTATGAATTGTCCTGAGATTGTCACTA
Source organism: Burhinus bistriatus (assembly GCA_013397275.1). Taxonomy (NCBI): domain Eukaryota; kingdom Metazoa; phylum Chordata; class Aves; order Charadriiformes; family Burhinidae; genus Burhinus; species Burhinus bistriatus. The sequence continues at coordinate 1,407,905 of VYXH01001759.1, forward strand.
TTGGTTTAGTCTGGGATTCAGAACACTCTGACCTGACGGAAGAGGTTATGCGGAATCTGGCAACGCAACTTTATCTTCCTGGGGTATCTGACCTAGAATTACTCTTTGCTTATTCTAGAATTTTATTTTACATGTATTTTATCTATATGTAAATATACACAAAATATAAATATATATAAACATACATATTTTTTTAAAAAACACACTTTAACTTCAAAGCTTATGTCTACTTTTACCATTCTTGATAATGTGCTGCTTGTTGTAGTTTCTGTGAGAGTAAGAAGTCCCATCAGAACTGTTGGTCTTGTGCCTAAGTGCAAAGATGAATGTAGGGGAATTCCTAGTGGAAAATCTAGGAATATCATATTTGGTTTGAATTTTGTGGAATTATTCCACAGCGTTATTGTTTTACCCTTTCAACCATGCAAAAATAAATGTTAAAATAGACCTACTAAGTGCAAAAATAATTGTTTATACTCATGGAAAAATTGTATAATGCAACAGAATATTTAATACTAGTTGCCTTGGTGAGATGCCAGTAGTAGGTCTGGAAATTGAGGCTAGATGTTCTACACATATTTTAAAATATATAAACATTTTTACAGCTGTTCTATAGGGTTACAGATGAAAATGCCAAAAACAGTGAACTTTTTCTTGTGGGAATGATTTGCTACACAAGCAGACATTACTGTGCCTTTGCCTTTCACACCAAGAGTTGCAAATGGGTGCTGTTTGATGATGCTAACGTAAAAGAGGTAAGTACTGTTTCTGCTGCTACCAAATCTTTAATTTTCTAGAATGCATTCTTCTGACACCAAACTTGAAACAAGTCGAACAAATGTCTTTATTTTAATGAACCTTTGGTTTTGTAAATAAGTTTTCATAAATTAATCTTAGAGTTCACTTCACTACTTTACAGTTCTGCCTTCCAAATATGGAATGTTTCAGAATGTTAATGCGCTTGTCTGCTGTTGAACTTGTATTTCTTTTAATGAAAAAGAAGACTTAATTACTGGCAGCTGTTTTCATAGTGTTGATGTTCTGATTGTTAGCCTGTCTAATACTGGTTCTAGCTTTTTGCTGCAATTTACATGAGTTCATGTGCCAAAATGTTGAATCTTAATATACCTTTGGAATTAGGCATTTGGTACCTGTTGCTTAATAAATTATTCTTTCCATAATTGGATTCAATGGTGTTGATAAAAGTTTTAGTGGCTTGTTTTGGTTTTTTTTCTTAGATTGGAACAAAATGGAAAGATGTAGTCTCCAGATGCATTCGATGTCACTTTCAGCCATTGTTGCTATTTTATGCTAACCCAGATGGCACAGCTGTGTCTCCAGAAGATGCTCCCAAGCAGATTATTCACTGGTCTCAATGCAAAGCAGCAGGAGGAAATGGGGAAGACTTGGGTAATTAAGACTTTTTTTTTTTCTTTCTTTAGTAACAGTATCAACTGTATTTCTGAAATAGGGATTAAAAGAAAGTAATGGATTTGCTACTTTGTTCTTAAATACTTTTATCAATAGTTATCTAAATGACCTCAAAAGAAAAGAGATTAGTATATGTATTCAATATTAGAACTGTTTGTTTTGTGTCTGGTATGGGAATACAAATTGAGACTCATGGATAATGGGGGGAAAAAGATTTTCTGTTGTAGATTTTTTGGTCATAACTACTTTATACATAACCAGTAATTTCAGTAGTATTTTTGTAGTATATTTGTATATGTAAATGTTCTTAGGTGTGTATTGATAGATTTAAAAGGCCTTTAAAATGTTATAAAAAGATACTTTAAGTAAAGCTTCATACAAATACAGATATCTTCAGAGCATGTGTGTTTCTGTGTATATCTACACACACACAGAGCACCTATGCAGAACTTTGGGAAAAATCAGAAGGAGCTGTAGGAAACTTCTTTCCTCAGAGATTTATATAGCACAGGCCTCAATAGATAAAAATCCAGTCTTTTGGTTCTGTTGCTTGTACTGCTGTCCTGGGGTGTGTGGCGCTTTTTTTTTTTTTTTTTTGAATGTTAAACGCAACGTAAAAGTAAATTAAATAAAAGCTCAATTGAATTTGATGTGTTCCTCTTCACATAATGAGTAGCAATAAGACATAGACTGCTTCAGGGAGGAAAGGATTGAGGGCCCTATTCCACTACAGTCTACCACTGTAAATATGGCAGTATATAGAATATTACAGAACCTTATTGCCTAGTGTGGTTTTCCTCTGAGTTTTTTTTTGTTTTGGTTTTGTTTTTTTTTTAATCTGCAGTTTAAAAGTTTTCTTATTTTTTAATTTAGATATTGGAAACTTTGAATTAGGAAGCTTTTACTTTCTAAAGCTAGATATGTTATTTGATAGGATTTGAAAAGCATTCTGCTCCTAAATCAGACCACATGAAAGAGAATGGAATTGGAGACCCTGCTAATCAAAGGAGTAATAAAAAACTTCATCCAGATAATTCAGCATTCAGTAGAAGCCATATTCAAGCTAGTGGTGGTAGAGGTCCAGGTACGTATTCCCCACTCCCCCAAAAAACCCAAACGTGTTGTGTTATGAAATATTTCAGCTGATAGCATTTCAGGTATGTGCTGACCTCTGAACTAGAACTGCTTCTAAAGGAAGAATTCCATCATTGACTTGAAGGAATCTTTGAGTAATGACTAATGTTTAAGTAATATCTCCCACGGAATGTTAACTTTTCTGGAGAACTGTAAATGGAAAATTTTTTTATTACCCCTCATTATTCCTGCACTAAAGTGGCTCTTGAGGCCTTGATCCATTTCTCAAATATCTTTATGCCTTCCAATCATGTTGTTGGTTAAAAGGCACATTAGAAACTTGAAGCTGATTTGATCTTTTGGGGCACATGGTGTGGCTCTGTGGATCATCAGCTTTTTGAGGAACACTGTTTCTTAATAGTATTGTGATATGCAGCATGATTTGTAGTCCTGTATATTAATGGACTTTATCTTATGTTTGGAAAGAATAGTAAAGAAGTTGTCTTATCTGTTTAAAAATCCATTCTATCTGTACATTAGGCTTCCAAGCAAATCAAGCTATAAGTAGTCATATGAGGTAGTGACTTCTGCATTACTTGTCAGTGCCTTTGCTCTGAAGTCCCCATACTTCTCAGGCAGACAGATGCTGCCTTCTCTTGATGTGTTTCTCCTCTGTCTTTATGGTTTAATTCCTAGACTTTTTAAAACTGAGAATGCTTGGCTTGATTAACTCTTTTTTGATGGAGTGATGACTCAAAAATACTCAGTATTTACCCTTTCAGAAATAGAAGTATTTGTTTTCATAAACAGTGACTCCACTGTTTTGTTAAAAGTGAACCTTCACACTTAAAGATGATTAAACTTAGATTCATTTTTTTCAGTATAACTCATAAAATTTGATGTACATAGTATATGCTTTGAAAATGGCTTTAGCATTCCATTTTAGTAAGAGGTGTTTGTAAGACCTGCTTGACATAATGCTGCGTTGGTTACTTTCATGAGCTCCATGTAGCGGACTCCTTGAAGATACCCATACGTTTATATCTGTACTATACTATACATCTCATTTTCTTGATCTGCGTTACATAATTAATTAGTCTTTTTAAGTAGTCCTAATACTAAAAACTAAATGTTATGGTGCATAAATATATTTGTGTGTTTTGATGATGAATGACTTTTAGTAATGATCTTTGACAAAAAGTATTTTTTGCAGCTAAGTTAGGTTACAGCGATCAAAAGGACAAGCTAAAGGACATATCCAGAGAGTGTGCTCAGAAAGCTGCAGATATGAAAAACTTCTCATCTTTACGAAAAGATGCAGACAGAGGACCAAGAAAAGAGTCTGGGAGGCAAAGAGGTACATTTTAAAAATATGACCAGAGAATCAATGCATTAAATACCTTTTAGTATTGATATTAGCTGTGCAGATTTTTTTCTCCTTTTAAGAGAACACACTGTAAGATTAGAGTTTCCCATTTTTCAGTATTCTGAAATAGATACTGAATTTGTTGAGATAGTGTAAAAAGAAGAAAAAAAAAAAAAGTCCTGTAACAATATCAGTTTAATATTAATGAGAACTTTAATGGAGCTTTTTTCTTTTCCTTCTTTAAGATTTGGTTGGGGAAGATCGTTCCAATGTTAAGTTGGGGTCTTCTCCAGTTGGAAATGGACTTAGACACTGTGCTGATCAACGCATATACAGCAGCCAGGGAAAAGCCTCCTATAAGCATGACAATGGACCTCAGCAAGCAAAGCTTTCTGTACAGGTGCTTGGATCAAATAAAACAGAAGCTTTTCCTCCTGGGGAGAAACCAATGGTCAGGACCCGGACTGATGGTGTCACTGGCTACGATACAGACACCAGTCAAGACTCTAGGGACAAAGGAAGTATCATCAGCAGCAGAAGCAGAAGTAAAGGTTGGAAACCTATGCGAGAGACGCTAAATGTAGACAGCATTTTCAGTGAGACAGAGAAAAAACAGCATAGCCCAAAGCACAAGGCAAATCCAAATAGTAAATCTAAGCATGAAAAGGAGCGGAGCTTTAACCATTGGCCAAAAGAGAACCAAATCCAGAAAGGTTTAATGACTATATATGAAGATGAAACAAAACAGGATACAGGAAGTCGAAGTTCACTGGATTCAGAGGGAAAAGGGAATGCTGAAAAAAGCAAAGGATTTACAGAGAGAAAAATCCTTGGTGATAACTGGCAAATTCAGAGGACAGAATCTGGATATGAAAGCAGTGATCATATCAGCAATGGATCTGCAAATCCAGACTCACCTGTTATTGAAGGAATCAATCCAGCAGATGTCAAGAATGTTAAAGAAAGTGCTTCCTGCAGGTAATGCTCATGCTCTTGCATAGGTTGTATTTACAGAAAAATAAGTTGTTCTAATGTTCATGTGTTGTTTAAAAAAAAAAAAAAATTATCAAGAAAACATGCTTTGGAACTTTATATGCTTGAGGTCAGGTATGTAGAAAGCTAGCAACGTATCTAGAAACAAGGGTGCGGGCAATTAAGTGTTAAGTTTACCTTCACTCTGAGGCTGTAACACTAGTTCTGTTTCGAAGGTGGTGAGCCACATTATTATGGCGCTGAGCCAGAACTACTAAGCCCTGCTGAGGGGCAGGGTGTGTTAATTTGAAGTAATTGCTACACTTCTTTAGTTACAAGGTTTTTAAACTGTGGGTAACTTGCCCCATCTGTAATGGAATACAAGTGTCTATATAAATCATATCTGTAGCAGTTGTACAGACAAGGAGATGGGAATGGCAGTGGGTGAATCTCTCATACTGTTGCTAGTCATTGTTCTGAAGTTCAGTTTTCTAGAACACCTCAGATATATATTGATCACTTGATAACCAATTGACCTGTTTGAAAGAAATCTTTGCTGAAAAGTGTAAAATTACTAAAACTGGCCAAAAATGTGGTTAGTAACCAAATGGTATTAACCTTACTAAGAAATGATGTATGTTAGTAACAATGTTTCCCAGAGACGTTGCAGAGTGTCTGTGGAGATACTCATGACACAACTGGATGTGGTCCTGGGCAGCCCACTGCAGTTGACCCTGCTTGAGTAAGGGGGGTTGGGGCCGGTGATCTGAAGAGGTCCTTTCCATCTTAAATGATTATGTGGTGCTGTGAAATATAAAGTTATCAACCTTCCACGTGTGGTTTTCTATATTGTGTGTCTTAAACTGTATGTGGAATGTACTTCATACCAGAACCCACACATTCTTCTTTCAATTCTTGTTTATATCCATAAAGTGGAAGGGCACAGTTGTGAGACCAAGCCTAGTCACAAATGCTTGCTAAATTTGAGCAAATTTTTGAATGTATATTTTTCATGAAAAATTATTTTACAGGGGAAGAGAATAGCAAATACCAGGAAATGAAAACGCTCTGACTTCTCTAAGCAGAGATGCAAAATTTTAAAACTCATTTCATAAAGTATTGTAGGAAGTTATCAAAACAAATTTTTTATTTAAAACGTATGAAATACAGCTTCTGTATGAATTGAAATGTCTTCGATTATTTTGGAAACTGCAAGAAAGCAAAATCAGTCATTTGCTTAGTTCTTAGTTTCACAGGGAATTATTTTATTTCGCATATAGAAGCATAAATAAGGACAGAAAAATGGCCATGCCGGGACAGGGCCAAAGGTTCACCTAACGTGCATTTGGTCTATACCAGTAGCCAGTAGCAAATGCTTATGAAAGATGACAGCAGATAGAGTGGTATTTTGTAAATGTATTCTTTTGGCCTGTTGTATTTAGCTGCTTTATGGTCTTTCTGAACTGGAGATTATGACTGTGGTGTCCACTTCCATTAAAAAAAACTTTTTACCCCATGCCTTTATTCTCCTTCCCTCCCCCTCCCACCTTTCTCCTCACAACAAACTGCACAAAACCCCACTATACAAAAACCTTATGGGCTTTTTATTGGATAATGATATAAATATGTGTAAAGCTACTCAAAGCCACATTTATATTTTCGGTGTTTACAGTTGCCTCGAACAGTGATTTCTACAGTTACAGCCATGTCTCATTTTAAAACATGCCCAAGAGGTCATGGGATGCCCAAATGCTGCATGTGTCTTTTTATGAGAAAGGATATGATAAATTCAGAACAACTTAGTTCATTAAGAATCTACTTACACTGTTGTTCAAATATTTGTCAAATAAAGAAAAAAAAAAAAGTACTTTATCAAAATACAAATGTTGTCTTGGGTCTTTCAGAAGGATTTTATGTTACAGGTAATTAGAATTGACAGGCGATACCCACTAGCTCCCCTCTAACCATTAAGACTTTGTCTTATAAAAACAAAAAAATACAAATTAATCACTTGGAAGTTCTTCTAGAAGGTGGAAAAAATTACTTAGTGTTTTGTTTTCTGTTAGGTTCTTTCTCCATTCTTCCTGTTTCTTTCAGTATTTTTTGCGTTTTCTTGTCCTTGCCGTAACAAGCTAGTTTTTGTTTTGTATTTAATTAAAAAAAATGCCACTTTGTATCTTCTTCCGTACCTTACTCTTGGAGAAGGAAGGAATTGGCAGGGTCTTTGTCAGCTCCCTATCCAGATTGATAAGGCATGCTTTTTGCTGAACAAGTGTCAGTTGCACATGCTTGTATGCACTGAAGTCAGTAAGTTTGTGATCATACATCAATAGTTTAAGCCTTCAAATTGTATGTATGCTTCTTTTACAGGGAACAGAGCTTGTCAACCAAAAAAGCTGACAATGTGTTATATTCAGTATCCCAGCAGAACAGAAACTTCTATGGTAAGAACTTTAACTTGTATAAGGAATGGAAGTTTAGAAGTTTTTAGAAGTTTTCTAAAGCTAATTTAGATGTACCAAAATTTTAATACTAACTTACTAATATCACACAAGAGGTGGACAGATTTCTGCCTTTTGTATTTTATAGTTTTGCTGCATAATTTAGTGATATTTCATTAAATTGAAAAATGTATATACAATTTATCATTGCTTTTTTTTTTTATAAGCCATAACCAAATATTTCAAAGTTAAACAATTTGTGTGTCGGGTTGGCTGTACTTAGGTGGATTAGAAGAAAATTGGCATGCAATTTGTGGCTGGTTTGGCCATGATGTTAGGTTTTTTGTGTACTTTTTTCAGTAGAGAGCTCTCTTGCTGACTCATCATAGCCTGTATACTGTCTTTTAAAAAGGCAATAGAAATCTGGTTTGTGGGGATTTTTTTCCTCCACAGTGAATTCCAAATTTTGTTTTTGTTTACATTTTTGACCTTTTCGGTGAGTTAGATGGATGGATAAAGATGGAAAGTGTTTATATTCCTTCTTGGTACATTTTGATTGAAATGTGATGGAAGATTTTTTTTAAATGTCTGGGTGGACTTTGGTACCATTTGTTTTCCTTCAAGATATGAAGTAATATCAGGAAGAAACACTTGTAGTAAGGAAATCTACTTCCTTTTACATACCAATATGTCTGTTGGGTTTTTATAAAGTTGATAAATGCTTTGGCGTATAAATATTATAGGTCAGCATGAGGCCAGCCAAAATCATTATCTACTGTTGCTGGAACAATTGAATGGTGCTTGTACAAAGAGTTGCAATAAATATTAGGCCACTTCCCCAGGAAATGTTTGATTTTTATAGATCTCATACTTCTTTTCAAGTAATGCATAGTATAGTTTCTTCTAAGACTTAAATTGGGGGGAATGGGAGGGTTGCCGTAATGCTTTTATCTTTTCTGTCATTGTTGTTGTAGAAAGAGAACTAATTTAGTATTTGTTTATTTTGACAACAAAAAAAACAAACCCAAAATTGATGTTGCATGGAATGCAAAGATCTGGTTTTGCATGACATGTATTCTGCTTTAGTTCTGTACTGTACTATACTTACCATACCAGTGGGAAAAAAACACGATTGGATAGCAAAAAAAAAAAAAAA